>CM063523.1:54529052-55129052 GCA_032199755.1 Ambrosia artemisiifolia
TACACATGTATAAATGAAAAAAAAATCGTTGCGTAAAAACGTGCGATTAAAGAAAAAAAAATTGCCTTTATAAAAAATGTGTGGTCTAAAATAATTCTCTCAGTTCTCAAATAGGGATTGGTTCTTTTAGAATCCCTACTGGTTATAAATATATTAGTGTAGTTATCAAAGATTGTATAGATAAGTTTTATTTCATACTTGTCAAGTTATTCAAAATAGTTGTTAAGAGTTTGTATAGTTACTACTATATATATATCACAATTAGTAAAATATCAAATTTGTTCCTTCCTATTGTTCTTGTCATGTGTTTATGCAAGTATTTGAGATATACTCTCGAGGTGCAAGTGTGTATAAACCGAGTCAAGAGCTGCAATGAGTTATTTACAAAATCGCTGCATTACGACGCTTTTGATCCAAACACTCGCTTAAATAAAATCAGTACAGTAAACTACTATGAAAACGGTTAACACAAGTTACTAGCATTATCATCACATACATGAATACATGAAAATATATATCATGATGTCATGTTAAAATTCCCATCATTTTCCAACCCAAATATATAACATACATTTCATTACAACCATATTTCAGCATTTGTCAAACTCTGTTGCATTTAGAGAGCATGTGGCCACAGTCCGAAAAAACCCAGAAATATATTTATCTTCGGAAAACCAACATAACGAGTTGAAAAAAAAGGTTCATGTACACTGAAACCACGTGAGGATATCTATCGTTCGTCAACTTGAAACAAAAAATCGCCACACAAAACCGACACTCGTCTATGGGTCCATACGCAATAACTATAAACAATACTAAAACTCATGAAACAAAGCCAACTAGAGATGGAACTTCATCTCATTTACTTCGAATGGGTCGATATGCACATATATTATATCTCAAACAGATAAATATGTTGAACAATGACCCATTTCAACTCCAGCCCGTTACCAAACCCATCTTACCACCTTCCCCGACAACATCACCCACAAACATTGGCCCGTTTTCACAGGAGTTTTTAACATAGATAAGCAGCGTAGACGTCACTAAGGTTTCAAAAGTATTTGCAACTACAATACTAAAAAGCTTTGCTTCAGATCTCCAAACAAACCCCAAAAAGAGATCATTAAGCAATTAGCTGTTAAACTTCAAAAAAAAAAAAAAAACATTACCAAATTTGTACAGCGGTTTTCTCTCTTTACCTCTTGTGATGAAACCTCACCTTCAGCAAGAACTGCAGCTTAACCTGTTAACAATACATTTAACATATAATCTCTATAAATATATATTTTATACTAAAATGCTTCGAGTCTTCAACAACATATAGTAATAATCTTTATGCTCGTCTTATATATTAGTTTTGTAGACAATGTAGAAAAGAATATTATAGAACTTACTTGATCAGTATTGTAGACAATGTATTCATTATACATTAAGTCAGTCGCCTTAACGTTCGACGGTACAGGTTTGCCACATGGCACGATGACATCATCCTTCCAGTTAACGTGTTCAGACGCATTAGGTATTTTCTTGCCAAGCCCTTTAGTCGAGTGCTTCCCTTTTGGAGGTTTGTCAATATACTAACATAATAAATAAGAAAATGTATCATGACCATGAAAAATATTACACATTAAAAGAAATTTATAAATCTTAGTGTAAGTAAAAATGACCTTGGCCTTCTTTAGCTCATGCATCTCCCCTAAAGCGACTTCACTTAATAGCATCAAACCCATTGGGTTTTTCTTGTCGGTAAAACAATACTGAGCACTTTTACTCACCAAGTCAGCAAAATAAATCCCTTTGCCAAACTACATATCAAAAAAGATTATTACAACTGCACATTATATATATGAGTGTGTGTACTGTCCACACATATGTATACACACACACACACACACACATATATATATATATATAGAGAGAGAGAGAGAGAGAGAAAGGGAGAACCATGTAGCCCGTTGCAGGAGCTTCAGGAGGGGCTATTCGCAATCCTTGGCTTAGAATACCGACAAAGTTTGTCAACCGAGAACCTATCCAGGAAACGGGTCAAAGGGGTGAAATTTAAAAAATGTAGCTACAAAGGAAACAAGTCAAATGGTTTAAAAAGTCCTAAGTATGTTTAGGCGTTCACGACCTCGTGATTACTCTATTCAGAAAAACTGGATCATTATTTAAATATATCACCTATAATCTTGTTTCATATACTAACTTAAACGTACCATGCCAAAGGAGCATCTTGTTCTTGAGTGTATTTTTATATGGAGAGAACTTATCAAACTCCCCTTGTCTTTCAACCGTGAAAACTTCTTCAAGTTCAAGAGCCCAATCCTGAAAAAAAAAAAAAAAAAAAAAAAAAAAAGATCAAATTTTCAGTAGACATGTTATTACATGAAAAGACCAAAACAGCCCTTGAAATGTTTCAAACGATTTAAGAGATATAAAGAGAGAATTAAACACACCGTATGTGTAGGGGCATGTGTTGTCTGGAGGTATTTCTCCACTAACCGATAATCTTCAGAGTCATGAGGAAGTGGGACCATTTCACATTGAAGCCTTTTGTATTTATCATCAAGGGAATCATCGTTATCAACATCAAACCCTACTAGCCTTGAAGCTATTTCGATATCTTGAAGTGCTTCCAACATTTTAACCTACAAATTAGAGATATTTTGGTGCTAAAAAGTTGTATGAACACAATTAACTTATCCTTTTGTTGTTTTCCTTTTCTTCTTAGCGACGCCCCTTTGGCCTTTACCAGAGGTCACAATTTTGACTCCTTTAACTAAAAATGGGCCGATCTGTGATGTTTGACCTCCAAAGCCCAAAGGGTATTTATCAAGGAGCTAAAATGGCACCACTCAAAAGTGGCACGAAGTGTATTCAAACGCTATATTAATTTAAAATAAAATATTAGTAAAACACGCGTTACCTTTGATTTAAAGTCATCTTCATCTTTGATTACATGTGGATGAACAGAAGGAATAACCGTAAAGAAACGGTTGCTGGCATCAACAATTTTGCTTTCTTTGACTGCAGGGCTATCAGTTGACTTGTTCAATAAATCCTGAAGCTCAGTCAATACTTCGAAACCTGAAGAAAGAAATCAAGGAACACAAAGCTTTATAATAAGGAAAGGATAATTATATTGCGATAAATATCAACAATTTTAATTACCTTGCTGAATATTTCTTTTGCTAAGCTTCCCAAGGGGCATTTCCGCCATATTAATCTCAAATTCCATCATTGCAGCTCTGAAAAGTTTACATATATATTTCAAAAAAAGGTTCCTCCTTTAAGCAGTGGCGTAGCTTTTAAGGGGCGGGGATGGGCGGCCGACCCCCCCGAATTTTCGCTCAGAAGTTCCGATTATATAGTATTCGTATAGAAATTTTTTGGTATATACGGTTTCGACCCCCCGAAACTAGTGGTTTTCGACCCCCCAAAGTTTCGGGTCAAGCTTGGCCACTGCCTTTAAGAACATAAAATGCATATATAAATTATAAATTGTGTTAACCGGTATGTTTCCACATTAAACAACATCTTCATCAACTCTTCTAACGGGGGAGCAAGTTGACTTTTAGCATCTTTAATTTTGTTCTTCTGAATTGAATCTTTGCTCACGCCGTAATCCTGCAAGATCAAACATTCAATGAATCAGGGGAAGCTAATGACATGTGACTCTGGAAATTAGTGGTGGCAATTCCAACCCTTTTACCTTATACGGGTCAATTTAGGTTATATTTATCTCCAACGGGTCAAATGGTTAAAGATTCAGAAACTTAACTAAAACTGAAACAGATTAGCATTCACACAAAATGATAGCTTTATTTACAAAATTCAATAAAAGGGACAAAAAAAATGTCATTGTTTGTTTCTGTATGGAAATAATTAATCGTGTTGACCCAAACCTATATTGACCAGTTACCCAACCCATGCATCTTGCCACTTCTGTATGGAAATAATTAGGTAAGCATGTAAGATAAACAATACAATTTCCAAGGGGTAGAATCGTCCGGGTTGTTTCTTAAGTGTCTTTTGTTCCCAAGCCTCCCATGAATTCCCAGTTTTTTCAAGAAACAACCGTTTGAATTCTTGAATCGCATCTTCTTTACGCATCTCTTCCAACTTGATTCCTCCAATTTTTTCATTGCCAACTCGACCCCACTTTCGGAATACATGGCAGTCTGAACCTTTATCATCTTCAATAATCTGAAGGATATAATAACTTCGTGCAAAAAAAAACACGTAACACGTATAAATACACAAGTGAAAAGGAACAAAGAATGTATGCTATTTGATTTTTTTTTTTCCAAGAAAAAAAACAAAATATTTAAAATATTTGAAAGAATAACCTGTTAACGCCAGTGGATAGATCAGATAAGCTCAGAGTTGTATTATAAATGCTTTTTCCATGTTCTAAGATGTGACCCGTATCTTGCAAACCAGATGCTTCATGCACGGCACTCCGCCCTTTGACTTTTACGGTCACCATGCTTTTGTTAGCCTCTTCGTTGGTTTCAATTTTATACAAATCAAAACGAAGTTTTTTCTTTCTTTCAAAGCAGTCAACCAGATAATCCTCCCTCACAATAGGTATTTTCATCCTCCTGTCAAAGCTCATATTAGCACAATTTTCAAGAATACCACTTATAATAATACTTTATTGTTTCAATACTTTCGTATGCTATAATACATTGTACGATTGGGAATTATACGTAGGGGCCACAAGATCGGCCAGTCGGTTCACTGATCAAAAGGGGTTAGGGTAGAAAGAGGTTATTTTAGATGTACAGGTGAAAATGGGCCAAGATCATGTTGGATTGACTCGTAAACACTTTTTGGCTTTTCATAATAAACAGCGTCTTACTAATAACTACAAAATCAATGTTTACGATAACAATCTAAACCTCTGAATAACAGAATTTTTGGAGTTTTGTGGATTAAAAATAGGTGTTTGGCAGCATGATTGACCCATATGACTTATTTGAGTCATTTCCCTTTTAGTTAACCTTTTTTAAGTCCAATTTGGGATAAGGCAAAACCTAAATCAACCCATTCATGAGTAAATGTATCAAAACGACCACCTCTAACTTCAAGTAAACGGAGAATGGATATGGGGTAAGCAAAAAACCATATTAATAGATAATATGAGTAATTTTGTTTGTGTTCTCGATTGTAAAGTAAGCAAAAGAATATGCAACTTTTAGTTTTTTGATCGTCAGTTTGAGTTGGAATGAAATGGAAAGAAAGTTGTGAGTTACACAAAGAAAACCTTAACATGTAATTATGTAAAATGGGTTAGGTTAATAAAAAACATCAAGTATTCCCTTTAATTTTTTTCTCCTAAACATCACATTTGAGGGGCAAGTTTCAAAATGGACTACCTTGAAATTAATGATAGTAACTTGAAATTGCAATAATCAGTTTAAAAGATGGACTACCTTGCCTTCTTCATCTCAGCGTTCAGATAATCCGGCACTCCACTTACAACTAAGCAGTTTGTGTCTACCATATTGACATAAAACGGCAATATTGTTAGCCATGAACTTCAAAAATGGACATAAACATGTCTTTCTAGATTCTAGAGGTGACAAGACGGGCGGTTTGGGTAACGGGCTGGTTAAAAATCATCCGTTTGGGTTGACCCATAAACGGATTTTTGTCCATTTATTAAAATCTTCGTACAAAAAAAGACTTAAAAAGTAAGGCATTAATAATGTATTTCAAATTTGGAATACTCTGGTTTATGAGGTCGCATGCGTTAGAATAGTCTTTGGGTCAACATAATCTATTGACCCGTTCATAAGTAAATGGGTCGAAAATGTCACAACCAGATTGTGATTCACGTCGCAAGCAAAGGCTAAAGAAAACACACCTTTCTTAATTTTCGCATGAAATTGAGCTCCCTCGCTCTGAATTTTGTTCTTCCATTCATCCTGCACAATAGTATTATCAGAAAGTTATGTGCTTTAAGGAAACCTATCATAGCAAATTTATTGGAAATGGTACCATAGTTTTAGATGGGAAACCAATAATCGACACTTTCAAATCCCCCAATATTTCACTGTGGGATGACTGATTCGTTGCAGTACTAGCTAGTTTCCCAGGAGTGCTAGATGACGGTGGAGGCATTATCCTAACGGGCTTTTTCGTCTTTTGTGTCTTGTACCACTGATGATTGTTAATTAAGAACATAGTTAGAAATTGTGCCACCAATGTATCAAACTTTGAGTGATAATCAAACTACCTTCTTCAGATATTGGTTTTTAGTTTCTTCTGGAATGTTCCATTTTCCTTTTACGCGTTCAGGTTCAGAAGTGGAAAATGCACACTTGCTCCATTCAGTTAGAAACCCTTTGCATTTATAGGTACCTCCGGAATAGTGAAGATGCCCGGAACAATGTTCACACGGTTTAAGTGCTCCAAAAAGCATCCCATCAGCACTGATTCAAGAAAATTTGGAAACACATAAAAACCATCTTCACAATATGCTAATGACCGTGTATTCACATAAACAAATATTGTTATTATACAGCATCCCCTAATCTAAGTAGTTAACTCGGCCGATATATCGGTGATATATCACCGATGTCTCGGTTATCGGTTATCTTGTTACCGATATTTTGACCGATATTTTGTACCGATAATATCGGCGATATTGACCGATATTCCTGATATTGGTGTTTTTCTTCATAGTTCTTCCATTTTTCTTAGTTCTTATAGTTGTTAGTACAGTTTTAAGTCTTAATTGTTAATAATTAATGTTAAATATTAGTGTTTTAAGTCTTAACAAGTTCCCACTTGCTACAATTGTTAGTGTTTTGCAAGTTATAAAAGGTTAATTTGTTAATGGTAGGAGAGTATATTGAATTGTTAGTGTTAAATTGTTACATGTATGGAGTTTGCATGATATAAAAATTACCGATATCCCACTGATATCTCACCGCGATAACCTATATCTCAAATATCGGTCCTTCACCGATATCCGATATTTTACCGCATTAACTGCTTAGCCCCTAATAACTTTTTTTATTTATCGCTATCATAGTTATCAAAGGCGTTAGGCGCATAGGCCTCGCCTGGGGCCTAGGCGCGAGGCGCAAAAAAAGCGAGGGCCTGAGATTAAAAAAACGAACAAAGAAAATAAAGTAAAAATATATTAAAATAATATTATCTTTCATCTAGCCAGTATCAAAAGCTTTAAAATATTGATGCGTTAGTGTATAGAAGTAGTTTTCCTCTAGCCAACCATAATTTAACGAATTTGGCCGGAAACTTTCCAGAATATGGGAATCTAGCTGCAATATGCGCCTAAACCATCACCAGGAAATTAAAGCGCAATTTCCTCGACTCAAAGTGCAAATGCATCGCCTCGACTAAAAAATGGGCCTAGGCGCAAGAGGCGATGGCTTTTAACAACTATGATAGCTATAAGGAGTTGAAAGAAAAAGAAATTTACCAACGGTCACGCAGGTCTAGTTCTGATCCTGATGTATCTTGATCATTAGCTTCCAGCATTTCCTTTAACTCTGATGTTGATACGTGTTTTTTAAGATCATCTTTAAGAGCCCATAACTCTTTTGTTTGGGCCTCTAATAAACTATTCAATTTAGATGCGTCCAATTCACTATCCACCGAATTGTTGTCTTTTGATGTTTTTGCAGTCGAAGGAGAGTCTTCAGTCTTAGCTATCTTTGACTTTTGGTCACGGTCAACGGTTGCTTTACGCTTAGAGCATCCCTTTAGAGTCTCCTTTTCCTCCTTCACTTCATCTTTTCCAGAAAGAACAAGCAAAATGGTCACATAAGCATACAAAAAATCGTACCAAATATTAAATTTGAAACTACCTTTTTTCGTTGTTGAAGCCTTTTTAACCATTGAACTGACAGTTGACTTATCTGTATTTGGCAGACTTTCCCACCCATCCAAAGTTTCAACTTGAGTAGTCGGAGAAGAATTTAAGAAACATTTAGCATGATGCCATGCTAAACCTCTAGGACCTTGACCCTCGGGCTTGCTAGATATACGAACCTACCCGTAAAAATATGAAGGAAAAAAAATGAGAAAAAAAAACATTATAAATCCAGTTTCCAGTAGCTATTCTAATGACAATGAGAATAGAAACACAACAAGAGTTATAACTACCCCTCATGATGAATGGACGGGACCTGCATCGACCCTTTTAGTGGTTTTAGGCGCTAAATGCTCAGTTTTTACTGGATAATATGATTTTTGTGATCACATTTGTCACACTAAACTATTTAAAGAGAATAATATTTTGGACACAAAATGTTTTAGGTCAAACCAACCCCGACAAAAGTTACCCATTTTGACCGCTTACCCACCCCATGGTTTAAAAAAACGGAGAGGCAAAACTCTAAGAAAACGAGTCTAAGGCGAGCCTCATGGGATTCAGATTGTACATACGTCTCTAAGGGCTGAGGTGCTAAGAAAATGTGCGCCTCAGGTGCGCACCAGGTGGTTTAGGTTGTTTTTTATGTGCTTTTTTTTGGTGTTTTAGACTTTTTGGGTCAATTATTTTATTTTTGATGTGTGTTTTTTATGTTTTAGACTTTTCTAGGTCAAGTATTTTATTTTTTTAAAGAATTTTTATATTTATTTTTTGACTGTGCCTCGAGCTTACGCCTCGGTTCGCCTTGAGGCTCGTTTCCGTTCTTTTAAACTTTGACCCACCCGGCCAACCTCTTGCCCCACTAAAAAAACAATTACACACCTCTCCTGTCATAATCTTTTCACTGCAGATTTTACAAGTAGCACGAGCTGTTTTTGAAATTTCAATTGCGTATGTACTAGCAGCAGAACGAGCAGGTGTTTTTGCAGATGTACTTGCAGGTGTACTTGACGACTCGGTTCCTCCACTTTCAACATATTGTCTTATTTTCTGCTGATCTTCCCAACGAAGTGTTTCAATGCCTTCGACGTCATCACAACTAAAAAACACACCAACAACATAAATCAGAAAACATAGTTCCTAAAAACGAAGCATTCTAACAACAAAAGTAAGAGAACCCATACGATTTTATCTGTTTCGCTTTCTTCAGTATGCACCGAGCATGATTCCACATCTGTTCAATAATCCATTCTATATTTTTAACCGTTATACTCTCAAAATGCACAAAAAAAAAAACATTTTACTTTGTAAAAACGCACAAATATATCAATGACGAAAGTCACAATAATCACTTTGTAAAATACATCTAACTTCACACACACACACACTAACACATATCTTTATATGATTATTACTTGTTAGTAACTAGACTCATACTTGTTGACCTCTAGTTCTATGAATGTAGTCTATAAACGACTTATATTTGCCGTATGGCCAACTGCGCAGTTTGTTGTCCGTCTGCCTTGTGTTTCGATGTATTAGTTTACAATAATTATACAAAAAGGGTCCAAATAAAAAAAAATAAAATAAAATACAAAATAACTTCATATATCAAAGGGGTTACATCTTAAGGAAACAATGGTAAAGAAAAAACAAAAACCCTAAAACAGCATAACCATCAGATAACAAAACTGGCCCATTAAGCATCAGACAGTTTCCAAAAATAAAAGATCAAGAAACCTAAATGGGTCATCAAGAAACATAAAAAAGCAACAAACTTTAAAGAAAGAAATAAAAGATATTAAGCATCAGACAGTTTCCAACAATAAAAGATCAAGAAACCTAAATGGGTCATCAAGAAACATAAAAAAGCAACAAACTTTAAAGAAAGAAAGAAAGGAAAGGAAAGATATTAATAATAATATTAATTAATAATGATGGGATTACAGGCATGAAACCGTCGAATTGTGTGGATTGAACCATCTTGCCAAGACGTAAGACTTCTTTGTCGATAGGGGACTTGCATGTTCTACACGAAGATCGTCCAGATTTTGCATATTCTGCCTTCCATGGCTTTGGAGGAGTCGCCATTGTCCCTCACTGTTGTTACTGTGTGTTGTTCTCACTCTCTTTGGTTGAGACGACAATGGTGGGGGTGTGAGGGTATCAATCAATAATAAGTGGGTGTTTGGATTTGATTATTCAAAATAGATTATGCGTTTTGGAAAAGCAAGGGTGGAGCTGCTTATAGATTATTGCGTTTTATTAGCCTAAAAAACTGATTGTTTGCGTTTTCAAAACGCAATCCCAAACACTAAAAATTGATTATCTGCGTTTTTTCAAAACACAATAATCTGAAAATCAGATTTAAAACGCAATCCCAAACACCCTTAAAATGTGCTTTCTAGTGATTCTTCTATGGAAAGCTAGTGCTACATTTCTTATTTTGTTTATAAATAAATAAATAATTGAACAGAATATCAAACCATTTAAATCTTATTAATTAAAACAAAGTAAACTAACTTACAGAATATCAAACCATTTAAATCTTTAATTAAAACAAAGTAAACTAACTTTGCTAGAATTGAATGGTCGTCCTACGTTTGTTGAAATATAAAAAGTTGTGTTAGGCTGTGTATCTTCGATTAATAATAATAATAATAATAATATTTACAACAATAATAATAAATAGCTAAGTCTTTTCCTTTTTATATGGATTTCATAATTAGGTATGGGCAGAGCCGGCTCAACTAATTTTGAGGCCTAAGACGAAACTAAAATCCGGGGCTCTTTCCTAAATTTCATTGTACTACTCTTTTTTATTTGGACTTGGGAACGAAAAATAAACTAATCAATTCATTCTAATCATTCACACAAAACAACTAACAAAATCATATATTTAACAAATTTGTAATTTTCAAACCATGATTATGTTTGTTCACGCAAATAAATTGACATAAATAAACTAAACAAGATATATAATCAATTCAAACTATCACATATAGATAATTAGTTAATAATAAGTTTGTAAGAAACTGGCAGAAATATAAAATGAATATATAATCATACAACTTAAAAAAGTGAAAAACATGTTAGAAGTGAGTCTATCATATTTCAGCACTTAGTAGTCCATAGCTTACATATATATAAAAGAGTGGGCTTAAATTTTGGGACCCTTAAAAAATAATGAGGGCCCTAGGCAATTGCCTTAACTTTTAAGCCATTAGAGCCAGCCCTGGGTGGGTATGGATGTTTTATATTTCATAAGGTAATATATTTTTATTTGTGTTTTACTTTGATTCTTTGTATGAGTTGTGATATCTACAAATTTTGGGAGTTGGGACAAGTGGAAAAAATAGTCCACTTTAAATACCTCTTTTTGGTTTTTCATTGGATTTAAATTTGTGATTTAGTTATTTAAATGGGGTTATAGGCTAATAGGCATAGTTGGGTGCTTGGGTAAATGGCCCAGTGGATTTAATGAAAGTGGGTTTCAAAAGCATAATGGGCCTAATCATAATGTAGGATTGATGAGTTATTGGTTTTACAAGTAAATTTTGGTTTTTAGATTTAATCATAGTCCTTAGTTGCATAATCTTGAAGGAAGAGACACTTGCTAATTGTTACAACCTACTTTAAAACGAGCGGATAGTTTAAAAACATTGCAACAGAAATAGGTCCTACCTTTTTCTTACCAAAAACAACCTATTGACTATTGAATAGCTTAGAAAAGCCATTTTCAACTCAACATATACGCCATACATGTATAATGTATAAATTAAACTTTTTAATAGACATTGTCATTATAACTTGGTTTTTCTTCAACATGTTATGTTTATGTGACACCCGGCAAATTCTGGTTAACAACGTTGTCTAGATTTAAGTCTACCTTAGCGAGTCACGCATATACTGTACTTAACTGGGTTAGTTGAGTCGTGTTATGGTTCGGGAACTGTTATGTGAGTCTAGGGGATCATTAGATGTTGGCCTAGAGGATCGTTAGATGTCAGTCCTTAACCAAGTGTACAAGGGGTGACGATTCGGAGAATCGTCAAAGCATAGGGAACATGCAAGTCTCGAGTCCCGGGAATTGGTGAACGAGTGTGAATGTGTTTATTTGCAAGTGTTATGTGTTTACAATCATTATGTGACTTGTCGGTATGTGAAAATGTGTTAACATATGTTAAAACGGGGTTTAACGCGCAAAATACTTGGAACCATACCCTGTAGGCGATTAGGGTGAGCTAATCGCCTATAGGGAGGCATCTAGGAGGCGAGTAGCCTCATCCAGGTGGCGAGTAGCAGCTTCCTTTAGGCGATTAGGGGGCTAATCGCCTAAGGGGGTGGCGATTAGCAACCCTAATCGCCTGCAACTGAACCATAATCGCCTGCAACGTGGGTTACGACTAAAAACGACTATAAATACAATACTTGACCTCCTAAACTTCATAATATCAACCCTAGTCGCCCCACAACTCGTCCCAACATCCACACAACCTCTGGAACACGATTTTGGATCAAACAACTTGATTTCAAGCCTATTTCATCAATCAATCACAATCTTAAGGTGTGGTTTTCATCCATGCAATCTTTACTAATGTTTTTATTGAATCCCTAATGGTCCAGACCTGTTCATAAACACTTGTGTCTTCTGAAAATCGTTAATAATCGTTATTGTATGGATTCTAGATGTTATGCATGTTGTATGTGTAGGTTTTAATTAAAAGATAGGATTTTTATGATTCAAGAAGGGTTATTAACATGATGTTAGGGTAGTTACTGATTTATAATGATGGTTTGATGTGGTAATCTGATTGATTGTTCATTAGGTTATGTTTATGCATGTTAATGTGATGATTACATGATACTTGTGTTATGTTTTAGAAACGTGGTTGCATCCAGGACTGCTAGAACAAGGTTAAACGATGTATTTTGATTTAAACATGTTTGGGATACTTGTTTGATTGATATTGGAGGTTTCCACACGTTCTAGGTTTGATTTGGAGTGTTAAACGCGTGAAAAACCGGAACAGACATGCAGGTAGCGATTAGCAGGGCTAATCGCCTAAGGGACAGGCGATTAGCAGGCTAATCGCCTACCAGAAGAAGCTAATCGCCTACCCTTTAGGTGATTAGCATGCTAATCGCCTAATATGACTTTGTTTTTGCATGCTGCATGACCCAAATCGCCTAGTGAGTTCTGAAATGCATGTCACATGACCCTAATCGCCTACAAACTCCAAAATTAGCATGTCACATGACCCTAATCGCCTAATGTATAGGCGATTAGCATTCCTAATTGCCTGTTGACCAACGTAATTGCTAGTTGACTTTTCCTAATCGCCTGTACTGCTGCAGTAATTGTATTTTAGCATTCCGAGACCCGTTTTAACACCTAGGAACATGCTAGGAACCCCGTAACATGTCTAATAACTCAGTAACATGTGCTCGGGTCAATAATGTGTTAATTGAACTATGTGCTAGAACTTGTTGGACTTTAACGTATGTTAAGTGTGACTGCATGATTATGTGTTTGTGAATACTAGTGTAACACGGGAAGTCTCGGGTCACCAATGGGATGTCGAGTCTTGTACGTTTGGTCATGTTAACAGTAAACGTGTTGTCAAACAAACTTGGTTATGGTCTGGACATCTAGGGACTAACTAACCTACGGGTTATTAGTCTAAGTACTTGTAACTGTCATATGTTAGGTCGCCGCTTTACGGGGCTAGCATAGCTTGTTGACTTATTCTGTTATCTGAAGTAACGCAACCTAAGGTGAGTTTACGGCCCCACTTTACTTGGTTTTCACTTTTGGGGGAGAAAACATGTGTTAAACAACTATTTGGTAACAACTGTCATACTATGGGTTTTCAAACGGTTTACTATACGATCTTTGGAAGTCCCGGGGGGAACCATGAATGTGCTGGTTTGCACAACGGGGAAATGTGAATAGCGCTATTGGGAGTGACCAACCCCACCCGTCGGCTTGGAGGGCCGGGCGGGTGCATATTGTCTCAAACAGGAACAGGTTTACTATTCGGGCACAACAACTGGTTTGCGAGTTAGTAATGGTTTTCCAATCGTAGTAGTAATGGAACATGCGCCTAGCTAGCGTACTTGGTTTACAATTGTTATAGTATGGACAGGTTGAACTTGGAACTATGATTACAAACCTGTAAACTCACCAGCATTTTTGTGCTGACGTAAACTCTTACATGTTTTCTCAGGTCGCTAAGGTAGCACAATGGAACTAGGGCGCACGCGTCTGCACGGCGTCTAGTTAGGGTCGCATAGTCTTTGAACATTGAACATTTGGTTTTACTTTGGTTATGTAACGATATTTAGCTTCCGCTGATGTTTGGGATTTTTAAACTATGTTTTTGAAATTCATTTAGTATTGTTTATTGTGATCATTGACTTGGATCCTGGTTTGTCATGCGCCTCGCGGTAAAACTCCGCAAGTGGATTTTGAGGGTGTGACAGATTGGTATCAGAGCCAATGGTTATAGTGAACTAGGACTGCATGTAGAGTCTAGTCTATAACTGAGTCGCACACACTAGATGATCACATGGTACTAAATTTTATACTGGGTTACTTATAGACTTGTCGGGGTGTCTCTAAATCATCTTACCCTTCTGTGTTACATCATCCATTCTCTCTTACTGGGTTACTTGCTTACTAGACAGTGCGGTACATTGGGGTTAACTGTATACTCTTGAGATTGGTCCAAGACTCGGACATCTCCCTTTCCTACCCCAATAGAAACCCTTGTCATGAACTACCGTAGTATTACGGTGTATAGCTAAGAGTCTATGTCCGGTGATTTGAACTTTGAACTAGGAGAACACCTGGAGGACCATGTAGAGCGGTTTTATCGTTTTGGGTGCACACAAAATCATAAACCGAAATGCATGAAAGCCCTAGTGAGCTCTGGGTTTGAAGGGATAGTCCTGGGTTGGATCTAGCTTATTCTTGTACACTAATGATTGTCATTAGTTGTGGAACTAAATCCTCTCGTTCTTTTTGTCAGAATCATGTCTGGAGTACGTGGCGGACGCAGAGGTGGCCGTACCGGTGGAAGAGATGGTAGTGGTGGTCGTGGGGGTGTGAACCTCACGCAGGATGACTTGAATAACTTGCTGTAGGCTGCCTTTCAGCTAGGGCACAATGGCGGTAAGTTGATCTAACCACTTCTATCTCATCGGTGAACTTTATTTACATTTCCCGTGGTTTTCTTACGTGTTTCTTTACAGGTGGTCATGTTAATCCACCACCACCACCCATGTGCACCTACAAAATGTTTCGGGACTGCAAGCCCCAGGAGTTTTCGGGCACTGAGGGTGCGGTGAGCTTGCTTAGGTGGCTGGAAAAGGTGGAGTCAGTTTTTCTGATGTGTAACTGTCTCCCAGAGGATCGAGTCAAGTATTCTTCTGCGTTATTCCAGGATGTTGCGTTGACCTGGTGGAACGATATCACCCAGACTATGGGTATAGGGGAGGCTTATGCTATGCCTTGGGAGAACTTTGTGCAACTACTGAAGCGGGAGTACTGTCCCAGGGAGGAGATTCAAAAGCTGGAACACGAGGTGTGGAACCTCAAAATGTCTGGATCGGAAATTGAGAAGTATACTGTGAGGCGGAACGAGTTGGCCGTACTTTGTCCTGATCTACATGTGCCGGAATATAGGAGGATTGAACATTATATCTCGGGTCTTGTACCAGAAATCGCAGGGTTGGTAGCTGCGGGGAACCTTCCTACCTACTCGGATGTGGTCCGATCTGCTCATAGGATGACTAACCTGAAGGTGAGTGAGGGTATCTTGCCTGCCAAAGGTTCAACTGTTAAGGCTCCTGAGAGCAACAAGCGAAAGTGGGAAAATGAGGTGAAGAGTTCTGCACCAGCACCAACTCAGCAGGGGAAAAGGTTTGATAGTGGGGGTTCGTCTTCATCGGGTTCTAAGCCAAATGGTGGTTATGCGGGAAAGTTACCAAAGTGCAATAAGTGTGGACGCCATCATCAAGGGGGTTGTGACAATAATCGTTGCCATCGCTGCCAGAGATTGGGGCATTTTGCCAAAGACTGTAGGGTGACTCTTCCATCGACCCAGGCCCCAACTATTACTCCGACTTCTGCTACTCAGGGGACTTCGAACAAACAGGGATGTTTTCACTGTGGGGAAACTGGGCATTACAAGAAGGAGTGTCCAAAGCTGAAACAGGGAGGGAACGGGAATGGTAATGGGAATGGAAATGGTAACAACGGGGGCGGAAACAGGAACGCACGTACCTTCGTTATTGGGACTGCAGAGGCAAGACAGGACCCTGACACAGTTACTGGTACGTTTCTTCTCAACGATCGCTCTGTTAGTGTTTTATTTGATTCTGGTGCCGATAAGAGTTTCATATCTGTGGAAGTTAGTCGTTTGCTAGATGTAGTACCTGTACCTCTAGAGGCTAAATATATTATAGAATTGGCTGACGGTAAGAAGATAGAAGCTACTTGCATTCTTCGGGAGTGTCACATAGAGTTGTCGGGTTTGTCTTTTCCTATCGACCTTATGCCGGTACCTTTGGGTAGTTTTGACGTGGTTATAGGCATGGATTGGTTGTCTCTATATCGCGCTGAGATCATTTGTTACGACAAGGTCATCCGGATTCCTCTCCCTGATGGAGAATTCCTTTCTGTGTACGGGGACAAGAGCGGTGCTCCGCTAAGTCTCATCTCTAGCATGAAAGCCCTTAAGTATCTTCGGAAGGGTTATTCGGCTGTTCTGGCACTTTTATCTGTTTCCACTACCAGCGAGAAGAAGATCGACGATATCCCGGTTGTACGTGAGTTTTCTGATGTCTTTCCTGATGATTTATCTGGTCTTCCTCCCCATCGTCAGGTTGAGTTCGGTATTGATCTTGTACCTGGCGCTGCTCCTATTGCTCGGGCCCCCTATCGTCTTGCACCTCCCGAGATGCAAGAATTGTCTAACCAGTTACAGGAACTCTTGGATAAGGGTTTCATCAGACCTAGTTCTTCCCCTTGGGGAGCTCCGATTTTGTTTGTTAAGAAGAAGGATGGCAGTTTTCGACTGTGCGTGGATTATAGAGAGTTGAACAAGGTGACTATCAAGAATCGTTATCCTCTTCCTCGTATTGATGACCTATTTGACCAACTCCAGGGTTCCAGCTACTATTCCAAGATTGATCTAAGGTCCGGTTATCACCAGTTGCGCGTAAGGGGAGCTGATGTTGCTAAGACTGCCTTTCGTACACGTTATGGCCATTTCGAGTTCTTGGTCATGCCTTTTGGTCTCACTAACGCACCGGCGGTTTTCATGGATTTGATGAACCGCGTTTGTAAACCGTATCTTGACAAATTCGTCATCGTGTTTATTGATGACATTCTGATCTATTCCAAGAACGAGACCGAACATGGGGAACATCTACGGTTAGTTTTGGAACTCTTACGACGAGAACAACTGTACGCCAAGTTCTCAAAGTGTGATTTTTGGTTACGTGAAGTCCAATTCCTAGGGCATGTGGTTAATGAACTGGGAATCCATGTCGATCCAGCCAAGATCGAAGCGATCAAGGACTGGGAAGCACCAAGGACGCCAACTGAGGTGCGGCAGTTCCTAGGCCTTGCGGGTTACTATCGACGTTTTATCCAGGGGTTTTCGAAGATTGCTCAACCCCTCACCATTCTCACTCAGAAGGACAGAAAGTTTAACTGGGGGGAACCCCAAGAGTCAGCATTTCAAGAATTGAAGACTAAACTCTGTTCTGCCCCTATTCTGTCCTTACCTGAGGGCACCGATGATTTTGTTGTTTACTGTGATGCATCTATTCGTGGTCTCGGTTGCGTGTTGATGCAACGCGAGAAAGTGATTGCGTATGCCTCTCGTCAACTCAAGGTGAGCGAGAAGAACTACACTACCCATGACTTGGAATTGGGTGCGGTGGTGTTCGCGTTGAAAATTTGGAGGCATTACTTGTACGGTACCAAATGCACCATCTACACCGATCACAAGAGTCTCCAGCACATTTTCGACCAACAACACCTGAACATACGGCAGCGCCGTTGGGTTGAACTCCTGAACGACTATGACTGTGCCATTAAGTACCATCCTGGCAAGGCAAATGTTGTGGCAGACGCCTTGAGCAGGAAGGAATCGACAAACCCTCGTCGCGTTCGGGCGTTGCAACTCACGATCCATTCCTCTCTGCCTGATCAACTCCGTTCTGCTCAGTTAGAAGCCTTGAAGGAGGAAAACCTTAAGGCTGAAACTATGCACGGTGCCGACAAGCACCTCGAGCAAAGGCCTGATGGCCTGCGCTACTTCGCAGAACGCGTCTGGGTTCCTTTATTCGGGGGACTTCGGGAGCTGGTTCTTGATGAAGCTCACAAATCTCGGTATTCCATTCATCCTGGTTCAGACAAGATGTACCAAGATCTAAAAATACTGTACTGGTGGCCAAACATGAGGGCGGATATAGCCTCATACGTGAGTAAGTGCTTGACCTGTGCTAAGGTCAAGGTGGAATACCAGAAACCGTCGGGTCTCTTGCAACAACCTGAAATTCCAGAGTGGAAATGGGAACGGATTACAATGGATTTTGTCACGAAGTTGCCTAAGACCCCTAGCGGATGTGATAAGATATGGGTGATTGTTGATCGTTTGACGAAATCAGCCCATTTTCTTGCTATTAAGGAGACCGACACCATGGACCGTTTGGCTCGTATTTATCTGAAAGAAGTTGTCTCTAAGCACGGGGTACCAGTTTCTATTATCTCGGATCGTGATTCCCATTTTACTTCTCATTTCTGGAAGTCTTTGCATAAGGCTTTGGGTACCCAGTTAGATATAAGTACAGCTTACCACCCACAAACTGACGGTCAGAGTGAACGTACAATTCAAACTCTAGAAGACATGCTGCAGGCATGTGTGATCGATTTTGGCAAGAGTTGGGAAGTTCATCTACCGTTAGTAGAATTTTCTTATAACAACAGTTATCATACGAGCATCAAGGCAGCTCCGTTCGAGGCATTGTATGGACGGAAATGCAGGTCTCCTCTCTGTTGGGCCGAGGTGGGTGAGAGTCAACTCACTGGGCCTGAACTAGTGTACGAAACTTCTGAGAAGATCGTACAGATTCGTAACCGATTGGCAGCGGCACGGGATCGACAGAAGAGCTATGCTGATCATCGTCGTAAGCCATTAGAATTTCAAGTTGGTGACAAGGTACTTCTAAAAGTTTCACCGTGGAAGGGCGTCATACGCTTTGGGAAGCGTGGCAAACTTAACCCGCGGTATGTCGGTCCATTTACGATCCTGGAACGGATCGGACCGGTGGCATATCGACTTGATTTACCGACGGAGCTCGGTAACGTACATAACGTCTTCCACGTGTCTAACCTGAAGAAGTGCCTGACTGACGAGTCTCTCATTGTTCCACTAGAAGAGATCAAGGTTGATGATCGTCTTCGGATAGTGGAGGAACCTGTCGAGATACTTGATTACAAGATTCGTAGTCTTCGTCACAGCAAGATTCGAATTGTTAAGGTTCGATGGAACTCGAACCGGGGACCGGAATACACTTGGGAACGCGAGGATCAGATGAAGTCTAAGTATCCTCACCTCTTTCCTAAGGAGGCATTCGAATCGAGACATGTTACCACTGCAACGGAATGAATCTCGGGGCGAGATTCCTTTTAACGTGGGGATGATGTGACAACTCGGGTAATTCTCTCTCTTGGTTTCTATCTTTTGTCTGTTTCTTTTGTTCATACTCTTGGTACTTGTATAATTTTCGGGACGAAAATTCTTTTAACGTGGGGATGATGTGACACCCGGCAAATTCTGGTTAACAACGTTGTCTAGATTTAAGTCTACCTTAGCGAGTCACGCGTATACTGTACTTAAGTGGGTTAGTTGAGTCGTGTTATGGTTCGGGAACTGTTATGTGAGTCTAGGGGATCATTAGATGTTGGCCTAGAGGATCGTTAGATGTCAGTCCTTAACCAAGTGTACAAGGGGTGACGATTCGGAGAATCGTCAAAGCATAGGGAACATGCAAGTCTCGAGTCCCGGGAATTGGTGAACGAGTGTGAATGTGTTTATTTGCAAGTGTTATGTGTTTACAATCATTATGTGACTTGTCGGTATGTGAAAATGTGTTAACATATGTTAAAACGGGGTTTAACGCGCAAAATACTTGGAACCATACCCTGTAGGCGATTAGGGTGAGCTAATCGCCTATAGGGAGGCATCTAGGAGGCGAGTAGCCTCATCCAGGTGGCGAGTAGCAGCTTCCTTTAGGCGATTAGGGGGCTAATCACCTAAGGGGGTGGCGATTAGCAACCCTAATCGCCTGCAACTGAACCATAATCGCCTGCAACGTGGGTTACGACTAAAAACGACTATAAATACAATACTTGACCTCCTAAACTTCATAATATCAACCCTAGTCGCCCCACAACTCGTCCCAACATCCACACAACCTCTGGAACACGATTTTGGATCAAACAACTTGATTTCAAGCCTATTTCATCAATCAATCACAATCTTAAGGTGTGGTTTTCATCCATGCAATCTTTACTAATGTTTTTATTGAATCCCTAATGGTCCCGACCTGTTCATAAACACTTGTGTCTTCTGAAAATCGTTAATAATCGTTATTGTATGGATTCTAGATGTTATGCATGTTGTATGTGTAGGTTTTAATTAAAAGATAGGATTTTTATGATTCAAGAAGGGTTATTAACATGATGTTAGGGTAGTTACTGATTTATAATGATGGTTTGATGTGGTAATCTGATTGATTGTTCATTAGGTTATGTTTATGCATGTTAATGTGATGATTACATGATACTTGTGTTATGTTTTAGAAACGTGGTTGCATCCAGGACTGCTAGAACAAGGTTAAACGATGTATTTTGATTTAAACATGTTTGGGATACTTGTTTGATTGATATTGGAGGTTTCCACACGTTCTAGGTTTGATTTGGAGTGTTAAACGCGTGAAAAACCGGAACAGACATGCAGGTAGCGATTAGCAGGGCTAATTGCCTAAGGGACAGGCGATTAGCAGGCTAATCGCCTACCAGAAGAAGCTAATCGCCTACCCTTTAGGTGATTAGCATGCTAATCGCCTAATATGACTTGTTTTTGCATGCTGCATGACCCTAATCGCCTAGTGAGTTCTGAAATGCATGTCACATGACCCTAATCGCCTACAAACTCCAAAATTAGCATGTCACATGACCCTAATCGCCTAATGTATAGGCGATTAGCATTCCTAATTGCCTGTTGACCAACGTAATTGCTAGTTGACTTTTCCTAATCGCCTGTACTGCTGCAGTAATTGTATTTTAGCATTCCGAGACCCGTTTTGACACCTAGGAACATGCTAGGAACCCCGTAACATGTCTAATAACTCAGTAACATGTGCTCGGGTCAATAATGTGTTAATTGAACTATGTGCTAGAACTTGTTGGACTTTAACGTATGTTAAGTGTGACTGCATGATTATGTGTTTGTGAATACTAGTGTAACACGGGAAGTCTCGGGTCACCAATGGGATGTCGAGTCTTGTACGTTTGGTCATGTTAACAGTAAACGTGTTGTCAAACAAACTTGGTTATGGTCTGGACATCTAGGGACTAACTAACCTACGGGTTATTAGTCTAAGTACTTGTAACTGTCATATGTTAGGTCGCCGCTTTACGGGGCTAGCATAGCTTGTTGACTTATTCTGTTATCTGAAGTAACGCAACCTAAGGTGAGTTTACGGCCCCACTTTAATTGGTTTTCACTTTTGGGGGAGAAAACATGTGTTAAACAACTATTTGGTAACAACTGTCATACTATGGGTTTTCAAACGGTTTACTATACGATCTTTGGAAGTCCCGGGGGGAACCATGAATGTGCTGGTTTGCACAACGGGGAAATGTGAATAGCGCTATTGGGAGTGACCAACCCCACCCGTCGGCTTGGAGGGCCGGGCGGGTGCATATTGTCTCAAACAGGAACAGGTTTACTATTCGGGCACAACAACTGGTTTGCGAGTTAGTAATGGTTTTCCAATCGTAGTAGTAATGGAACATGCGCCTAGCTAGCGTACTTGGTTTACAATTGTTATAGTATGGACATGTTGAACTTGGAACTATGATTACAAACCTGTAAACTCACCAGCATTTTTGTGCTGACGTAAACTCTTACATGTTTTCTCAGGTCGCTAAGGTAGCACAATGGAACTAGGGCGCACGCGTCTGCACGGCGTCTAGTTAGGGTCGCATAGTCTTTGAACATTGAACATTTGGTTTTACTTTGGTTATGTAACGATATTTAGCTTCCGCTGATGTTTGGGATTTTTAAACTATGTTTTTGAAATTCATTTAGTATTGTTTATTGTGATCATTGACTTGGATCCTGGTTTGTCATGCGCCTCGCGGTAAAACTCCGCAAGTGGATTTTGAGGGTGTGACAGTTTATCATAATGAAACTTGCACTCCTACAATCTATCCCGAAGACTCGACCATCTTGACTTTCTCGAGCCAAACCGAAGTTAAATACATCCTATCATTCCCCTTTTGTGGCATGCCTGAGAAATATTTACTTAAAAATTATTAACGAATGCTAAGTGATATCATAAAGTATAAATTCCAAATGAGTATCTCAAAACAAAAAAAAATAGATAAAAGTTTTAAATTAAGATTTTAACTTCAATCCATAAACTTACCGTTCAAACCAACCCACATAAATGTATAACTTATAAATATATTTTTACCACCTAACCCACATCTAACCGCATGTTAATACATATAATTATCGTGGGATTTATGAAATCTTAACAAACGGATCACATTCAACGTATACATTTCTTGATCATTATAAGATAAATTCTACTAGCATACTACCACAATTTGAATCATTAATCAACAACTATTGTCCGTTATTTTTGACATAACATATCAACATTCTCATTGAGAGTTTCACCTTTCATTATACGCATACTTGTCTATAATTCCATTTCATAAGTCATTCCCTTCTCTCAAACCATTCTATTCATACCCCATTTTTTATTCCATCCCCTAATTCCATTCCACCGCCATAACCAACGATCACCCACCCACCACTGGTGCCATCCACCTCCACTTACTGTAGCCGCTGCCACAACCGACCACCACCGCTGCTGCCAGTGCCACCCACTACCTTCACCCACCCACCATTGTTGCCATCCACCACCGCCACCCATCACCGGGGCCATCCACTTCCACCTACCATCGTCGTTGACACCCACTACCCACCACCGGCACCATCCACCATCACCTCCACCCACTAACCACTAACCACTAACCACCACCCACCATTGCCACTCACCACCAATTTTATTTTTTTCGTCTATTTCTGCCTGCCAAAAACATAAAGTAATACTTCGTTTAATTCCTAGATGACAACCAAACAACACATGAAATGGTAATGATCTATTCTATTACCTTATCCATTACATTACCTCGACTATTCCATTTCCTTACCCATATTATTACCCATACCAAAGAGACCCTAGTAGTCTAGTCTAAATAGGCTAAAGTTGGAGATCAAAAATGGGTTGGATTCGGTGTGTTTCCCTAACATTTTTATTTAATCTTGTTGACTTCATTTATTGATTTACGCATATTTTATATTGTCGTAAAAATTATACATGTTACAAATAAAAACGGCTCTTACATATGAAACACAAAAGATTAAACTAGGGATTCAAACAAATAAGGAACATGGACATTTGCAAAATGGGAAATTATCAACCTAAAGGCTTAACTTAATCTATAACAACACTCAGTGAAACTCCTAAATAGTAAAGTTATTGATAGAGTAAGAAGGGTGAGAATGTGATAAAGTGACAAACCTTACCTCTATTTGTAAAGTGGTTGCATCTAGAGAGCACTCCAGCTATAAAAAATAGAGGTGTAAAGCTTAATTTATGAAAATAATCATGATAATATATGATCTCACATATTCAAAATGATAAAAATAAAACCAAATGTACTCATTCATACTGTATAATACACTTGATTTTAACCTAATAAATAATATTATCATCTAAATATAATCTAAGTAAAGTTATATGACCCATAAACTATAAACAATTAAAAGTTATTTAAAACAAAATCTCACACTTACAAAAGGGTCACATTAGTCCAGAAGAAAACAAAAATTGGAAATCAAGAATTTGCTATATAGGGTTCATCTTCGTTACTTACTATAAATCTCCGATGAAGGTGAAAGTCGCCGGAGTTAATGGCTGACCGGAGATGAAACCGCAAATCCCGGGAGTAAACGAAAGGAACTTAACTTTTAAATTATTCCTTCATTATTATGACTAACTCGATTTTAAAGAAATTAATTATTAACAACCTTTTTTTAAAAAAGTCATGTAAATCCATATCTTATCCAATTATAATTCTTTTGTATTAAAAATAATAATTCAGCTAAACGTCACTCATATCTTTTCTTTTCTTTCATCATTTGTTTAATTTGTTACCAAAAATATCAATTATTCTTTCTATCGACGTATAGCATGATTTTAAAGGTTCTATATTAATTACTCACAAAATACTCCGCAACTCATTTATTTAATTTAATATGCTACCAAATTTTGTTCGTTAACTTTTTAAAAATCACTTTTTTTGGGAAGGTGTAGTTAAATGATGAAATCCTAGTCCTGACAACCCCAGGTCCCAAGTTCAAATCCTCCCACACGCCGGTCCCTTTCAACCTTAATGGGTATAATTTTTCGATGGACGAGAATCGAACCTGAAACCTAACCCGGGTGGAAACCCACCTCGGTGGTAAACCCCCCACCTCCGACCAACTGGGCTGGATATCATTGGCTTTTAAAAATAACTGAACATGAAGTTACATTTATGTTTTTTTTTTCTAACATTAAGCTATAGAATTGGTTGAAAACGAAGTTGTATTAATAACAGGCTGGCTCGGAGCATTAGTCGGGTAGTCACCGGCTGAGAGCCCGACCCTCAAGTAGGGCCCGATTTTTTTTTAAAAAAAAATATTATATATATATTAAATAAATAGATAGGCCCGTTAGATTTCAGATTTTATAATTATAGTTTTTAATATGCCCAATATTCCACTAATGTTATATTTGATCCCAATTGAAATTAACTCAAAATTTAAGGTTTAAACCCAATAAAAAAATTGTAGGTTTAGTTTATTATATTGTGTGTGTGTGTGGGGGGGGGGGGGGGGGGGAGGTTCGATTTTTATTTTACCGAGGGTCCAAAATATTTTAAAATTTTCAGAAATAGCCCTGATTAAAAACATAATACTTTTTTGGTGTCGTACTTACATGTACCATGACGAACCAAAAAATGCTAGCACCGCTATCAGTATTGGTATAATCAGAAACGGTATTGATATTCACATTTCATGGTTTTTGATCGAGGTACGACACACTTTTATTTTTTGAGTTACAACATATATTTTGTGTGTAATTTATGTGTAATGAAACTATTATAATTTTTTTTTTAGGAATGATACACTATACCTAATACCAATATTGTACATGTAGCGTTATAAATCAAATGAATGGCATCATTAGTAGTATCAACACTATTAAAACCAATATCAATATCAATATCAATATTTGTTTTCATGGTTTTCGAAAGTTGTAGACACACAGGTCGCTATTCTTTGGGGGCATATCATGATTTTACTTTTTTAGTTACATGAGACAAATTTATGTAATTAAACCACTGTAATATATATATATTTTTAAAATTTTGTAATGCACATAATTTTTTACTAAACCGAACCAAACATCGTTTTAATGTTCTTTTGGTTTTGATTTTTTTCACACCCGTATGTAACTTGCAACTTTATGTTTGTAATTTTTACTTGATTAGGTCGATGTTATTGTAAATAATAATTTATGTTTTGTACACAGTGCATATATCGAATTTCGTCATATTACTATGGGAAATCCCACTTGTTGTAAGACCACCTGTAGTGGCTTCTAATTTGGGGGTGTTTTTCTTCAAAATGCAAGTTGGGCGTGGCCTTTATAACGCCTGAGAGGGGCATGAAAATGCCTGCATTTTTTTGAGCCAATCAAATCTCTTCATTTAAAGAGAGGCATAAAAACTCCCAATACCACTACACATGGTCTAAGAAAAATGCATATTCATGATCTTTGTGGCATGAGCATAAACCAAAATCTGAAAATACCTTTTGTTTAAGTTTCTTGTCTAGTTTTCGTGGATATAAACATCTTAACGACTTGTAACTTTTATTATTAAAAACACATGTAAAGGAATCACAGGATTACTAAAGTCACAAAGTAATTATTTGTTTGAACATAAATAAGTGGCTCTATTGGTGAGCAAGGTCCACAAATGACTTTTATGCAATCACCAGTAGATTTCAGAACCATTAAGATTATATATATCACCCCCATCCTTCCCAATTGTATATTATTATTTTCTGCTATAATAAAACACTGCATTGATGGGTTGTACTGTACAATCAGTTCATGTAACAAAGACAAAGTTTGGAGCACCAACTAGTGGGGTGAGCTGAAAAAAGATGGATTTCACAGATCCACTTTGACATTATCTTTTTGTTTTCAAACACATTGATTTAATACTGACCACTTTGTTCTGTAATTCCACCACCTTTTTTTTCAGCCAAAAAGGTGACCCCTCATGTGATAATCTAATATTCTTTTGGGACCATTTTGTCTATTTCTTACACTAAGAGTTCTAAGTTCTAACATATCGATATACGTAGAATGTAACAAATAAATTAATAAAAGCGTGTTATAAGTGGGTTCAACTTAAAACAAACATAACTTTTGAGTTATGATATGTATTGAGTTATGTTACAGTAATATATATGTACATAAACAACTTAATATATAGACTGTTTGCTCGACTCTTGGGTCCAAATTCTCACATGGTTTTAACTTTGATAGATTTTTCCTAATGCATATTTCATTTTTGTTTTAAAAATAAAAAACGTTTGAATCTTTAAATTTATTAATTTATGTGTTTATTTAGTTGTTAATGAGAACACTAGGCTGTCATTATTTAGGGGTGTTTCTAGATGTACACCATTTTTCAGATGTATACATTGCATGCACACACTTGCTACTCGTCACATTAGTCGTTTTAACTTTTAAATGGTTTACTTTTGACGATTTCACTTAAACGAAAATATAGATATGTAAACGGACACTTAAACAAACGTTTAACCATTGAGTTTCATTTTTTAAACGACTGTATAACATAAACTCAGCAACGGTGTGCGTATAGCAGGTAGTGGTGTGTGTACTATAGCCTAACCTTTTTGAATTTTGCAAGGTTTGACAATGTGATAGTTTTATTCCTTAAAAATATATCAGTTCTCTTTATTACATTTTAAATGTCACCATTTTCTTTCAACTAAAAAAGTGACCCCATGTGTGATAATCTAATCTTACTTTGGGACCATTATTTCTATTTGTTACACCAACTCTAAAAGCCTTCAAGAAACCATCATTCTCCATGCAAATTCATCTGCTTTATATTTAATCTCAAATCACATCTCTTTCAACTTTACTTTGTTCAATCACAAGTATAAATCTTGATTAATCCACTGAATATTCAACCCTACTTATATGCTTCTAATAAAGGATACACAACACATTACACATCCATATGCCACATACTTTTTAGCCACACAACAATGGAATATTTCATTAAAGCTACAAACATTATCATCATTCTTCTTGTTCTTCTACTTCCATATGTTGCTACTTCATCTCAACAACATACAGAAAAGGACAGCACCATGCTAAACGATCATCGCTTATCGTTGCAGATCATTATCCACGCGTTTCTACTATGGGCTTCAATGGGCTTCTTGATTCCCATTGGGATTTTGATCATTAGATTGTCAAATAGAGAAGTGCAAGGAAGAAGGCTCAGAATTATGTTCTTTATACATGCTGTTACTCAGGTTCATTAATGTGATTAGTTACATCATAATCCCACTTTTTTACTTTAACAATGGATAAAGTTTGTTTATTGAGCAATTAAGAGTTGCTTGTAATGATTGTCTAGTTACTTTAAGGGAATGGTCAGGTATTTATATTGGTTTTTAATATGTTTAGGCTCTAAATTTTTTGTATTTTAAGAGTGTTCCATAATTAAATACTTTGATTTATTTACTGCAGATCCTGTCAGTTATTCTTGTAGCAGCAGGAGCAGTACTTTCTGTAAAGAATTTCAGCAACACATTCAACAACATGCATAGGAGATTAGGAGTAGCCCTTTATGGGCTTGTAGTGTTGCAAGCGCTTAGCGGGCTTCTACGTCCATCCAGGTGATACACATTTTATATGCGGTCAAATGGGCTGGGCGGGGTAACGGGTCAAATGGGCTGGTTTGGGTGACGGGTCAATGGGCTGGGTTGGGAGACGGGTCAATGGGCTGGGTTGGGTAACAGGTCAAATGGGTTGGGTAACGGGTCAAGGTGCATACGTTTTAGTATGAGTCAAAACGGTCTGGGTAGGGTTGCCATAACGGATAAAAAATGGCTATGATTAGAAAGGACGTTACGATGATATTACATTCGCCTTAAAATGATTTATGTGGCGTTATGCATTTGAATAAGCTTTGGATGGTTTTTGACTCGTTTGATCCCATCCTTTTAAGGTAAATCCTTAAGTTAACCTGTTTGACCGGTTAAAGATAAAACATAACATAAAATGACCTACATGTAAGTAAACGGGCCAAAACTGACACCTCTACTTGTTACAGAGACGGTAAGACTAGAAATACATGGTTTTTCGCACATTGGGTGCTAGGAACAACAGTTTCTCTACTCGGGATCATCAACGTGTACACAGGTTTACACGCATACCAGAAGAGATCATCGAGGAGTATTACACCTTGGGTTATTTTTTTCACAGCAGAAATTGTATGCATTGGATTTTTGTATCTATTTCAAGATAAGTGGGAGTACATACAAAAGCAAGGAATGATTCGCGATAATGATCAACCAACAACTACAATACAACCAACGCATAACCGAGAGATTTTAGCCAAACATAATAGAGATTCATGTTAAATCTTCAGTGACTGATTTTGTAGATGAAAGATGCAACAATGTGGTTAGTATTCATATCCAATCATTCATATTTGGTATGTCCAATATTAGTTGCAAAAATGTTTGTAATATCTCTCATTTGTTTCCATTCAATGGTTTGCTATAAAAGATTTGATTTGTTAAGTTAAAGATGTACCAAAGTATATAAATAAATCTACTTTGTAACTAATCAGTAGGGTGTCTTACAGCCTAATATGTTATCATAGTAACGAGAACCCGACTTTTATAAAGGTATATGTGCATGATGCGATGCGGTCAACATACGCAGTCGCATATGGGCTTTATATTTGCTTTTAGAGAATGAAAACATCAACAATGATCAAGTTAAGCCCACAAGAGCAGCATACATCAATGGCTGCAGGAAAGAAAAATGAAGTGAAGCCATCATGTTGTCTCCAATGCATGATGGGGAGGTAAGATCGAAACTTTAAAAGAGCTTAACTTGGGCTAGTAGTAGAGTTACTAGACGGATTAGCCCAAGTGTCATACATTATTCCCTTCACTTAAGGATCCAATTTCATCACTAGTTCATGCATCTGTTTATAGTTTGAAGTTTAATCATTTTTAGTCAATTTGTTATTTCAAAAGTTTGGCAAACCTATTAAATTTAGAACTCCATATAAAGTGGGACACCTTGGAATACTGTTGGCGGGTATACAAAATGCGGTTAAGTTCGATTTGGTTAATCGGTTATGAAGTTTGATTATGGTTCGGTTAATTATATCCCTCCTTCCCATATTAACTTTGACTAGTAATTTCGGACTAACTAATATATATTTGTAGCGATCATACTTAATGTTTAGTGCAAACATATTAGGCCATTATTGTCTTAGTTAAAATCATATTTATAACTAAAACAAAGATAAAAGAAAACATTAGCTTGCATAAAATGAATCAAATTGTATATAATACTAGTGTTGGAGCCCGCATTTTGCTACGGGTCGTAGAAAGGTGTTGGCGAGGATGTATTGCTACATTTTATATTGATGGGTTAGTATAAACATGTAAGCTTTAATCTAAACGGTAAAAATAAGCAATAAACATTTTTAAGTAAACATGTCTGGAATTAAAGTTAGCTTTAACTATAATAAGGTAAAGAAAAATAATGAGATTTGTCACCTTATATTGAAAGGTAAATATAGACCATATAGGCTTTAATCTAACCGACGGTAAAAATAAGCAAACAATATGGTTAAGAAAACATGTATAGAATCAAAAGTTAGCTTTAATTATAATAAGTAAAACTTAGAATTAAACTTATAAAAAGAATAAAAAAAACAAATATTTGTCATAAATAACTTTATTAAACTTTTAAGGGCTGTATGATAATTCTATTAAAGTTTGTGGTTCGAAACTTGAATTGTTTATAGAAAAACAATATTATTAAACTTCCGTATGATAAATCTATTAAAGTTTATGGGTATAAACGTAAATCGTTTATAATAAAAGAATCATTAGAGTTCATAGATCGCATGATAACTTTAATACTCTATTAAAATTCAGCGTTAACGCAAATTTATTAAAGAAAAAAAAAGAATAAACAAATTTACTAAAAGAAAAGGAACAATATTATTGTAGGCAATTAAATTTAGACCAATAATAAATTAAGGGGATGATTAAATGAGAAGAAAGTTCATGTGAGAACAAAAAGAAGAAGTTAAATAATGATTAAACATTAAATAGTTTAACTCTTATTACATTAATTATCATCTACCTAGTTAATTAGTCATTACAACACTTTATCCTACACATTATTAAAATTTATTCTACACATATAAAAATTCATCCTACATATATCAAAATTTTCATATGTTTATCCTACACATATCGAGATTATCATACGTTTATCCTACACACATAAAAATTCATCATACATATATCCTACACACATCAAAATTATCCTACACTCTAAATAAGGTTTGATTTGGAAGAATATATTTTAAAAATGAATTATGAATTTCATTTATTTAACTAGTTTAGTGGGGGTTACAAGAAAATAATAATTGATTTAACATTCAATACAATTATTAAATGAAAACTTCCTATTGATTAGAATTTGTTCTATTTCTTCTTACAAAACATTTTCTTCTCATTTGAACTTTTCACTATATATATATAAACACATACACAAAAAAAATCTAAAGATTTGGGTCATAAAAATTAATAGATATGGAACTTAACTAGATATCAAGGAAAAAAAGTTACATTTTTTCTCGAGTTAAACAAACGAAGGAAAGGAAGAGAAAGAAAATTAAGGAGAGAAAAGAAAGAGAGAGAAAATAAAAGATTTAGGGGCTGTTTGGTAGCCTCTTAATCAGCCTCTTAACTATTCAGTTCTGAATCATTCAACATTCAGACTGTTTGTTTCAGCATCTGAATGGAATGGTTAAGTGCTGAACTATTAAGCTAATAAGGGATGCTGAATGATTAAGCTCTTAACTATTCAGAGCCTCTTAACCATTCATATCATCTTAATGATTCAGCATTTAATTAACCAAACAGCCCATTAATTAAACTATTAGGTTCCCGAGTTTGAAGGAAATGAAAAGAAAATGAAGGATTTTTATGTTTAAAAAATAATTTCCTTCCAAATCTCTCAAATTCAGAAGGGTGAGATACGAAGGAAATGAATCAAAATTGTTCTTTCACTTCTCTCCTTAAATAAAATGTGAAACACAGTTTTTTCAAACATACTTCTAAATCCTTTCTTTTCTTTCGTTAAATGAAACTCTGAAGTCATACCTTTTTTTATGAAGACTCGTAAGCGAATAAAGAAACATCGTCATTGTTAACATGTTTGAAATATTATATGAAAGAATATGAATATTGTTTATCAAATGTATACAAGTATTGTTTATTGACTTTAATGCGTTTCATTTTTTATAAGATCATTATTATCAAAGAATTTAGAAGAGTAATAATTCTCATAAAAGAATAAATATTGTAAAACCTTTAGTTTATCATTACCAAAGAAATAAGAAATTGATATTTAAAAATAATCATATTTTATAAAACTAATATAAATTTTGTGATTAAGAAAACATGAAATCAGAAAATAACTTTCTTGAGAAATTTGTATTAAACAAACTAAAAAGAAAAGCTAAATAACCAAATAGTTATTTCAAAAGTTTGAGATTCAACTTAGTTGTTGTTAACGTTAAAAGACCAAGACAATTTTTGGTCTTCTCTCCTCCAAAGACACCTGACTTTTGACAATTCAAAATGTTAGGAGTCTCTGAGGGAGAGAAGACAAAAAAGTTTTCTTGATGATATCTCCATGTACGCACCCCTCAGTATTGTAAATTTCATAGTTGTAACAACATGCTAAAGCAAACAATTGCTTTTCATGTATCATACGTTACTCATATGTTTTAACATAACGAAGAGTTAACCCTTATTTATACATGCGAAAATCAGACACGAGATGTTGGTAGGACCTTAATTGATACAAGTACGTACCAAAGATCCTTAAATTACCTAGAATTTGGCTCTAGATAACTACTAAGGATAGAGTCAACCCCAATTGCATGAAGAATAAAAGCATCTTATCCATCAAAGGCATCTAAAATCATATCATTTTGCTAACTTGTGATTTCGTGTTGCCTCTTTGTCAATTGTTCATAATCTCCACATCTCAATTTGAAGCATCTTGCAAATGGAACCTAATCTTTAATAGTTAAATTTAAACCCAACAAAGTTATATGTTTCGTTTCAACATCTAGATATCATGAACAATCAAAAATTCGATCACATGGTTTAGTTTTTTCAACGCCACGAATCATCCACGTGTTGTTGGCGCGATGCTTTATACCATTCCTGCCCTCAAAAGCCGAAGTCTTGTATGTTAAGTTGTCGTTTGATTGGTATGCGATTTCGACACATGGATGTAAATTAAGTTCAACTTGAAAACGTTGCAGAAACATTCATGGATGTAGTTCCTAGTCCCCTTTACATTTTAGCACTCTGAGCTTGCTTTAGGAAATATTTCTCCAAGTGAAATGATGTACATGCAAGTATTCAGTATTAGTTATTAATATAGATGATATTATGTACTATTATTACTTATTACCATTGTAATTTGGTTTTTGTAATGATCATTGTAGTTATTGTGATCTCATCATTTTTGTTGTTTCCTCACTCTTTCATGAGTCACTTCATCAACCTCCTCGATAATAGGTGCATCAGCATTGGCCAGACTGGCCGAAAAATTTCCAGTGTTTTGTTTCATAGGTAACGGTTTGAAAGATTGAAGCCGACACGGATGACCCCAATGAAGAAACAAATAGTCTCACCTCCTTATGGGGAGGATAAGACCACTGATCCACATATGCTATCCTTCACTGCTCCTCTATGGTCTAACGGTGCCAAGAAAGAATAAAGAATATTGGGTAGGGAGACGACTACAAATGTAGTTGTTTATATAGAGCTTGACATATGCCATCATCACCCAAAACCCTAATCGTTATGGGTCAAGTCCCGATTAGGGTTGTTTCCACTACCTTAGGCTGTATTACTAAAATGATTAATGTTAAACCAATAAATAAGGAAACATGGACCGGATACCTTTTTTATTGCTGTCCGTGCGCGTCTCTCCTAGGTTGTAGGTGAGCGGAGACTGCAGGTGACGTCCCTTTGCATGTGTTATATCTCTTCTGGCGCGTGCACGCCCGTTGTGGACATTGCGCAACATCCTAATATGCGCAAGTCTATACCCGGGTTGGGTTGATTCATATTCAGTACCCAATCCCATATCATGGCCTCTCCATCAGATCATTAGAGGCATCACCATGTTGCCTATTTAAAGCATCTGGTTTATACATCCATGAACATCAACAAAATTCCCAAGGCTTTTTTTATTCCATATATAGGGTTAAGTTAGGAGAAATGAAGGATATAGTAGATGTTCATGAATGGAGCTCCCTTTCTTCTCAACCCCAAATGAAATCATAGTTCATTGCTACAAGTTACCTATGTACCCATGGGTGTAATTATGGTTAGAGCGTCCATGCTAACAATAACATGAATCCTATAATCTTTCTGGACTAGGGTGAATGGAGCTCCTTTCCTCCTAAGGTGTTGTATGTTTTTGAAGAGGTAAAAGGTTTGCAGTCTGCTGAACACATCTGTAGATATATGCAGAAAAAGAGGTGGACCAAAGGTTTGCAGTCTGCAAGAAGAAGACTGTTTGTTTTTAACGTCTGCAGCGTAACCTAAAATCATAACCCACCATAACCATAACTCACCGCAACCCACCACAACCTACCATAACCATAAGCCACCATGTTTTTTTATTAAAAGGGAAAATAAGAACAAACTCCTAAATTCATGTGGCAAAGACTTTTTTTTGCATATTTGCTTTTCTTATTTTATTTCCAAGATAACCCACCATTTTTTTTATTAAAAGGGAAAATAAGAGCAACAAGGTCCTTCTATCGCTATCACCCATTACACATCACAAAATTACAATTTGTTTTCAATAAAAGATGAATGAAATATAAAGTACTAACACTATTCAAACCTGAAACAGAGGAGGGTCGGTGGTCAACGGAAGGAGGATGAGGGAGGGGGTTCGACGGCGGGGGGAGGGAAGAGGGAGAAGAAGGTGGCCGGGGGGGGGGGGGGAGAAGGTAGCGGCGGTGGAGGGTGAAGGTGAGGAGAAGGCTGCGATGGCGGAAGAGGGAGGGAGGAAGGAGAAGGATAGGATGGCTAATGAAGAAGAAGAAGAAGACTAATGAAAAGAAGAAAAGAGAAAGAAAGAAGAAAAAAGAGATGAGAAGATGTGTGAAGATCTTGGTTTATGTCTGTAACAAGAAGGGGTCAGGAAGACCTTTTTTAGTGAAAGATCTTCCAAAAAACAAACAAGCTGCGAGTTCCAAATGTTTGTCCGCGTCTATACGGCGTAGATAGAAGTGGTCAGTAGCACTTCTGACAGAAAAACAAACACCGCCTAAGTGTCTTTTAACCACAAATGTTAGTAAATCTTGAAACTGGCCAAACTAAAGTTAGTAGGTTTGATCGATTTAAATCCAATTGTTTGGTTTTAACGTTTTGCCAGTTTAACAGTTTAGTGCGGTTTTAAACTTAGAACCGGCTTTGTATACCAAGCCGACCATAATCTTATCGTTATATATAAATTATTACTTTTTTACAATAGGCAATTATGTACATGTATTATAATCATGAATCATCTTCTATCGTTTTAAGATTTACAATACAAAATAAGCTTGTATGGTTATCCTTCCCCAAAACCAAAGTTAGCCGGACCATCATATTTTTTTTATCAAAACCGACCAAACAATACCTTTAAGGCTTGAACTCTTACTTTCTGTCCTTTTCTTAAACAGCTAACTCACACATCCACTACTTCTACTTTATTCTTCTTACAACTTGTCAAGAATCAGAGTTTTTTTTTTTTAACGGCAAACTTTTAACACCCTTCATTTCATCTTTACCTTGCACTTGCAAGGATCTGAAGCCACAACATCACATTTGTGGGATGAGGCACCATACTACTAGACCAATATGTCATGGGCGTCAAGTACCAGAGTTATTACTTTTTTTTTGGACGGCAAGTGGTACAACCAATGAAGCTCCGACTAAAACCCAAGGCCAGCCCGTACTGATTATCCATCCCACCTGGATTGGGAATCTCCCCAGGTAGAACCCCCACATATGGTAAATATGGCTCTGACCGAAATCAAACCCTCACCCTCCAATTGACCTCTGCTCTAGCTCCCCCAATTTTTACTTTTATCTTTCAATTTTTTAAACAAAAAAAATATAAATATTGATTATTTGCATATTTTCTTTGTATGAATTTAGTGTCACATAGAATAGTGGGTGTTTATACAAAAAGCAAGAGAACAATGTTGTATTCAATAAGTTACTAATTTATTTTTATTAATTATAATTAGCATTGTGTCCATAACTTTAATGACTGGTTTTGCTTTTCTAACTGTAATAACACATTACACATTAGTGGCATACTGAGAAGTCTAGGATTCTGTCACCTGACCCATCACTTCACAGACAACACCCTTCAAACCTCTATCCAAATGTATGTCATTTAGTATCCAATGGCAAATACAACACAAGAAGGTAAAACCATCATGCTGCCTCCTGCAATTGAGGTGCCTGCATGAAGAGGTACTGCAGAAAACAACATATATTAAACCGATCACTCTTATAACGATACAATTTTCGTATAAAGTGAACAAAATTTAATCTTCCAAGTACCTCGAATGATTTGCCGGATCGTTCAAAATCCAGCATGCTTAGAGCAACTTCACAGCTCTGTGAAACAATCAGCTCTGGATCAGTGGAGAATTCTTCAAGTAGAGATATACATTGGTCATCTACAAAAACGATTTATGAAGTCAGAAACACCACGTTTTTCAATGTTGAGAAGTGTCTTAAGTCAACCTAACCAGCCCGTTGGGACCCTAAAAACTAATTTTGACTAGCTATCCACATGTTTCTTGTTTAACTTAAGGTTAAAATCAATATAAACCATAGGTAACCAGACCTGCAATGGAACCCAAAGCCTCAGCAGCTTCATGTCTAACCATAGGATGCTCATTTACATCTTTGAGTACTCTGGAAAGTGCATCTGAAGCCGCTTTGTTTTGCAACTGTCCCAAGACATAAGCAACCTGATATCCAAGAAAAAAAGTTAGTTTACACAAAGACGAATATGAGGTTCCAAATGTGGTGAAAAGAAACAACTTAATTGTGGACCTCGTGTCGCAATAAAGCACTTTTTGCATTTAATGATTCTATTATGGCAGCAACTGCTTCATCGCCTCCATGATTTCGGAGTCCAAAAAGAGCTGCATATCTCTCATACATGCCTTTTTCTTCGTTCAATATGGCCTCCCTGTAAGAAAATTTATGCCACCAGGTATACTAATGATCAAACACTGATTAATAATGATTTTGAGGTGGTAGGATGAGTGGGTTGGGTGATGAATAAAAACAAGTATACGTCAAAGTGGGTCAATTTTGGTACTCTATGTTAACTAGGACTATACAAGTATACAAAGTACAAACAAGATTGAAAACTATACAATAACAATAATCTAAACTTGAAACAAAACTTGCAGAAGGTGTATGTGTTTTTATAGCACCTAGGCACGAAGTTCAACAAAGGTCTCTACATGAAGTGCGTTTCATTGAGGTGTGCTTCTGCACAACATACCGCCTTAGTGCCTCATGTATCATGTATGTGTTGTGTTATTTTTTAAATGGTCTATCTATTTAGATGAGCCATCTATTTGATGGTAACTTTTAGCAAAAGCACACGTTGGAAGCCAAAAACCTAGAAGCAACAACATAACTCTTCTCACTTCTCAGTAGTTAGTATTTTAAACAAGGCTGTCCTGTATGCATGAGCTAGTTGTACGGCATAGTCCAACAATGCACAACAACGTATTACTGATAACTTGATATATTTAGTGTTTAGTATTACTAGTTGATATACATTTATCTTGTTTGTATTTAAAAACTAGAAGTATTTTTTAAGAGCAAGTCACTTACGAGATGTTTGCTATTTCGCCCTAGCTCAGGGGACCCTATCGCCTAAGAGCACCTCACACTTTCCAAAACACCTGAAGGAATGCATGACAAAGAGACTTTGGGTGACTTTCAAGTTTTCAACCACTTGCCATACATCAGTTCCTCTATAAGCTAATTTTTTTATTTGACCCATTTGAGATGAAACACATACCAAAAAGATCCCATTAACAAGAAATTGGGTCGCAAATCAAAATTGCTACCTCAAATAAAGATTTATAACAAACTCACACATCAACCAAAAAACTATCAGCTTCTTTAAGGAATAAGGATCATACTATATGATGTTAGAAGTGATGTCTAACAAAAAAAGATAAATAACACGATCTTTAGTAGGAAAAAGGGGCATCTTTTTACCAACATATAACACTCAATGGCCGATATTGAAGGGTATACGAAAACACAAAAAAAAAGAGATAACAGGAGGGGTAAATCCAATTATATAATGCAACAAACTGGAAGGGTAATTACAACCATATTATGCAACTAAGTGACAAACCTTAGTTCGTTTACAGAAGAGCAAGAAGCAGGTGCAGCTGGGTCAACTGACAGAAACGGTGATGCCTCTGTAGTAGATAATTGATTAATTTCACCAACATTTTTCAGCTCCTGAATCCGAGAAAGAGCCAATTCACACGTCTCCCGAACCTCTTGTGCTGGATCTGAATCCAAACTATCCTTCAATAGACGAATATTACTCTCTAAACCAATGGCACCAAGAGCTTCTGCAGCCTGTTCATCCGTATGCAATACAATCAAAATATAATTTTTTTAACATAAGAAGTGTTGCTAGTAAATTACATTAAATTTAAAAAAAAAACAGCAAGAAAATGTGAGAGAGAATCCAACCTCGTGCCGTACAATAGGATGCAAAGAAAGATCATTGAGAACAAGTGTCAAAGCAGGAATAGCATCAGCATCTTGCATTTGACCTAACGCAAAAGCAGCTTCATGTGCCAACAGATTTGAAGGATCTTTTGTTGCTGCAATAAATCAAAATTACACATCTCATAATTTCAAAGACGCCATGGAAAAAGCACACCACCACATACGAACACACATCTACACTCATAGGCTCATATCAATTAGCATTACATCCAACATGCTCCACACATAGTTCTAGTTAAACAAAAATATGACTCACATCTTCAAACATTTCAAAACATATAAGCTGATTAACAGAAATAGACATGCTCCCCATATCTATGCTTTGCAACAATAGCAGCAGTAGAATTTATACCAAAATTCCTTGCAAATAAATTTAATTAATTTCCATGAAACATAGTAGGAAAACTCAGCTTTGTAAAAGATACCCAAAGTATTCATCTTCCTACAACGAAAACATACACCAACCAACTGTTCAATGAAAAAAATATTGTTTAAAAAAAAGAAGTTAATCCTGTTTATAAAGTAAACATTTCCAACAATTATTTGTAGAGGTGGAACATGGATGGGTTGGTTGACGGTTCAGGATGGACTGATTAATAAAAACGCTAGGATGGGTTAAGAAAGCTCAGTGTTTAATGCCTCAATACAAATAATTATGCCTGCAAAATTGACCCAATCCGTTACATTTGGGAGGTTAGCCTGGACCCCCTGGTTAGGGGTGATTTCTGTTAGATATCCCGTAAATCCAAAACATCCCAAACGTAACGGATTGGGCCAATTTTGCCCGGCATAATATTTATTTGTAGTAAAGTAGTTAGATAATTCATATCAATTTCTCTGCCTCCAATCCTCCATCTCAGTAATTCAGCTAAAAAACAACGCATTTATCTCTAAAAGTTGTGTTCCTTATTCTATGATGCAGAAATCATATAAAGCAGTAATTTAGCTGATTTCCCTAAACCCTTTCCTTAAAATTTCAAGTTGTGTCCTCTCCCTATATTATAGGGATGAGCTCGGGACAGTTTCGGTTCCGAATATACCGACCCCGAAAACTCCCAAAACCTAATATCAATACCGAAAACATACAGTACGGTATCGGTTCGGAGTAACTTCGAACAACTAATGAGGATGCGCTAACATGATTATAACTATACTCACACATCATAACCATATAAACTAACAAACAGAGAGACAAATAAATAACAAACCACAGACATAACATTAACATGTGCAGATTAACAAAAACTTACAAATAATAATAATAATAAAGTAACTTTATTTATAACAAACCTTGAATTAGGGCATTGCGAGGGGCAGTGCCACGAAGGTTTCGAAGAGAGAACAGAACTCTGAACCGTTCAGAGATTGGTTGGGTTTGATCCAGTAATCGATCACATAGAAACTTCTCCGTCTCTGGATTAACTTCGAACGACTTTCCATCAACCGCCATTGTTAACGATTGCTTGGAGCTAAGCTTGCTGAGTTGCTGTGGTTCGAATATGGATCGATTGATGGTAGTACCAAAACCCTAATTGGAGATAGATGATGGTTTAGGCCTTAGCTTATGATTACAGCTATTGTGTATTTTCATATTTGGTCCTTTCAGTTTTAATGAATGTTGATTGTACTCACAAAGTTGTGATTTAGGATTTTAGTCTAAGTTTACTTACGGTCCAAAAGTATTGTGTTGTTCTGTTTTTCTTTGCCATAACCAAACATAATTAAACATAATCGTGTATGGATAAAATATGGACTATTAATTTACTCGTTACTAGAGAATTTGTGTCATATATGCTCAATCAGGTTGTTTTTAGAGTAATATGAGCTTTTATGTAAATTTTTTGCTGCTAGTAAACTGACATATGGCATGTTAGGATACAATGAGATAACATGTAAGATAACAAATAACAATTAATAATAAATCAATACAAAAAACATTATAAATATTAAACAAAAAAAGTGATAATACCTTAAATAAAAAACAATTTATATAATATTGTAATATGCCTTCGGCCGATTTCAACATTTGGTTGGTTGGGCAACCCGGTCGGAGTAGAAGAATAATGCAAGCTTGATATATGCAACCAATTGGTTTTAAAAGTCATCATAGTGTGTAGCCAGTAGCCTAATGCAGGGGCGCAGCATTGTTGGGGGGGGGAGGGGGCGGTCGACCCCCCCCCCCCCCCCCCGAATTTTCGCGCAGAAGTTCCGATTATATAGTATTCGTATAGAAAATTTTGAAAATATAGGGTTTCGACCCCCCGAAACTAGTGACTTCCGACCCCCGGTGATTTCCGACCCCCTGAACCTTCGGGTCAAGCTTCGCCACTGGCCTAATGCCATTGGAAACATGCATTATGCAAGCTTATATGTCACGTTTTGGTCATATGACAATAAGAGGTTCTGAGGTTTGCTTTAGCATCGTGAAGGGATCAAAAGTTGAACTACCATATGAACAAGGAGCAAAAAAGTGGAACCAACACTACTGATCAAAAGGTTTTTAGGTTCAATTATGTTTGTATGAGTATATATAGAACGATATATAACTAAGTAGATAACTAACATTAAAACCTAATGTCTTCAAGAAGTTTTGTTATATATTTCACAAATAACATGTTATCTTTCATGGTAATATTTTATTTAATCGAAGATAAAATTGGATTCATTAAATCCACCCACGTTTAAAACCCAACATTTCCCTAAGCAACCCATTTTTTCCAATAACCAAATTATCCAAGCTATACGTAACCAAAATCGAAAAGCTAAACATCGGTTATAAATTCGGTTTCTAACTAACAACCGAACCGAACCAAATCAACCTTAGGCATGAAAACAACATACAACAAAATCAACATAATAATAATAATATCTTAAAACTTACTAATACAAATATTGCCACATGCCAACAACATAAAGTTGCTCATAATAACATAACACATCTTCGGTTTGTTAGTGATCAGAGAAAATCCGAAACCGATGGCAACACAAGTAACCGTTCGACCAACAATCAAACAACACTGCTTCCCTTCAAATCCTAAAGGTGTCTTAATAAAGATCCTCTTTCTATTACACATTCTATGTCTTCCTCATCATAAACAATTACCCTTTTGTTATATTCCGTTTTATTTAAAAAAGTTTCCATTTTTTTGACAATGGGTTCCCTTTTGTAGGGTCTCTTTAAAGATGGGATTGAGTAGAACTGAAATTAATTTAAAAAGATTGCTTGCAGCTGCCCCACATCAACAAAATAAAGGCAAACTTATGCATGTATGTTTTCTAAACATTGGTAATAGTTTGTTTATGATTAATTTACTACCCTTTAGATTTGAATCCTTTTGAGGATCATGTGATTTGTTGATATGGAATATGTTGGTGGTTTAAGTTCATTGCTTATTTGATTTGTTGATGGTTTATTGATCCTTGTTTGACTCGAAACTGTGCCCACCACCTGTTTGATCAATTGTTTCAGTCATAGTTATCAAAGACGTTAGGCACACGCATCGTCGAAAAAAAGTGAGGGCCTCAGAAAAAAAAAAGCACACTTAGATGAAATAAACAAAAAAATATATATATAGTCTGTACTAGAATGATACTATTCTTCCGACAAATAAACAAAAGCTATTATATAAAGTTTAATATCATTTAATATTATCTGAGTATACTAAAAGTTCTAAAATAGCGAAGATTCAAATTTAATTTCAAAACTTGAAAGTTCTAAAAAATTTAAGCTGGATCAAAACTCTAGAAGAAAGTTGCTTAAATCAGTATTTTGGAAGCTTATATTGTAGAGAAGATCGATAACTTTGCATTAAATAATAATAAAGCAAATAATAAATCGGTATTTTGTGTGCCTGGAGAGCTGAAGCGAGGGCCTAGGAACTAAAAGCGCAATTAAAGGGCCTCGTTTAGAAAATGGGCCTAGGCGCATGAAGCGAGGGCTTATAATAAATATGGTTTCAATAATCAAGATTTGAAATTTTGACATTAAAACACAATTGCTAATCTATAAGGATCATGTGATTTGTTGATATGGAAAATGCTGGTTCAAGTTCATTGCTTATTTGATTTGTTGATGGTTTCTTGATCCTTGTTTGACTCAGAATTGTGCCCACCACCTGCTTGATTAAAGTCTAGTAATCAAGATTTAAATTTTCGACTTTGAAATGCCATTGTTAATTAGAATATTAGATACTCATATTAACCCCATTAATGGCATTAAACATTGTGAATTGTGGAGTTAACATATCAGTTTATTTATTTATTGATTTTTTTTTTTTGCAGTATGTTGCTACCTTAAGAGAACAGCTGGAACAGATTGCCTTAGAGCGAACTCCAGAAGGATTACCGAGGCTGGTTACTTCACATTTTTTCTTAGTCCGTGTGTGTGTGTTCATGCTAGTATTGCTATTATGGTGTCAAACTAAATATATGGTTATTGTGCTTTGAAGTCGTAGTATTTAGTTTTTTTCTGTTCTCGAGTAAACATTATTTGATTGTTTAGGAGTCAATTAATGTATAATATGTATTTGATCCCGTACACTAAAATAATATGGTTTTGAGTTGTCATGTCTAACTGTTTAATAAACGGTTCACGTTTAGCAACACCTGTTTAAGTCGTTCAATTAAGTAGGTCAACCTGTCAACACTTTTACACCAAAAAATATATATTTTGTAAGGTCAACCCCGCCAACCCTTTTATCCATTTATCACAACCCGCCAATGTGTTAATCACTCGTTTTGTTACAACTGTTTATTTAATTTCAGATTATTTAATATCACAACTGTTTATTTGATAGGATTATTATCTTCCTCTTGTGCCAACAGAGTTTCAAAAGCTTTGGTGAATGATTACTCACAGAAAATTGAAGCAATTGCAGCAAACCTGGCTAGCCCTGTGGTATGTTTATTTATTTATTTATTTATTGTTATTTTTTGGTGATACATATAAAATAGTATTCAAATAGTCAAATAGACTTCACATGCTAGAACGTCATATTTTCTAAACATTTTTGGCAGTCGGATGCTGTAGTATTCCGTGAGCTCAGAGTTGATACGTCTGTCAAGGAAAACATTAATAATAAAAAAGAAGAAGAGAGTATTACCTCCCCTGGTTTAAGAAGAAGACTTGTGTAAGTTTAAACTACATGATTTTACTAAATTTAGCTGTTAGATTATTAGTTTAGATGAGGTTTCCTCCTTTATAAAATACATACCAACTCAATGATGTACATACATAAGAAATATACACTGTTTCATGTTTTGTTCTTACTATGTCTTTGATTAGAGCCTACCATTTGAGTTCATGATTCTCATGAGTACCCTATTTGCTTTTGTATCTGTTCGCATATCTTTTGCAGCCCAGTGCTTGTACCGTCATCTTTATCGACCCTTGATCATTAAGATACCTAAAAATTACCTTGACCAACCACCGCTTGACGAGCCTCCATGGGTCGTCAATCTTCGCCACTGCCACCCAATGTGCCTGATATGCCTAGATATATTTCTTTTGTCATAGTTAGAGTATTTGGACCATCCTTGTGGAGTTGGTTTTGGATTTGAAGCAGTCCGTTGACCGTGACACCGGGCATGCTTCTTGATTTGACCCCATGAGATCGACATGTAGCATTGTTCTTGGTGGATTTTGATTGCAACTTGAGTTCTAACAAATTACTATCTTACCGTTACTCGTCTTGACATTGTCTTTCCAGCAAGTGCGGTAAGTCATTTATATAATCACCAAGAAAAAATCGCACATTGGGAAGTCGTTGGTCATATTCTTAGATACGTGAAGAGAACTCAAGTCTTGGCATTCTATACCAGAACCTTGGTCACCACATCATAGAAGAATTTACAGATGTTGACTATGATGGAGACCCACAAGTAGGGGATCCACTACCGGTTATTATGTTTCCATTGGGTGCAATTGTGTGTCATGGAATGGTAAGAAGCATAGTATTGTATATTGGTCAAGTGAAAAATTAGAGTATGTGGCTGCTTGTCAACTTGTATGGATCCTTAAACTGCTTGGTGAGATTGGGTTCACGCGATCTAAATTCTAAACCAATGAATCGTTGGTGTGATGATGAGAGACAGCTATTCACGTTACGAGTAATCCATCATTCCATGAAAGAACCAAACGTATATTGAAGTAGATTGTTACTTCACTCGCAAGAAACTTGAAGACCAGAGGATCACTACCCCTCATGTCAAAACCGGGAACTAGTTAGCCTATGTCTTGACTAACGCCTTGTCAGGAAGTCGGATTTGCCACATTTATAACAAGCTAGGCATGATCAATATCTATGCTTCAACTTGAGGGAAGTGTTAGATTATATAGTCCAATACGTAGGCCCTTACGGTCTAGATTAGATGAGGTTCTCTCATCTATTAATACATACCTAGTCAATGATGTAGATACTTAGATATATAATTTCATCTTTTGTTTGAAGATTCTCTCTGGTTACATTAGCTTTTGAATATTATCTCATGATTTTATCATATTCATTTTACAGACCCTCGTCATCTTTTAGAAGCCAGGATACTTCTGAAGCATCTGATCCGTCTCCTGTCAAATTGGATGCTGCAGCACAAACACACATAACAAAACACAGGTACTCAATGCCTGTTAGTAGATGTCAAGTTCAACCATTTACATAAAAATGGGTCGATTTGGGTTATGTTTTATTTTATCTCTAACGGGTCAAACTGGTAAAGTAGTAAACTAACGTATAAAAGGAACAAGATCAAACGTATTGAAAGTAACCCAAAGTGTATCAATAGATGTTCAAGGGAGGTCAACCTGACCCGTGTATTTTGTGGTCTCTACTAACCTGGTAATGACTCAAACAGAAAGCTTCAGGAAGATTTGACGGATGAAATGGTGGTTTTGGCACGGCAACTCAAGGAGAACAGTCTTAAGATGAACAAATCCATACAAAACACTGAAAGAGTAAGTCTTTATAAGTCATATACCCATTTCTAATCGTTTGTTTAATTAAAACGTCATTAAAACTTGGGTGCAATTCGAGTGTAGATTCTTGATTCAACTGAAAAAGCAGTTGAGCATAGTCTAGCAACCACAGGGCGAGTCAATACACGGGCTACAGCTATGTACTCAGAGAGTTTCAAGACTTCATGCTTCACATGGCTTGTGATGTTTGCAATGACATGCATCTTTGTCATGGTGGTTCTTCTAATTAAAGTGACTTGACACATGTTTTTTTAACCGTGACGAGTTATGTTGGTTTACATCTTGGATATTCTCTCATCTTTATCAAACACATTTGTAAACACATATATGATTATAAATGATTTTACTTTCAGATTTCAGAATCTATCTTGTTATATTTACAACTAGGTTTGGATTTAAGGCATTTTGTAATAATACATCAGCAGTTTTATGTCCTACTTCATTTAGTCATGTTTAATCTTGTTATGCAATAGACATGTATGTCTAACCTGTTTAATAAACAGATCATGTTCGAGACAGAGATGTACTAAAGTTAATGTTAGACATAGAAATATAAACTTGATTTTATTCTTATGTTATTTGTATTATGAAATATGAACACATGTTAATTATTATATCCTAAGTCTAGAAGGGTAGTTATAGCCGGTTATGTAACACACCGGTTTGTAAATATGTTAGCCTAAGTTTATTCTAAATCGAAGGGACATGACTGTTAGAGTCCCACCGGTTATGTTAGTATATATAGGGTCAGAATGTATCGAAACAGTGTGTGAAAGTTTATGTTTTATATCCTATAACTAACTTTCAAATTCCCTCTCACTTTTCCCTCCATTTATAACCGTTCGCAAACTATCTAGTGCAAACCGAAAACCTGTGCAGAATTTTAACAGTTAATACATATACATAACTTGTTTACGACCTGAATAAACCTTTAAAAACTTTATTACATCGTTTTTACAACCCATCAACATGCTTACGACCCATTTACAACGCCAAAGTGTTTCACCTGCATGCCAACCGCTGTGACTTGTTTATATAAACAAACTACATTGGACTATTGGAGTAACATGATTTAAGTGTGTTTTGATAGGCTTAACGTCTTTGACACAAATAAATATATATATAGTTTGGGTTCATCAATTTCAACACGCATTACGATTAAACTTAAGCCGACAAGACTAACACCTCTAGACAAACTCTTGCAAACTCTTATTAAGACATCTTTAAATTGTAATGTTTTGACAAATTGTACTCCCAGACAGATTATATTCAGTGAAGCAGAAAAATATTTTTAATTTCATGAAATCCAAACATGGATGAATTTAATACATACACAAGATCCTTAATTGGTGTTGGCGGCAGTTAATATAATGCCAAGGCAAAGAACATGAGTAAACAATAAATACTTTGTATCATTAAACATATTATATATATTCATCAATTCATGAAACAATAAGCACTTGGTAATGTGACATATGGCAGGTGTGTATGATTTTTAAAGTTTTAGAGTTAAAAACTTAAAATGACGAAATTTATTCCGTATTTTCGGTCAACATAGCTATTCTCGTGATGCATGATCACAGAATTAATTTTAAGGGCTCACTACCAAACACTCAGTACATCTAGGTGCTAAATTAAAGAAAGTGAGATGGTGTAAAGCAATGAAACATCAACATGTAATATGTTTACAGCAAGAGTGTAAATTATGTTAGCTTGTAGGTTAAATTCTTGATCAACCCGAACAAAACTCATATATTTATTCCGGTAATCAAAGATACCAACTCTAACCTGGACACTTAAAATCGTACTCATTGGTCTGAATGAGTCAAATGCTAGTTGGCGGGTTGTAAGATTGAAGCAATCACGTTAAACGAATTGTAATAAATGGGTTAAACATGTCGCAAACAAGGCGTCATTATAAAATATGGTTATTTTTCAATCTTTCATTCTAACTTTAAATAGGTTTATGGGTCCACGTGTTTAATTAAAGGAAATGTTAAACATGTCAATCTGGACGAGACTTTTTATTTTAGATCTTCGGTGTAAGGAATTGTCACCATGGTTTTTATTATTTAGTTTTTATCCTAACTAGACCTGGTCTTGGGGGGTGGGTGAGCCGCACCCCCCGACTGAGGCACAATTCTCAATAAGTCAAAACATTTTTTAAATAAAACGAAAAATTTATTGGGCTTCTATAAAAGTTTAGAACATTAAGAGTTAATGGGTCATCTTGATCCATCTTTAACCTTTTAACTTATTTTGGGCCTAATAAGTATAACCAAATTGATCCGTATGTAATATCCATTAAAACATTAATCCACATAACATAAAACAAAAGACTTCAAAATGAGTAATTGTTAATGGTTTTGAATTTTGATTTGATTTTTAGACATTATGTCTCCTAACCAACCATCCGATGCTCGAACAATTTGATACCAAGAACGCTAGAAGAGCTTCATGAATCATTGTTTAGTTATTAGTCTTACTATGTTGTTATGTTTATTGCTATAATATTAATCGTCATCTTAAAAAGTTACTTCATATAATATGTTAGGGACCTAAGGGCCTTTTTTGGGGGCTTGGCCGAGGCACTTAAATCCTAAGGACCGGCCCTGATCCAAACATAAACAAATCTTAATTTAGGATTGGGAAATTAAACCTAAACCATTACAAGAGAAAAAGACAAGGAATTGATGGATAAGTTTGTTATCTATACACTGGTTTCTTGCATTTGGTAGAATCTGATTAGGGTTTCAATATATGCAAATCCATGATCTATACATGTAAAAGTAGCAACTTTTCACCATACACACTACTTAACTAATTAAACCTTTATTAGTAATTCTGAGAGAAAGAGAATGAAAAAGAAGCACAAAGTAATTACATCTCATGTAAACCCTAACTTTGATGGAAAACAACAAAGATTTGTACCTCAAAAACATCATAACTGAAGTCATGAGTTTCCCTTGCCAAAACTATCTCAAAAAGACATTATGGGAACATGAAAATAGTGTTTTGCCATCACTAGTTTGAAGTTTAAATGATGCTGAATGGATACAAGGAACTTCATGGATCATGTCCAAGCCTGAGCTCCAAGTCCAGCTCATCTTCATTACTTCGTTCGCGGCTTCTTCTTTTCGGTTCTCTATGATCTTCTCCATGTGACCAACCAAACTGCAAGCTTAAACTCATCATCTTTTCCTCCCTTGATGGACTCTTGACCACACCATGCCAATCTTGATGCTTGTTTTCATGGTTTACCGGCTGGAAACTACTTGACCCGGACAAAAAACATGTCGTATAACGATTGTTTTCCTCTTGATTATTAGTACTTTGGGACATATAACTTTGTGGGCAGAATCCAGTGTTTGCATAGAAACTATGATCTTCTTGTTGATTTGAGTTGTTATTACTCAAATAATTACTATGCCTATTCTTGGCTCTATCTTTCCTATGGATGTTCATGTGTCCACCCAACGCTTGCGCTGTGGTGAACCCGCGCCTGCAAAACATGCACTCATATGATCTAGCTCCTGACCCGATATGTGGCTCGTGTGGATCGACTTCTTCAAGTGAATTAGTGAGTTGATCTTCATGATTATTACCCATGGTAATTATGGACTCCATTGATGTAAAGTTGGTTTTAGGTAGTTTACATGTGTGTTGTGATTAAGAAAGGAGTAGAAGATGTTTTTTTATATATAGAAATGGCAAATTGATTTGGAGGGAGAAGGTTAGGTCTAGAAAGATTTTGGAGTGGGAGAAAACAAATGCATGAGACACCATTTGGTCTTATTATTAACTAGATTTTATTCTTTTACCCGGCTTTTGTGAAAGACATGTGCCTTTTTATAACATTTATTTGATTAATATGTTTTTTGAACGGGGAGTTTCTACAACAAACGATAACGATAGGCTTACATCGCCTGTCGGCGACCCTAGCCAGTTTGCTCAGACTACGTTGTCTTAACCGGATCCGCGCTGGTTATCAAACACGTTACTTTATTCTTCTTCTCCAACTCATCAAACACGTTTGTTGCATAGGATTAGATGTATGTATATATGTAGTTTGTCAATCACACACTCATTGTGAATCATTAAATGAGTGTTCGTATAGTTACAAACATGATGTGAGGCTTGTAGATGTATTTTTGGTCTTTGTTTATATATGTGGCGATTGAGTATTATGAGAGAAGCATAGCAATATAAAAACCATAGTAGTCAAAGACTCAACGCAACAAAACCGCCTTTGCGTCCATCAAGGTGCAAAGACGCAAAGAACTTGGGAAAAACCGCCAATAATCTGAAGAAAAAAAAACCAAAATTGCGTCCATCAACGCAACAAAATTGTGTGAGCACCGACCTAAAAGAGTCTAAAATATTAACAAGAAAAAAACCCACTAAATATGTCTGAAGCTGAAAAAATGGTTTGCTATTACTACGTGCCTTACTTATCTCAGACTCCAGCTTTTTAAACACCTTGAGCATGCATATGCGACAAGTTCACTCTTTGCGCCGTGAGTATGCCTAATAACGCCTTTGACTACCTTTATAAAAATTATTAGGATGATTTATACACAATTAAATTTAATTTATATATAAAAATCAGCGTTATAGTTGTGTTAGCACGATATGCATTTATCCTTCTTCAAATTAACGTTTTTGGTCTGGTTCGGTTCGGTTCGGTTCTGTACATTAAACCTCTAATTTTATGGTGTATCACACGTTTTATTAATCCGGCTTCCATTTCGATTACAAATCAAATCTTGATACTAAAAACTCAGCATAATATATTTGCAGTCGATATATATAGTTAATTAACGTAGGTTGTTATCTCTAACATAATTAATTAATTAGTACTTCGAGAAAAGAGAAAAAGAGGAAGAAGAAGAGGATTTATCAGTTTGTAACTAGTATTTGTCTTTAATCATGCACAGAAATGCTATTTGACTCATTACAAAAGCTTTAATTATTTCTATAATAATTAATTCACCTTGAATACCCATCATCACGTTTCATTTGTATTATATGTCTCTTAATTAAAGAAAAATTATAAATTTTAATATTATATTTGCGACGGCAAATAATACACATACACGCACTTGAGAACTAAAGTTCTTATGAATTAATCAATGCGTCAAATTCGAATTTCTCATGTCCATAACATAATTCAACTGCAAAAATATTTTTACCCATGCAAGTCTTTCTTTGTGTGTGTCAAAACTTTTTATAAATATCATACATGAAGGGTTAAAAGTTTTTATAAAAGCTCCCAAATAGCAAAAAAAACTAGTTGGATAAGATTTTATTAACTTTATTAGATTTCTTTTTTTTGTGTTATATATATTGCAGCTATACACTGCTAGAAAAGTAGCTCTTTTGCTACAGAAAAAAAGGTCACAAATTTCGACAAAATTGCTACTCATTTGTGATGACAAAAAAACACCATTATTTTTTAAACAAATTTGCTACACAATAGCGACAAATACTTAGAAAATTGCGTAGGAAATGCATCGGAAATTTTCTACACCATATTTTCATAGAAAATACGTTGAAAATTGTATAGCAAATGTGTAGTAATTGGTTTCCGATTAGGGTTTTTCTAACATCAAGATTTCGTTACAAATGCGTAGCAAATTCAAATTTGTGACACATTTTCAACAAAACCTTGATGTTAAAAACCCCTCGTCGGAAACCAAATAATACACATTTACTACGCAATTTTCAATGTATTTCCTACAAAAATATGGTGTGGGAAAATTTGCAATGTATTCCTACGCAATTTCAAGTAGTTGACCCTATTCTGTAACAAATTTGTTTAAAAAATTAGAGTTTTTTTTTGTCGTCACAAGCGTGTAGCAACTTTGTCAAAATTTATGCCGCATATTTTTCCGTAGGAAACTTATGTAGCACATGACCACTTTTTTAGTAGTGATATATGTATTTTACTATTGGTTCTCAAGTGCGAACTACCAATTGATCCAACCATTCTAAAATTCGGCAATGAGCCAATCAACCGTTGATTACCGACAGACTATCCAGAAAAAACCCTAATTTTTAACTGATTTTTATCAGTAACTACTTTCACCAACAAATTTTACCATTGGTGATCCATTTTATGGTGTCAACCTTAATACTAGTCTATAAACTCCGTAGAATATTTTAAAGTGACTTATCAATGATGCATAATAAATTAATAACAAAAGTATGGCTTTAGATCTTACGTTTTTTTCAAATAAATTATGAAAAGAACATTGGATTAGAATGCATATATGTGTACAAAACAAGGAACCTACTTCCTTGTTTTAATCTATTGTATTTTACACTGTTTTTCTTGACTTTTTGGGTTTAACAAATTCATAAAGTAGTTAAAAAGGAGAAGGGAGACAAAGCCCATAGACTATGAAATTAAAAAGCTAAATCAAGAAAAAACAAACTTCTTTGCATGTAGCTAGGGATAGGTATGGTTCGATTCGCTTTTGTTATGAGGTAAACCACCCTTACAATTTTGAATTTTAGGTTTTCATAACTAATTCGATTATGGTTATAAACGGTTTTATTAATTCGGTTATTGGAGAAAATAGTTATGGCTAACCATCAAGTAAGCCCGACTTTTCACTATAGTGTGAAGTCAAATTAATTTCATTAAATAAAAAAATCACATTATATATATTTTTTGGTCATTACTTCTATTTTATAAAGGAAAACAAAATGCAACTATATGTTTTTTGTAAAAAAAAATAACAAACTTTCATGTCATACATATAAGTTGGGCTTAATGTTGGTTTGGTTACGGTTAAATCAACTATTTACACATATCTCATCACCATAAATGAACATGTGGGATCTTGTGCTTAAACTTTAAAGGTGGCCTCGTTTATAAATCTCAAAGAAATATACAAAGTGGTCTCAGCCACAACCTCTAAACATTTCATAATCTTGTCCGGAGCTTATCACTACATTTTTATCTCATTTATCTTAAGAAACTAGTGGGAATGCCCGCGCGTTGCGGCGGGTGTCCCAATTGATATCAGAATCGATTATGATGTCCATTACAAACCATCACTTATTCTGGGTTTCTAACAAAAAAAAATGAGACAATATGCATTGGGATGAATTAAGGGTGAGCAAATTTAGGTCCGGACCGAAAATACCCGAGAACCAGACCGAGAATTTCCCAAAACGGAACCGACATTGTATAAAGAACTAAAGGATCGGTTCCTATTATTTGTGTTTTTCGGGTTCGGGTCAGTTCTCGATCCTAGGCTTAAGGAAACCGACTTTTTTTGGACCGAACCGAAGCACACGTAAAACAGAAATATGGCCCAGCCCATGTTACAAGTTAACCTAAAATACAGATCTCAAGATGACCAGCAATCGTATCAAAACCAATTCCAAACACAGTTTATCAATCACGTTGGTTGTTAAGCTTTTTTTTTTTCCAATTAATGTTGGTTCCAAAGTTCATGTCCCTCTAAACAATCAATACACAAATACACATTAGTAGGGGTGTGAATTTCTGACACGACCCGAAAACACGACCTGAACCTAACACGAAATTAACGGGTTTAGGTTTAGTCTAAATGGGTTCGGGTTTAACAATTTCTTTTCCCTTGACTAACATCTTATTGTTTGCACACACTTTCAACATAGAAGTATAATAGCTGGTGAAATTGGTGAACATAAAGACTTACATACTTGAAATCTCGTAAGTAGCCAAAAGGCTCAAATCCTAAATTCTTGAACTTATGCATAATATGCACAATGTGTAAATAAGTAGCCAAGCCAGTATTGTGTCTGATGTCATATGTGTTAAATATTTGATTGTAACAAAGATTCATTAGTAATGTTCAATTCAAATGCTCCCTTATCACTTCCCATAAATAAACGAAGCAGAACGAACCATTCGAAATGGTATCAATTTAGTTTAGATCAAAACAGATTTTGATCAAAATGGGATGATGTTGAAACGATCCGCAAATTAAATGACTAATAATACTAACTACAGCAAGGAAAGACAATGTTAAGAAAGAAGTCAACACTATCATCTCCAAGCTGTTCAAACATTCACAGAATCACATGTTTTAGATGAAGGTTAAAGATTCAAAAGACAATTCTTTTACAGGTTCATGAAAAGGTAAATCTTGAATTGCCAAGGCCAAATTGATATATTTTATACTAAAGAAACAGAATCAAACATCCAACTATGAATATAATTAGAAACATAATTTGCACTATCTCCTTTGTTTCCTGTCCTTGCCAAGTTGTCCAGATTTAAATGCAAGTTCTTGATCTTGAAGAAACGCTTTATTTCTCCCTAATTCCGCAGCCTTTTCTTCTTCTAATCGGGCTTTATCCCTAGCCTTTACATCAGCCACAAAGTAGTTATCTTTCCTCAACTCACGGATTGCCAATTTAGCTTCACGCTTCACAAGTTTCTTTAGTTTTCTCTCCTCAGCCCGTTGACGGTCAGGATCATAGTCTCTGTTGCTCACAAAGCTGCCAAATATACAATTTCCTCCGGTCAGTTAACGAAAATGAAAACAAAATGTTAAATCAAAACGATAATCACACAAGATAATTACTTTTCTTCAAACTTTGGATTAAGCAACTTAATTGGAACGGGCTTTTGTTTCCTCATTTGTAATGGTAGACGCAACATGTGGTGTTCATCGACTTTCTTGTTTATCAGCTGCACGGTAGCTTTTATTTTATCTTTTAATGCATCGGGTGTGTGATCTTGTGCTTCTAGTTTCATTAGTAGACTGGAAATTGGCAAAAATATCTCGAAAAATGATTTGAATTCCTCATAAATGTTAACATAACCTTGTAGCGTATCAACAACAGCCACAAGCATGCTTGCCCTGCATAAAACCACATTTTTATTGAATAATAAAATGACAAAAATACAAGTGCAAGAAATTACTTACCTGAAATTATCAGAGGTGAAATGAGGGGAGTCATCTGGTGAGTCCATTAACATATGAAAATCTAAAGGCTTTATTTCATCAACTGTGGCGCGCATACGTAGCAGAGGCTTTGGGGATTTTAATTCCATTAGGTGATATAACTGCAAATAACACAATTACACAAACATCTTGATTAACAACGTATTCAGATCTTAAATTATATATTTATTTTTAAAGTTTTTTTTTAAAACAAACCTCAGAGTGTAAAGATGCCCCAGGCTTTTCTTCCAAAGCTGCCATTAAAAGGGTTTGTAGAAACACTAAGGCCTCTGGGCAGAACTTTTTCGATTGCTTGCAGATCTACATAGTAAGACCATACGCTGTGAGATTGTGAAGTTCGTTTGCATTTAAAACGCATATAAAAAAATTAACAATGGATGTGTGGCTTACAGAAAGAAGCATAGAGCACAAGAAGGAGCCAATTGCCACATCACGGCCAGATATAATAGGGCAACGCGTCAAATATTCACACATTAATAACATTGCAGGGGTCATAACAACATGACGAAAATCTGAGCAAGGAAATATCATGGACCAGAGCCTCAAGAGAAATAATGTCTTCACAGAAGGCCAACAGCCTTTCTCTGCAATAAAATCAACATATAAGAAATATATATCCTTTTGTATTAAATATTAAAACTGGAAAAGCTCGAGGTATGATTGTATGAATAAACCTGAAATCTTTATATCATCTGCAAAAAGTGACCGAGTTTTAAGCAGTCGTTGGTGAGCACATATGGCAGTAAAGTATGGGATTTCTATACTCATTTCCATCAGTGGCTTGACAAGCAAGTTTAACAATTTCAACGGCTTTTTATTTGCTGAAACAAAAAAAAATACTGCAGTAACAGACCATAGAATACCTGAAAAAAAGGATTTTATTCATCAAAAATTATTATGATAGGTACGCTGAAGCTGCATGAACTTGAAAACAATTCCCAAAAAATAAAAAGAATACTGCCATTTAAAAGAATTTATATGCATACTTGGATTTTCTTTCGATTTAGCAATTTTGATTGCATTGAAAGCACGAATCCGCCTGATTGCTTCGATGATTTCATCATCGGTACGGTTTTCCAAAACTGCGGACAATTCATCCATGGTTTTTGGAGCTTCGATTGTATATGGAAGGTCTCCTTTTTCTTGGTATCTAAACTATCCACATGTTCATTAGTATTTGCAGCAGTTATATGGTCCCTCGCTTTTACGTCCAAATTCACATCATCGTCTTCGTCTTCGTCTTCATCTTGACCTTCGTCTTCATCATCATCATCATCACCATCTTCACTATCAACATCAATTTCATTTTCTTTTCTCAACATCTGTTGTATCCATGCCAATTTGGTTTTTGGTTCATCAATATCAAAGGAATCTCCAAGATCATCTCCAGATATAGAAGTTAGCTTCTTGGAGGTAGAATTTCCATGACCATCACCACCAGCATCATCATCATCATTATCATCATCGTCATCACTTGTATCATCAGCAGCATGCATCCTTTTCTGCCTCTCTTCCTGAGAAACATAAGCACAAAAAACATATTATAGTTTTTGCAGTTACCCTGTGACAATTTTAGTTCTACATGTCACACTAAAATACCTGCTTCAATAGACCATACCCACTTGTCCCTCAGGTATTGTTTTGCCAAGTACTTTAGCTTGGGGGGTAAACATTCCAGTCGATGGTCTGGTTATATTTAAGGTTAGTACTTGATGTCACTCTCATACAAACATACACATAATATTTTACTATACTAAACTTTGTTGCATGGACTTTTTTTCATCTTATTCTGTGGCCTTCCCTTCATATAATATTTTAGAGGTTGCTCAAAATAAGAATAGACATTGGAGTTACTAATTAAAAACTACGTTTAGATATCTAGATAAGTAAGTTTAGAAGTTAGGAACAACGTGAATGGATAAAGCATGTGCTTAATGGTTATTTGTTTACATGAAAGCCTTGTGTAGTGACTGAATTTTGTGCAAATCTTTTGCAGTTTGACGATATACATTAGCTTACTTTTCAATTACCAACTTCTTGAAGTTTTAGAGTAACTACTTCGTACCAATTTGTTTTGCTTAATCTATCATCGTGGTATTAGTTTAACAACTTTCTTAATCTATATTGTTGTGTAGACTTGTAGTGTTACTTATTATGTAACTTACCAACTTATTTTGCTTAATCTATCATGGTGCTGGTAGTTTAAGAACTTTCTTAATCTATATCATTGTAGTGTAACTTATTATGTACACAAGTTTACAAACATAATGCACAACATACGTATCTGCGGCAACGTGCGGGCAATTCCCTGAAAAGGTGAATGAGCTTGTGTTCAACTTTCTTAATCGCCACAAGCATCTTGTAGCACTTTAGCTTGTTTCCATTAGTGAAAATAAGACAAGTGAACTTGCACTTTTAGTTTAGTGATCGTGTTGTAATGTTCGTGTTTAATGTGTGTTTAGCTCGTTTCCATGGGTGAAAATGAGACGAATGGACTCCACTTTTAGTTTACTAATTATGTTGTAATGTTCCTGTTTGATGTGGGTTTAAAACAATCCTCATCTCAATTTGGTTCTTCAACAAGGAACAATAATTACAAGGAGACAAAACAAACGCTCCCGCTGCAACGCGCGGGCATTCCCACTACTACTAAATATTCGTAAAGTTGGTTTTCAACTTTATCAGTTGGATTTCAAATATATCTAACTTTCGAAGTTACTTTTGGCAACTTTTATTTATTTATTTTTTATATAATGAAAGACAATTACCACGCAACAATAATAAATAAAATAATAATGATAATAAAGTAAGTTCAAAATCGTAATCATTATTTTTGGGTCTTTTTATAACATCTGTTGTCAATATAAACAGTTGTTGTCCAAACTAAGTTTCTCTATATTTTTGCCAACAGATTGTGTAATCTGTGGAAGGAAAAATAAATAGAATCAACGTTAAAACGCGTGAAATGAAACGTCATACCGTAGTATATAGTTATTATACTTCAGTTAATGTGTTAAACGAAAAGTTTTGTTATAAGGATTATTTAATTTCAAAACGTTTATTGTATCTGAAGAGTATATACAACTTGGGAAACATTAAATAGACAAATTTTTTAGAAAACGAATAGACGAAACCAATCGTCTGCTATGAAAAAAACGTAAATAGGCTAACTGTAATACTCTGTTCAGATAACACATATTTTTAAAAGCCTGTGTTTTAAACACTGTTGATTAAAACAGATGTAAATTCAACTGTTTAGATAATATTCCCACTTAAACAATTCTTTAAATTATTTATTTTTTTAAATACAAATTTCCATATAAACAGAAAGGTTTATAATATTCCCACTTAAACATGTTCTTGCTTATTAATTGGGGCTGCCATTGATTCTATTGATGAATACTGAGATGTAAATGTTAAAAAGGTTTATAATGAAATTCGTGATTTATTTACTAATTTATACATTTAAATCGCGTGAAATGAAAGGTCATAGCGTTACAGCGTAGTATAGTTATTATACTTGAGTTAACGTGTTAAACGAAAAGTTTTGTTATATTGATTATTTAATTTCTATACGTTTATAGTATATAAAGAGTCTATACAATTTCTGAAACATAAATACACGAATTCTTTAGAAAACGAATAGACGAAATAATAAAGTATAAGTTGTACCGAATATCGCGTGAAATTAATTATCTTTCAAAATTATTTCTATAAATATGTTGATATCAAACTTAAAATTTATCTATAAATTCCACACAGTACATATATTAAACTTCATCTACAAAAATGGCAAACAGATCTTACTATCATTTTGCTGATACATCAGACATTAAGTCAATATTCAGCGCTTGCTCACTAAAGAAAAGTAGAAAAGACGAACATGTTACAAATCAAGTAGAGAAGATGGAAGAAATAGTTAAGGAACAATCATGGACAAACGTTGGTGTGCTAGATATGATTTTGCATGAACCTCAAACTGCTTTGAGAGAAATGATAGAAGACTACTTGACTCAACAACTACAAATGGACAACAACATTCTTGAAGCATTGATAGACTTAAAAAAAGATCTTTCAACCGAGATTCTGAAAAAGAAACAAAGGGTTTTTGACATTATAATTTATTAGTTTATATAATAGATATGTTTTTTATTATGTATGTTTTAAATGTAAACAACTGTTTATTACCATCTCTCTATTTCTTAATGACAATTACTTTAAGATCTGTTTACTAAATTCAACGTAAGGAAGTCAATTGTCCCTGCCACCTTAAAGACATACCTGTTGGAGAAGCCTCATTAGAGCACCCACCTTAACCCATTCAAAATCTGAATTTGGGTTCTTATCCAACCCCAACTCCATTGAATTAAGCTGCCAACATGCTCGAAACAAGAACAGAGCATGGCATTTTTTAATTGATGCCAATCTAAACATTTGGGTGGAACAAAGTTTTAAGTGGACCATGACCCATCCAATTATCATGCTAAAACAACACACTACCACCACCACTTACAACTACTTTCTGCTTGTCCTTAACACATTTACCACATTTCCGAAGGCAACCATCCACAGAGGAAATATCTTTCCACCAACCCAAGATGGAGTTCTTAACTGGAACCATTTTGGCCCCTTTATTCGACCGTGGATGGGCTTAATCACCTGCAAAAACTCATTTTATTCATATTCATATAAATGAATATGTGTAAAAGGTGTGCATGGGGCAGTTTGATTCGGTTTTGAGCCACAAACAATAATAAGCAAAACCAAAAATTTCGATTGGCTCACTTTTAAACCGACCAGAAGAGGTGGGAACTACTCTACAATAAAAACCGGCGACGATCACGAGCAATTAATCTATTACTGAATCTTCGACCTAAGCTTTAAGCCGGCTTAGTGCTTGGTCGATCAAGACCACCGGTAGCAATTCTTTTATCAAGTTGATCTTTTTTTTATAAAAAAACAGGTTTCTTCAAACTAATTAATCGTGCTGAATTTAAAAACAATACTTAAAAAGAACATTAGAACAAAAAAGCAAATATATCGCTGTTATATCAAGAGAGTAGCCCGTGGTCGTTAGAGAAGTTGGTGCTCTCGCGCAGACCCTCAATCTTAACATTATTTTGTTCGAAAAGGGGGCATACAGTAGTAGATCGGTAGCACCATCATCTCTTAAGAAAGGAACTCACGTCTGAACACTCGTACAAAGTCTCGTGTTTAACAACCAATGAACCAAATACACTGAGTTAAATAAAGGCAATCAACCGACCTGTTAACAGGGTTTGTTAATTCAGCAAGTGCTTAGTCACTATTTTTTACCTTGATATGCACAAATACAAAATAAAAATAAGCATTGGCTATCAAACAACAGAAACCTCACAATAACTAAAAGGAAAATGCAATTACCAGATGATGAACTTTCAATATCCAGAACATAAATCGAATCTGAGAGGTGTAACTTAATAGGAGAAAACTGACATATGAATACGGACAGGGTAACCTCATCAGTCTCGTTTGGGTGTCAATCTAATTTCCATGGCAGAGTTCTTAACATGGTGGGAAATGGATACGGACAGGGCAAGGCAGAAACTAATAATGATGGAATTAAATCCCATTGAATCCCTTGCATTAAACTTCAGTGATGAAACGGATGAAGGACTGATGAACTGCCAACGGAGGGAGAGAGATGGTAGTATAGTAAATGTGTTTTGATATTGCAAAGGATATGGTGTGTGAAATGTCTACATTACCCTCCTAAGTGTCTTAATTGTCACAACTATCCCCATAATACCCTTAAATTTTTTGTTTAAATGTGTTGTACATGTTGCTTCTAAAATTGTATGGAAAAGAAAATGACTATGGTAGCCATCACTCCTCCTTAATAAGATAATATAGATTATACTATAATCAGTATATGGAATATTATATTATATGATATTACTTGAGGCAACTACAAAACATATATACTATATAGACATCGCATCTATGATTCCGGAGGTTAACACCTCCAAGATTTGATGACTTATGCATTCTCAAAATTTTGACCTAAAGGTTTCATGCAAACGTGTTATTTAAGTATATGCATTATAAGAAATATGGTGTTTTAGTTTATAGTAAATAGTATGTCCTCTTATGCTTTAATTATATAGTTTTTTAAAGGGAAAATGATCAAAATGGTCCGTTGACCGAGTGATTTGCCAAAATAACCCTCTCCCCTCTCTTAGGAGAGACGGGTCACGGCTCCCAACGAGCCTGAACCGTCTCCGAGAGCCTTTGGTTTTACATCCAATGGCCAACCAACACGTGGCGTCTCTGATCCCTAGGCCTGTCAACCGTCTCTCTCCAGATGGGTCACATTTCCCCATGCCGGCTCGCCTTCGGTTCAACGGTCTCTCCCAGACGGGTCACATTTCCCCATGAGGACTCGCCGTCTCCCGAGACGTCTCGGGTATCTTCGTCTCCGGTGAGTCCCGATGACTAGTCCGACGGTTCAGTTGTCCACCTCAATCCTATATATACCATTCTCCGTCCCAAACTCCGTCCCATTCCCGTCCGACTCTCCACTACCACTAACACTATCACTACCACCACCGTCTCATTCATTCAAATGGCACCCCAACGATGGACTGAGGAACAGGAAATTGCACTAATTTCAGCGTGGAAACATGTCGAAGAAAGCCCACACCAAACCAACAAGTGGTACCGTATCTTGCACGAATACAATCGGTTGGTTGGAGGCTCAGACCGAACCATCGAGTCTCTTAGCCGTAAGTTGACCGATTTGAACACGAAGTGTCAGATCTTCAATGGGTACCACAATCGAACACTTGAAGTGGTACCCTCAGACATGCCCGAAGACGCGACAATTAAATATACAAAAAGACAGTATCAATCCAAGGAGCACAAAGAATTTAAACATGTGTCTGTCTGGCAAATGATGAGGGACCGTCTTAACGCGTAGCTTATAAAACCTTTGTAATCCAATTAATTTTATTAATGGAATGAATCTTATGTTTATTTATGTTTTTGTAATATTACAACAATCTTGATTATCAAAACACGACAAATATTACAAAAACTATACTATTACAACAACAATAAACAAACTATACTATTACAACGACGGACGTAGGGTTGATTGGATATTACTTCCTAAATTTACTTGCTAAGAACTTTGTTTGAATGGTGTATGTGCGTTACATAGACAAAGAACTCTTCTTGCAAATAAAATAGACCACCACATCATCGAGGCATTCTACACGGGTTAACCCACGCGCAGATGCAACAACAATCCAAGTAGCTGTACGCAGATGTAACAACAATCCAAGTAATCGGACAATATTTTCGTAAGCCGGTAGGCTTCGGTTGGGAAAGTAAAAAACGTCATTGATTGGAAAGATGAAAGGTTTGGGGGGGGGGGGGAGGGGGGGTGGGTGCAATTTTTGTGAAGTGAATTGGGGTGTTTATATACACTCGTGAGACGGTTCAGACGATAGCCGAAAACGGCTTGAGACGACTCGGCGGTTCTGACCCGTCTGGAGAGAGACGGTTGACAGGCCTCGGGATCAGAGACGCCACGTGTTGGTTGGCCATTGGTTGTAAAACCAAAGGCTCTCCGGAGACGGTTCAGGCTCGTTGGGAGCCGTGACCCGTCTCTCCAAAGAGAGGGAAGAGGGCTATTTGACAAATCACTCGGTTAACGGGCCATTTTGGTCATTTTCCCTTTTTTAAATGTCTCTTTCCTTTTTGAATTTTGACCATGTCAAAAGAGATCGAGACATGATCACTCTTTCAATCAGTGATGTGTATTAGCAGTGAGATATGTTCTTTGTCAAAATTGAGATTCCTGTACAATTGGTATTTTTTTCAAGAAAGGTAAGAAGGGTTTTGAGCAATTAGATTATTTTGTTGGTTCAGGCCCCTCACTACACACAACTCACTACACTCACGAAATATATGAATGTGAATATGTAGAGGTTTGCAATATGAGAAAGATGAATGAAAAGGTTGCTTTTTATTTGATAAACCGAAACATATATATAAGCACATACATCGACTTAGGTGTAGAAAAAGTAAACAAACTTCAACCTAATATTAAGGAACTAAAAGAATATAAAATACTCTATATTCCCCACATTCTAAAGAACATGGAACAACTCCAACGTGCATCTCCATGCAATTCGGTCAACCATACCAGGTCAAACTAGAACCGTGAACCATGACGCACTACGTAAACCCGTGACCCGATAACGTGCTGAACCGTGACTCATAAACGAACCCGATTATCCCAACATATTTAATGGATGGTTAAGATTCATCAAGAGCAAAATTCTAATAACTGTTTTAATTTTCGTTGACTTATGCGACCATCTAACTATCTAAGGGTATAAGCATAATTTTGTACCATCATCGCAAATGGAAGTATCCATCCCAAACGAATACACACCAGAAAACAAAATCAAATTTTGTTTTGCAGAACTGAGTTGTGATCATATCTTTTTTTTTTTTACAAAACTGATTTGCCTTTGTATAGATCATAGCATTCATGTGTAAGTCGGATTAGATATTTGAAATCCATGAAAATACTCAAATTAATAACTCCCATGTTATGACTATAGCTACTTTTACAATAATACCATCTGAATTAAAATTAATTGGTGCCACATGTCGCCAATGACCCTGTGGTCTAGTGGTGGAAAGGACTTGGTTTCTCCTTGGAGAGCCAGGTTCGATTCCCACTGGCTGCAGGTGAGGTGGGAAGTTTTCAGGCTTAGCCTGTTTCCTACCCTGGAGTGCCCGGTTCGAATCCCACGTCGGCCGGACTATGCTCATGTATAGCCCTGAGCGAGATGCCGTTCAAAAAAAAAAAAATTGGTGCCACATGTCACCTTCACACTCATTCCTACACTTCTCACACAATCCATAATTTGTATAGAAATTTCTACCTATCTATATACTTACCGTTGTAAATATTATTATGAGAAAATTACACAGATTGCCCTTTAGTTATTACCGAACTTGCACTCTCTGCTCTTTATATTGATTTTTCATTCATTCTGTCATTTATTTTCTAAGTTTGCTCTGTCATTTAGGGTAACTTCCGTTAAAAAACGTGGTTAATTTGAAACTAATTTACACTTTTAGCCCTTATAAAATAATAACATGTCATTTTGCTAAAAGTGTAAATTGGTTATAAAATAATATGTCTAAATAACATTCTCGCGTCTGATGTTTAGACGCTGGACCTTAAAAATTAAGGTGTCTAAGAATTTTACACTTGTAATCGTCTGATTGATAGACGCGCAGGAGTGTTCGGTCCCTAATATTTAGACGTACCAAATGTTTATTTTGGCTCTTTTTGTTGGCCAGCTATCCATTACGGTGATTTTCCCATTTTATTAACGTCATGATACTTTATGAGACGACTTGGCGTGTTAATGTGTTAATGCACATATGACTCTTTCATTTAATCCATGATATATATATCACATGAGGCTATTTGTGTTACTATAAATTGAATATATTTTAATATCCGTGCATGTGATACCACATGCATTCATGCATATTGCTCTGAAAATTTATGGCATGATATTCTCTATCATGTGAAAGATAGGAGATATCTAAATCATATATTTGCCTTTTCGTAAATTTTATATTAACTAGTGTTAGTTCCCTGTGCTTCGCCGCGGAAGCTCCTGTTTCGTTGAGGGTTTATTGGACATTAGAGATAACATTAAGGTAACTGTTATTCTCGCGTGGGCTTCACAAAAATAATCGTGGGCCATTAAGTTCCAGACCAGCTCATGTATATATAATTGGGTTGCCTCTTGTTCACTTTAATTAGCACCCATGGAGCTTTGTGTTCAACAGCTCTCGACCAATGGTGCATTCGACAAATAGACATGTCATGACACGACTCGCCTTATTCCCCTAAGGTCGTTCCTGTAGAAGTTACTCGGCTAGTAACCCAAGCGTGCAAGTACATCCCACAGCATTGCGACTATCAAATATTAGGCCGTGACAATATGCACAATTCTGAAACATAAGTAATAATTAATTTTAGTATAATTAATAAGTTGTTATATTAAAAAAAAAAAAGCAAAATAAGCACAATCATAGCCTGCCTTTTGATTGACGAAAATAAAATAACAAAAAAATCTGGCGCAATTTAGTAGAGCACACTATTAAAGTGTCTCTAAATTAATATAGTATAGAATATTAGTGTTTATAATAAATAATTTAAGATATATAATTCATCTGGGTAATTTTTTTACTTTTAATGATTTTAATCACCAAGTTTACAAGAGCCAAGTTTAGTGAATCCCTTTTTAATCACCAAAATGGGTCATGCCGGTCATACATATAAAAAGGTCTTTTAAAGTAAAAAAAATGTTTCAAAGTGGTCTTAGCTGAATCAGGTTCAAATGGGTTCGTGTCGGTGTCGGTTTGTCCGGACATACGTTAATGCATGGGCTCTATCGAAAACCGAATGTAAACAAAGTTGACAGTTTTAGGATTAAGATTTATTTAAGACTTAAGAGAAACAAAAAACATGACATGTTTAACGGTGACTTTCGCGTTTAGAACTTAGAATACATGTTAAACATAACTCTAAAACTTTGATCAAACAACTACACGAATACATTGTAATTACACTACAAAATGGGCAATACTAAATAGTATACGTCAATACGTGTGAGAATGAAAGTTTAAACTAAAGGCATACACTAATGGACTACATAAACTAAATATTAACTTTACAAGGGTGTTTTTTTTAATAGTTAGAATACGGTGCTAAGAAACTGAAAGTGGAGCTTTTACGAAGAATGGGTACCGTGGTGGGTCAATATCGATTATGCTGATCATATCCATCGCTCTAGTGAGGTCATCTGTTGAGAATGGGTATGCCGCACCATGTCACCGGATTTAATTAGTGTATAACATGAAAAAGAAACAAAAAAGAAATGCAAAATGAGTTGATTTGGGTTATGTTTTATTATTTATTACTGTGTCAAATACTTAATGAAACACATGAACTAAAATGAAATAGATCTAACCAGTTGATTGAGTAGTTATAATGGATAAAACCTCCTTAAATCACTTTATTCAAAGTAGGTTATTGCTAAAAAAATAGGTTTATTGAAATAATATACATTTTTGAATCATTTTTATAAGCTATATTTATGATTTTCAAAAAACAGGCAAACAGTTTGCGGTCAATCCAATCAATGCTCATTTTTGACCAAGACAAAATGGTTCATATTTTAACTTGTTAAATAACCTGTTCATTTTATCACGTGTAACATAATGTAAGGGTAATTTGGGAACAAAAGTAGTTTAAAGAATGGACTTCTTTTTTTTTTTTTTGGAAAAATGCTTTCATTCACAAACACGCCAAAATCGGACCTAAAACAAGGCCCGACGGCTCAAAAAACTACAACATGTACAAAGGATATCTACGCCACTCTTGCCAAACAATCCTATTACATTTCAATCTATTCTTAAACCATAGATACGATAGAGATTTCACGCTTGCCACTATCCACTCCACGCTAGGTTGCTTCCCGTTAAAAACCGAATCATTCCTTGTCTTCCAAAGAGTCCACATGGTCACCATAACTATACCATGAACCAAGTTCTTCTTCTTTTTGCATCCTGAAACCGACTTATAAATCTGCAGCAAGTCTTTAACTTCGAATGCATAAATTGGAGATAATTGACACCACCTTCCAATGCACTCCCAAACGTTTGAAGCAATGATGCAATCAGACAAAATATGTATCTCAGTCTCGTCGCTGCAGTGACACCAAGCGCAAGATCTGTCCATAATAGTGATATTTCGCTGCACAAGTGCCATCTTTGTTGGTATCCGATTCATCTCCGACCTCCACGCCATTATAGAGCATTTCAGAGGGACCCAAGACACCCACTTCATGACAAAGTGGGCTCCAAAATCACTCCGCTGCAGCAGCAAATCAAAAGTCTCCTTTACTGTGAATTCCGAGTTCCCTTTAGTATCCCAGAACCACCTATCTGTACCTCCTGAAGCTGTATAACTGCTGATCGCTTCGCAAAGATTCACCCATTGCAGCAATGCTTCTGTTGTTTGTATTTCATCTATCCAATCAGCAACTATAACGAGCTGACCGTTAACCACTTTGGTCCGTTCTGATACTAGGCATGTTTTCTTCTCTTCCAACCGGTATAATAGAGGCCATTTATGTTTAAGAGCGCAATCACCCAACCATACGTCTAACCAGAATCTCACATAGTCGCCATTCCCAATCTTAGCTCTAATAAACGTATATAGGGGTACCTCATTAACCTTTAAACCAGCTACCACTTTCACAATCGATTTCCAGTTTCCCGTAGCATATCTATTAATCGGTAGTATCTCCCACATATTATTATTTTTATGGCAAACCTCAATGATTTTTCTCCAAAGCGAATTCTTATTATGTCGAAATCTCCAAACCCACTTGAACAGCAAAGCTTCATTGATAGTTTCCAGACTTTTAAGTCCCAAGCCACCTAACTTCTTTGGAGTTGTAACGCGCTTCCAGTTAACCCAATGAATCTTGTTGCCCGTATTCGAACCCGACCATAAAAACTTTTTTATTATTCTTTCCAGATTCTCTATCACTTTCCGGGGCGCTTTATACAAGGAGAAGTAATACACTGGTAGGCTTTCAAGAACCGCTTTGATAAGAGTAACCCGTCCACCTATAGACAAGAGCTTCGCCTTCCAAAAAGCTAATCTAGTTTCGAACACATCAGTAACTTTCTTCCAACTAGCGCATCTATTCATGTTGGCCCCCACTTTGATACCCAAGTAATCAAATGGTAATGTATCCCGTTTACACCCTAAGGATAGCGCCATATTTTCCGTTTCCTCTTCACAAGTTCCAACCCTGTACAAATTGGACTTTTGAATATTAATTTTTAGCCCCGAACAAATATGAAAGCATCTCAAAAGTCTAGCTAAATTAATCACATTCCCATTGGACCACTCACCTAAAATGAGTGCATCATCGGCGTATAACAAGTGTGAAAGTACCATTCCTTCTTTGTCAAGCTTTACTCCTTTGAATTCCCCTTCCAATATCGCTTTCTTGATAACCAAAGATAACGCTTCCATCACCACCAAAAATAAAAAAGGAGATAACGGGTCGCCTTGTCTAAGACCTTTTTGACACGAGAACTCAAACGTAGGTGCCCCGTTAACCAAGACCGCCGAACGAGCCGATTTTAAAATCCCCATAACCCACATACGCCATCGAGAAGGAAAATGCATTTGTTCTAGCATTGAGTTTAAAAAACCCCAATTGACGTTATCATACGCCTTCTCAAAATCGATTTTTAACAAAAATGCCTTTTTAGACTTACGTTTCAACCAAGCTAGAACTTCATTTACTACAAGGGGACCATCCAAAATATATCTTTCTTTTAAAAACGCCGATTGCGACTCCGAAATCACCTCCCCCATAACCGTCACCATTCTAGTCGCCAATAGTTTAGAAATCACCTTACTTACCATGCCAATCAAATTAATAGGCCTATATTCTTTCATACTCGTCGGATTCGTGCATTTAGGTACCAAAGAAAGAATGGACTTCTTAATTAAGTAATTAACAACAAGAAGAAGAAGATTTGATGAACACTTTAAAAAAATATTCTGATAAATTAACTCAACCTTGAATCGTCATTGAAAAATACTTAGGGGTTGTTCGATAGCCTCTTAATGACCATTAAGATACTACCTCTTAATGGTCCATAACCTCTAAATGGTTAAGATGTAGCCTTAAGTCTGAATGGATGAGAGGCAACAATTAAGATGTTATCTCTTAACCATTCATACTTAAGATTACATCTTAACCATTACGAGACTATAAACCATTCAGACGTAGTCTCTTAATGATTATTTAGAGGTTTACAAAGAACCCCGTAGTTTTTCAAGTTTAGTAATATTGGTCTTCTTGGGCCTGGTTGAGCCCAACGGTCCTGCTTTGGTCTTTAAATTCTAGCTAAGTTGCTAAAAGCCCGTTACAACACAAAAATATAAGTATTGATGCTACCATAATCAATATTATTTAATTAGTTTTTTTAAGTTCTATTTCAAAATCACTCTGAAGTGGCGGTAATTGCAGCATTCACATGTGATGAATTAATGATATTATTATTTCATTGTGTAGCATGCTTTGGGTTAGGATCAAAATAGATGGCGAAAGAAAAATAGGAAATCAAAATAGAAAATCGTAAGAAGGGTATCAAACGGGCTCTGATTGAACTCATTCAAGCGACATTGGAACCGTCTATCGAACCCTACGATGTTAGTTTTTAGGTTTTCACTTTTTTGGATTTTCAGCTTGTAGTTTTTAGAGTTTACGTTATATCATTGTGTTTTTTACGTAGCGTAGCGTCCTGTCTTTTTCTTATTTTCATCATTGTTCATTTTTGCGATTCATTGTCTTTTTCTTCAGCGTTGTGTTATATTTTTTAGGTATTGTGTTATATTTCATGATCTATTGTGTTTTTTGTATCCTTTTCATTTTTGTTACACTGTGTAGAATAACTTGACCCTGCTATTAAATCAACTGTCTAATATAGCGACAACAAAACACGCATAAAACACTACTGGTCTGTATTCACACTCATGTAGAAGTCTTATTACACATAAACAAGCTACACCTTGTTCAACACATTTAAAAGTCACCAGATGCCAAAACAAAACCCCGAAGGTCAACCAAGGTCAACGGTACACTAAGTCCCAGCTAGAGAAAGTTTGCCTTTCTTTTGTGGGTGGGTGCCTGCAATACCTTCAGTAGAACCAGTGCTTATGTTCTCTTTAGGCATTGACCATCTTGTTGATCCACTAATGCCCTCTGCTGACCCATCCCCAAAGACGGGTTGGCCCAATCCGGACCCCTCACCGTCTAGACTGGTCCCACTGGTTCCACTTGGCACCATGCCAATCTGGCCTTGTAAGGCATGGTGGTGCACTGAATAGGGAGACTGCTGACCGAACCCTGTATGTGATTGAGCCATCATATGGGGCTGTGGGACCATGTGTTGGGATTGCATTTGCATTTGTTGCTGCATGGAGTTTGTATAGGGCTGCATTACCATATTTAATGTGTTACATTTATAATATAAAAAAATAAAGTTATGATAATATTATAATATAAATAAAGTCATGATCATATTGTTTGTATCATAGTTGTAGACTATTACCTGAAGACGCATAGGAGATTGCTTTGGTTGACAATCAGCTATTGCAGCCAAGTACATGAGGTTATGTTGTAGCCTAGTTTGGTTTCTGATAAAAAAAATATAGCATAGTGTTATAAAACTTAATGCTATGGATGGGCCGACAGTGGTGGATCTTAAACGAAAAACCTGGTAGGGCCGGGCTCAATCTGGGTGGGCCGGACTCAATACATATAAAAATTTTCGGAAATATTCTGTAAAATTTGCACTACGAAACGAAAAAACTGGGTGGGCCGAGGCCCGGTCTGGCCTTCGCTAAGAACCGCCCCTGTGGGCCGAGTCGATTGGGTAATGGGTCGAAAGGGGTTGAGATGACCCATAAACACTTTCGTTGTCTATTTTTTTTTTAATAATTAATAGATTATAAAAAACTATATTATTGCGATAGCAATTTATATATACAAAAGAAAATGATCTAAAGAGGTTTTAAGCATTAAAATACATTTTGGACGACTTTTCTCTTTGTAGCCAAATTTTCTATTTTACACATTACAAACTAGAAGCAAAAATTTCAACTTATTTAGTTATCAATAGGTGAAGAAGAAAAATATAACTAGTTATCAATAGGTGAAGATAAAAAATAATAAAAGGGAAAGGGTACAATAGTGTATTGTTAATGTATAATACCTTCTAAATCATTTTGATAAACCTAAATTAAAATTACTTTAATTTTGTGCAATATTGCAAAAGTCGCTAGGCGCTCCCTAGTCGTAATCGGGAGTACTCAGGGAGTTCTCGGCCTAGTCGGAGAGTACCCGGGGAGGCCTAGCGTACTCGGGCCTCGGCAACCTACCGTTTAGCAATTACTCGGGGGGTACTCGGCCTCTGAGACCTTGTTTTACAACATTGGTTTTGTGACAAAACTAACTAAAAAGGGAACAGGTCCAAATAATGTATTTTACTATTTTTAATGTATAAAACCTTCTAAACTCTATCTGACGCAAAAGTTTTACAATAAGATCAAAGTTATAGGAAAGTGGCGCCGGGGTTTCGGGTCAACATGACTTGTATACGAAATGACTCGTTTTAACCCGTCCATTTTGTCACATCTAACATAAATCATAGCCCTAAGTTATCCATCCACAAGTAACAAAATTAATGAAATTGCCAACTAATTAATCTAACAGGTGGGAACATAAATAAAGGAAAAAGTAGACTCACTCTGCACATTCACTGAACTTCCCAGTACTCTGATTCTCCAGAATGTTCAAGATCAGTGCCTTGTTTTCATCCAAATACTACACAATTGGTTGTAAGCTTGTCAGATCATAAAAAAATAGATCAAATCTTTCTTTGACTCAAAAGAGTTGACTTTGTTTTCTTCAACTCTTTATCTTCTAATTATTAAAAAGAAAAAAAAAAGCTCTCATAAGAGTAAAGAAAGATTAAAGACCTGTTGGATGTGATCAGTAGTTACACTAGTGGTGTTGAAGGCACCTGTGTGTTGCTGTTGCTGTTGCTGCTGCATCTGATGCATGAGTTGTTGCATGTTTGTATCTGTGATCTGAACTGAACTATCTTCTGTTGATCTGCTACAAATATATTTATTCACCTGATAGATGACCCTTTTTAAGTTTCTTGCTGATGTCTTATGTCTGGTTTCAAAGCTTTTGAGTGTTATAAAAGTGGTAGCATCTTGTGATTTTATTTAAAGATGTCATTTATTTTAGCATTTATTAATTATATACCTTATCTTGGGATTCTCCCTCACTCTATTCTATGTCACAGTTCTATCTTTACATTTTAACATGACCTGCATGCATGTACCCACTCACCATATTTCATGATTCAATCATAATATATGATCATAATGTAGTGTTTGGCATTATGTTTTAAAAAATGTTATAAGATATGGAATATACTTAATCTAGTTATTTTGAAGGAAATATATCATGAAAATAGTAGGTATTGTAGATAAAAAATAGTAAAATAGTCATTGAATTTTTGGATTTAAAATATACGCAATCTAAAAATTAATAAGAGAATTAATATGAGAATGACAAATAAGCAAAGTTGACACCTTCATAGTAAAATAAGCAAAGTTGACACCGGAGAGATCGGTACCATGCCAGTATCAAAAGTAGCGATCCTAAAATTTGCCAAAAACGGGTATCAAAAGGAAAAAGTCGATAAAATTACCGTACCACACCTAACTAGTATACCTATCCCGAAAAACGCAATAAACGGGTAGCGAAATTCCATCAGTATAATATGGTATGTTACGATACCGGTATTTTTCGGTATCGATACGTAATTGTTCATCCCTACTATATAGGCCACACTTCAATGAGTCGACACCTCCATAGTCGGTTGTTACCTCAATAACCACATTCTGAGATGTCAGCACCTCCATAGCCCATACTCCTAAACATTGGCACCTCCATAGCCTACGCTTTGATACGCCAACACCTTCATAGCCACACTCTAATAAGCCGGCAACTCCACAGTCAACACATTTAAAAGACAATACATGTTTAAAAGTCAATGTCTAATTTGACAATTTACTTGCTTAACTTGCTTATTTTCATGATTTTCCCTATCTTAAAACCTGACATTTAATCTATTAAACTAAATAATGAAAATCAACTTTGTTGTACCATCATATTTGTCTTTGGGCTGACTCAAAGGGAAGTGAAATAAAGTTCGGACTTTAAGCCCTCACTTACTTGAGACTCCAAATTCTAAAAAAAAATAATCTATATAAATTTGCATACACCCAAAGATCGTATATGAATCATGGTATTACAAACAATTTTTTAAACAAAACACTCCATTTTTATTTTGCGCTTTAGGCCCTCAACAAGCTTAAGACGAGCCTGTTTGTTAGAGCATCTACAATGGGTAGTTTGTTATATTTTTAGTGGACACGTGGTTATAGACTTGAAGGTGTCAATTGTGTTAGGTTGATGGGTTGGCGGTTGATAGGTTACAGGTTGGCGGGTTAAAATGTGCAACCCGAATCCCACCCGTATTGTTATTCGCGTCAAAGATTTCAACCCTAACCCACACACACACATAAATTCGGGTCAACTTGAACCCGACCCTTTTAACCTGTATTTTTGAATGAATCATAAAGGTTGATGAACTATAAACCGATTGTTAGGTTGTAAGTGGGTTATCGATAATGTATTTAATAGCGAATATGATTGTGACAATTAAATAATATGGGGTGTCAAAACGAACATTATTATAACTAACCATATAAAATGAAAACGGCAAAACAAAAACATAAAAGTTAAAGGATATAAACACATATACACATTATATATATATCCTTAAAAAGAAACGTCGGTGCCACCCATTTCGACCAACGGCATGATGCCACGTAGCCACACGCTAATTTTTCTTTTTTATATATTTAGTCTTTAATTTATAGGTTTTTGTCTAACTTTCAAAGCAAAGACATTTGCTGGATTGGTGGTGGGTGCCTCTTTCTTTGTGGCAGCAGATCTTGAGTTCGACTCACGTACTCCTCTGTCTACCTTTTTTTTCTTCTTTTGATTCGGTACATATATACCAATTAAAGGCAAATAATAACATACCAATTAAACCATTGTCAGTTGTTTTGCTTTTATCTCGCCGACTTTTGTTTTAAAGCCAAATAATAACATACCAATTAAACCATTGTCAGTATAGTACTACATATTGTTTTGATTAAAACGTATACACAATAATCCATTATAATATGCGAAAACAACACGTATTAATCAATCTATTCACACATTATATGTATATCTTAGTTTAGCTATTTGTTTTTTTTATCACCAAAGTTCACTTTTTTTTAAAAGAATTCTTGGCGCATTCATTCATAAACGCATAAACGCGATCAATTACATCAAGATAGCGGGCAGGCGGGCAACAAGCTGCGCCGCCACCCCTTTCTGGATGGCAAATCCTAACCTACTAAAAACGAACCCATGTCCCCCCGGAGTCAAGACACTGCTATGAATAACACGTTGGACTCTAGTCAGGAAACGGATGGCTTCCGGCGCCAACGAGCCAAAGGTATCAAATGCCAGGGGAACAAATACGTGTTGGTTCTCCTCGCAGGCTTTAGCATGCTTCTCAACTTTCTTCGCCTCTGCTTTCCGCACAGCTTGCCCTGCTAAAAAACCACTATCCCTCAAACCAACCAGAGGAGATACACCTGTTAGGTCGATGCAAGCGTGTTTCCCCCCGGCCCACCCAAAGACAAGCAGGTCTGCTGGACGTAGGGTGGATCTCCCATCAGCGGGGTCCGAGAGGAAATTCACGGGAGCCTCCCTCTTGGCTGAGATCCCAGCCCGTCTTAAAATGTCCCAAAGAACGTCCCGGACCCAGTCATGCCTATATTTGAAACCAGGCAACTCCTTACAATGAACCGCGTGTTCCCCGTATTCGTCCAAGCATGCCTTACGGCAAATCGGACAGACTTCATCTTCATGGTACATGGGGATCATCAAACGATATTTAAGAATTGCCCTGTATTCAACCCTAGACATGGTTTGGCCCAAACCTTCGATTGGGATAACATTCAGGAAATCTTGGGCATGGGGGCTTTGCAAGCATTCAATAACTGCCTTTTGGCGGGGGGACAGATCAAAAGTTTCACCCCGGCTCTGTGCGATTTTGCCAAAGAGGGCATTCGCCAAAGTTTTCTGAGGCTTTGGGGGGCGGTGTCCTTATTAGAAAAACCGCCAATATCAAAACTGGGAGAAAGTCATTTATCCTTTCTAGGGCCTGTACGTAGTCCAAGTCCATGTCGACAACCCCACTGTTCCTTAAGATGTGGTCTTGGAGATTCCAAGACTGAGCTCGTGATGCCACAAAAGCATACACCCCAACATCTTTTGCTGAGAGGAGCCCTAATCCTCCCAAACGCATCGGTAATGATGCCATTCGCCACTGTAGGTCACCAAAGAACGGACCCCCGCATACCACTATGTCTTCGATGGCTTCCCGCAAACCTTTGTCAAAACATGAGACCGCTTCATCCATCATGGTGGGATGGCAGGTCCGCAAACCAAAAAGCAACTTAGCGACCCCCATACAAGATCTGAGCAAGAGGAGTTCACTCTGGGGATCCCTAAGGCAGGGCAAAAGTTTCATAAGATCAACCGCACGCGAGGCTCTCCGCTCTGCCAATTCCCGTATAAAGTAAGAGTCGCGACTAACAGCCCCTCCAAGGAGCTTCACCCCTTTTTCTGGCCTGCCAATCCCACTGGGGAAAAGCCCGTCCCTACGTTTCACCCCATTACAGGACGGCCAAAACACCTCAGTTTTCTTTATGTTTTATGTTTATTTACGTAAGGTTTTTTTTGTCGATCCATAATTTTGGTCATTGTGCAACAGACAGTAAGGTGTTTTAACTGGTTTAGCGCGTCACAATGAGCGCGGGAGCCTAAAACCTAGTGTAATAAGATTTCAAAACTTTTGTAACATTTATTTTTTGTTACATTTCTTGATAATTTGTTTGGGTGTGTTTTTGGATGATTGTAGGTAGGTTACAAGAGAATATAATTGAAGGTGGGACCAAGAACACATAAAGAAAGAAGGGGAGTCACGTGAATGCATTGTATGTGTCATGGGGAGAGATACGAGGGTTCTTCACCTCGTAACACGTACATGCTACGTATGCATTAAAACCAACCTTTCTTTTAATGTTTTCAATACTTGTCGCCAAGGATTTATTGCGTATACGAGTATGTTTGTTCTCAGTTAAAAACTACCAAAAATATATATACAATATACAGTTTGCAAAATAATAAAAGAAAACCTAAATATAGAACGATATAACTAGTAGAACAATATCTATCTAATAACATTAACACTTCGTTCCTGATTTTATTTGAGGAGAGAAAAGAAAGGAAAAGAACCGAAGGAAACGAAAAGAAATTATATATATCATTTCCCGTCTATCTATTTGTGGGTCCAGTTTTTATATGCCCAGCCAGCTAGGTTGTATGTTGGTAATGATTGTATAGGGGCCACTACGGGGGTTCAGCAGGGGGACCCTTTAGGTCCCCTCCTTTTCGCCTTGGCATTACACCCTATGGTTCTCCGGGTGCAAGAAAATTGTAACCTCCCATTCCATGCGTGGTACCTTGATGATGGGACGATTATTGGTGATGCCACCGATGTTGCGAATGCCTTAGACATCATCCAGACTGAAGGGCCATTCATGGGGCTTCAACTGAATACTAAGAAAACTGAGGTTTTTTGGCCATCTTGTAATGGGGTGAAACTTAGGGACGGACTTTTTCCCAGTGGGATTGGCAGGCCAGAAAAGGGGTGAAACTCCTTGGAGGGGCTGTTAATCGGGACTCTTACTTTATACGGGAATTGGCAGGGCGGAGAGCCTCGCGTGCGGTTGATCTTATGAAACTTTTGCCCTGCCTCAGGGATCCCGAGAGTGAACTCCTCTTGCTCAGATCTTGTATAGGGGTCGCTAAGTTGCTTTTTGGTTTGCGAACATGCCAACCCGCTATGATGGATGAAGCGATATCATGTTTTGACAAGGGTCTGCGGGGGGCCATCGAAGACATAGTGGTATGTGGGGGTCCGTTCTTTGGTGACCTACAGTGGCGACTGGCATCCTTGCCGATGCGTTTGGGAGGATTAGGGCTCCTCTCAGTAAAGGATGTTGGGGTGTATGCTTTTGTGGCATCGAAAGCTCAATCTTGGAACCTCCAAGACCACATTTTAAGGAATAGCGGGGTTGTCGACATGGACTTGGACTAAGTACATTCCCTCGAAAGGGTAACTGACTATCTCCCAAGTTTTGATATGGACGGTTTTTCTAACAAGGACACCGCCCCCCTAAAGCCTCAGAAAACTTTGGCGAATGCCCTTTTTGGCAAAATCGCACAGAACCTGGGTGAATCTTTTGATTTGTCCCTGTAACAACCCGACCAGGAGGGGGTTGGACGTTACGACAGTTTGGTAACAGACTTGCACAACGGAAGCAACGATAACAAATATTTAATATTTGTTACAAGTTTTAGTCGCAAAGTAATACAAATACAATGTAAAATATAATTAAATCTAATGCGAAGACGAAACGCGGCGATCGTCGAAGCAGTGTAGTCCCTTAGTCGATCCAATCTCTATCCCACTTATCTCTAGATGCTCTAACCGCAACATATAGCTGAATCTTCTAACCAATAATCTCTAATCCGCTACTAGCTATCATATACCTTGTTTTGCCATCCAATCATCCGCAGTACCTGAACACATGCTTAAAAAAATGGGTTAGCAAAATATGCCGGTGAGTCCGTGTAAATAGTTTAGTGGATCCAACACAGTTTATCCTTTCGAAAACCAAGTTTACACAGTTCAGAACATAGTTTAACACACATGATGTACAAGCGACCCCTCAACCCTAACACTAGATCTATCTACTGCCATTATAGATCTACAAGGCATAATATATGCAGCAACGGTCCGCAGGCCTCAGTGGAGGGTTTCCCGGGCCCAACGTCCCGGGTCCACTGTGCGTGGGGGATTCCCCAAGTAGTACTACCCATATATAAGCGGCTCACATATGAGTTAATGAGTGTCAGTATAATCCAACAGCAAGTATCTTGTCACATCACAACAGTTTATAAAAAGGAAGCATGCATTCACCCCAAAACAGTAAAACAGAAAAAGGGGAAGTACACGAACTCACCTTAGCGGCGCTTCACACGGTCACATAGCATCCAAGTCAAGTCTCCATCTATCAATCATTTGACAAGTTCCTATTCACATTTTATAATCATTAGCGCGTGCAACCACCATCGCGGTTACACGTGTGGGCATGCTTAGGTTCCTCATCCCAAACCTCAAATCTTATACTTGTCAAGTTATATTATCTTGTGTCCCACTTATATTTATTACCCAAATAGTACCTAAGTCTAAGTTATAGTGTTTAGGCAATGTCCTTTATGTTTCTAATATTAGTTTGATATTGTATGTTTATCATTATCCCAATATAGTCTAAGTATATATGATCAACGAGTCTATTGTCCGATCGTATATACAATCCTCCAAAGCTCTAGGTGTTATTATTCTCTAATATTCCGGTTATCATAATATCTATCTATACAATCTACATGTCTCGCCTCATTGTCCGATATCCCGATTCACATAATGTCAAGGTTGGTCATAGTCCTCATATCCAAGTTATTTAGTGTACTTCGTATCATGGTTTATATCATATCCGTACTATGTCTTAACCATATCCATTGTCCAACTCTCGTATACTATATTACTCAATATCTATTATATGTCCATAATTCATACTAATGTCCAATATTATCAAACTATCCTATGCCTAATCAAATAACATAATATGTATCACATGTAGTTTATTAAGTTTTATTAATACATAGGTTTGTTCAATGGGTCGGGTTAGGTCGAAGATACTCGATAACTTCCCACACGTGTCAACCGATAAATATAGTTAGCTAAGTCGTCGCGTAGTCGTTATACCTTGCTTCTCCTCTGTCTGCTGACTTTCGTTGACTAGTCAGTTGACTTCTGTTGACTGGGCTTTGACCAACCATTGACTGATGTTGATCGAGTGAGTTAACTTGGGTCTTAACCTTTGGTTTCTTTCTCAACTTATTATTCCTATACAATATCACCACCATTCTCATCATCAACCATAAACGATAGTCTTAACATTCTTCTAACTATAATAATCAGGGACTAGGCTTCTAAGTGTATACCTTAATTGAAGGGACTTAACCTCTTGTCGAAACCCTGACTTGATTGACCACCGTTGCCACCGTAACCACCACCACAGCTCTCTCTATACTCGTCAACATCAACCATCGGAATAACTATTGATTCGGCTAGCACCACCACTGCTCAACCATCCCAATCCACCAACCGGTACCCACCTTCAGACCCTTAGACCCCAGCCGTTGTTGATACTTCAACAACCCTAACCCTAACCCTAGCCGCTACTGCTAACCACCACAAAACCCTCACCTGAACCTTACACTGCCGCCGCCGCCTTCCCTCCGCCTCTGACCACCGGAGCTTCTCCCCTTCTTTCCCTTTCTCTTTCCTTTAACTTCCTCTCTCTCACGTCCCTTTCAGATCTGTATGAGAACCGGGTGATGAGTGTCGGCTTATAAAGAAAGGAGGGGGGGTGTGTGTGTTGGTTGGGGAAATGGAGCCGCCGGAGCTCAGTCTTGGCGGTGGCCGGGGCCACCCGGCTCCTTTCTTCTGCAGACTCCTGTTTCTCTCTCTATCATATTGTGTGTATGTGTGTTTAATAGTTCAACAGGGAAGGGAATGGGTGGTTGGTTGGGGTTTTTATAAAAGGTTGTATTTGATGGTTTTCTAAACCATCCAATGGTTTTATAAAATGTTGTGGCAACATGTGGGGAGGACAAGTGTCCTCCCCTTGTGACTAAGCAAGGGGCTCGGGTGCGGGTTCGGGTTCGGGTTCGTTACGGTTATTAGTTCGGTCTCTTAACGCGTATTTTTCTAATAATATTTTATACCTTATAGTTCGGTTTTCTGTTTCGCACATAAACTCATTATTCGTTATTCGTTCTTGGTTGTTTTATTATAAAGAAATTTAATAAAGTGCTAAAAATTTCTGGGCCCTAGGTCCGGGGTGTTACATTCTCCCCCCATTAAAAGAATTCCGTCCTCGGAATTATTTACGTGTTATTCATCAGACATATTCAGTACATCCCATACTCGGATTCATTGCTCGAGTCTATACAACTGTGCGTACATAATTCTTTTATTAATCCCAATCATAAATTATGTGGTTCCGCGTCAAGTCTCATGCTACTTTTAGATTTAGAACAAACGGTTCAACTATCGACAAACTTAGTGTTGGTTCTTGGTTTGATTCTCAGTTTTATTTTCAATGTGTCATTGGTGTTTATATATAGGGTGTACCGCAGCTAACCCACCACACCAATGACACTTCGCAAACGTACTGAAAATATCCCCAAAAACTTGACAGAGAGTGTATTCAGGAACGTACCTTGTTGAAAATTCTAAGTGTGTTCCAAAAGTTACAATTTCTTAAAGTCTATGTTTTGTATGAGTTTAACACCAAATTGTGGTTGAGTCAAGTCTTAGTGGTATCGATCTATGTGTGTCGTGTCCTATATATAGGGTTGTCGTCATATTTAGGGTTACTCCCCCCCGTTAGGGTCTGCTGTATATAATTCTAACATGTTTCTTATGGATATCTTAACACTAGTCGATCTAGAGACATTATGAGGTGGTAAAGTAATGAATCATATATTAAACCTTAATGATACCTCATGCGGATTTTATTCCTAGTCTCTTCGAGTTGCCGATTAGAATCTTTATGATGATTGATACATTTCCGAGCTTAGATTGCCTCTTTTCCGGTTGACATTCCTTGCTCATCTCTAGAACCTGTTATGCATTCACAAATCCCACATCTTACATTTATCTTAAATCTGCGGAGGTCGATATCTATCAAGTTCGAATAAAATGATCTAGTAACCAATGGTTTAAATTCCTAAATTTGGTCTATTCGGTCGGAAGATATTAATACTAAGTTCAACTTATTCAGGCGCATAATCATATGGTAAACAATAACTACTTGATTACAAAGTAAAACTTATCGGATTAGCGGGTAAGAATAAACCTTTCGGGACATTTGCTATGTTGGTCAAAACTTATCTTGCTAGAAGAATTTGTAACTTTAATGGTCTCGTTGAATCTTAGATTTGTCGATACAAACGTGTGTGCCATCGTATCCGGGTTCACTTCCCCCGTTGGCGCCTACCTATATATATATCCAATATGTTTTATTCTAATAAATCATCACTTAATTAAAAGGTTACCGGACTAGTTTAAAGGTTTTGGCGATTATCTATGGTCAACATGGGTAATCAACAAGATGGTGTATGTGTTAAACTTTAAAATACCTCTTGAAGCGTGTATTCCTAGTTTATCACCGGTTAGTGTGTACTTTGGTTGGTCAGGTTTTTGCTACGTACTTGAGTCTAGATCGCCGTCTTTCCATTTAATATTCTTGAACCATCTTAAACCTGTTACGTGGTTACGAATCCAACAGTTATACTCAACTTAGATCTGCAAAATTATATATTAATCAAATCCGAATGGTATAATCTATCAATGGCTTAGTCTTTTGTCTTCAATCTAACTAGTAACGTAAAATTTTAACCTATACATACATACGACCTACAGAGTAGTGGACTACACAATCGACAATAACTATTTAGAAAGCAAACTTATCGGGTTACGGAGTATCCATTTGCAGATCAATTCTTTCCTTGATACTTTGGATTATCTCATATCGTTGCGCCAAGTTCTTGCGATGTACCTATCTTATGGTTAGGTCATAACTTTGTTAGGAAAATTATTTATATATGGTAATATTCATATAAATTTATGAACACATATATATCTTTATATAAACTTTTATCAAAATATGCCAAATTATATTGACCATTCCAAGTTCAATATCCTTACTAAAGTCTCGCAAGCCTAACACATACTCGTTTACAACTCTATTATAGTCCGCTTCTACACTTAAGTTCATGGCTATCATGGTTAACACTCACAATTTTGGCGACTCTTCGGATTTCTTAGAACTTTTCGTGCCTGTAAATTCACAATTACATGACGTCAAGTGTAATCGTCAATTTACCTCACAAATTATTCTAGTAATCTCCGTTGTAGTCATAATTCCCATATGACACAAAGTCCATATACCAATCACACTAGTTCTAAGTTCCTGTACGCATTCTAGTGTTCAGGTACTCAAGTTTCAACTTATTCCGTTTCTTACTTTAGTCAGTCTTATGCAACTTCAAGATATTTCCTAGATAGGTAACCTTAGAGCCTTCAATACTAAATTCTCTAAGTTGTCCTGGTCTGGTATAGGATATCTGGAGATATCCTATTCCGCCACAACCGTTGCTCTGATACCAACTGTAACAACCCGACCAGGAGGGGGTTGGACGTTACGACAGTTTGGTAACAGACTTGCACAACGGAAGCAACGATAACAAATATTTAATATTTGTTACAAGTTTTAGTCGCAAAGTAATACAAATACAATGTAAAATATAATTAAATCTAATGCGAAGACGAAACGCGGCGATCGTCGAAGCAGTGTAGTCCCTTAGTCGATCCAATCTCTATCCCACTTATCTCTATATGCTCTAACCGCAACATATAGCTGAATCTTCTAACCAATAATCTCTAATCCGCTACCAGCTATCATATACCTTGTTTTGCCATCCAATCATCCGCAGTACCTGAACACATGCTTGAAAAAAATGGGTCAGCAAAATATGTCGGTGAGTCCGTGTAAATAGTTTAGTGGATCCAACACAGTTTATCCTTTCGAAAACCAAGTTTACACAGTTCAGAACATAGTTTAACACACGTGATGTACAAGCGACCCCTCAACCCTAACACTAGATCTATCTACTGCCATTATAGATCTACAAGGCATAATATATGCCGCAACGGTCCGCAGGCCTCAGTGGAGGGTTTCCCAGGCCCAACGTCCCGGGTCCACTGTGCGTGGGGGATTCCGCAAGTAGTATTACCCATATATTAAGCGGCTCACATATGAGTTAATGAGTGTCAGTATAATCCAGCAGCAAGTATCTTGTCACATCACAACAGTTTATAAAAAGGAAGCATGCATTCACCCTAAAACAGTAAAACAGAAAAAGGGGAAGTACACGAACTAACCTTAGCGGCGCTTCACACGGTCACATAGCATCCAAGTCAAGTCTCCATCTATCAATCATTTGACAAGTTCCTATTCACATTTTATAATCATTAGCGCGTGCAACCACCATCGCGGTTACACGTGTGGGCACGCTTAGGTTTCTCATCCCAAACCTCAAATCTTATACTTGTCAAGTTATATTATCTTTGTCCCACTTATATTTATTACCCAAATAGTACCTAAGTCTAAGTTATAGTGTTTAGGCAATGTCCTTTATGTTTCTAATATTAGTTTGATATTGTATGTTTATCATTATCCCAATATAGTCTAAGTATATATGATCAACGAGTCTATTGTCCGAGCGTATATACAATCCTCCAAAGCTCTAGGTGTTATTATTCTCTAATATTCCGGTTATCATAATATTTATCTATACAATCTACATGTCTCGCCTCATTGTCCGATATCCCGATTCACATAATGTCAAGGTTGGTCATAGTCCTCATATCCAAGTTATTTAGTGTGCTTCGTATCATGGTTTATATCATATCCGTACTATGTCTTAACCATATCCATTGTCCAACTCTCGTATACTATATTACTCAATATCTATTATATGTCCATAATTCATACTAATGTCCAATATTATCAATGGGTCGGGTTAGGTCCAAGATACCCGATAACTTCCCACACGTGTCAACCGATAAATATAGTTAGCTAAGTCGTCGCGTAGTCGTTATACCTTGCTTCTCCTCTGTCTGCTGACTTTCGTTGACTGGTCAGTTGACTTCTGTTGACTGGGCTTTGATCAATCATTGACTGATGTTGATCGAGTGAGTTAACTCGGGTCTTAACCTTTGGTTTCTTTCTCAACTTATTATTCCTATACAATATCACCACCATTCTCATCATCAACCATAAACAATAGTCTTAACATTCTTCTAACTATAATAATCAGGGACTAGGCTTCTAAGTGTATACCTTAATTGAAGGGACTTAACCTCTTGACGAAACCCTGACTTGATTGACCACCGTCGCCACCGTAGCCACCACCACAGCTCTCTCTATACTCGTCAACATCAACCATCGGAATAACTATTGATTCGGCTAGCACCACCACTGCTCAACCATCCCAATCCACCAACCGGTACCCACCTTCAGACCCTTAGACCCCAGCCACTGTTGATACTTCAACAACCCTAACCCTAACCCTAGCCGCTACTGCTAACCACCACAAAACCTGAACCTTACACTGCCGCCGCCGCCTTCCCTCCGCCTCTGACCACCGGAGCTCCTCCCCTTCTTTCCCTTTCTCTTTCCTTTAACTTCCTCTCTCTCACGTCCCTTTCAGATCTGTATGAGAACCGGGTGATGAGTGTCGGCTTATAAAGAAAGGAGGGGGGGTGTGTGTGTTGGTTGGGGAAATGGAGCCGCCGGAGCTCAGTCTTGGCGGTGGCCGGAGCCACCCGGCTCCTTTCTTCTGCAGACTCCTGTTTCTCTCTCTATCATATTGTGTGTATGTGTGTTTAATAGTTCAACACGGAAGGGAATGGGTGGTTGGTTGGGGTTTTTATAAGAGGTTGTATTTGATGGTTTTCTAAACCATCCAATGGTTTTATAAAATGTTGTGGCAACATGTGGGGAGGACAAGTGTCCTCCCCTTGTGACTAAGCAAGGGGCTCGGGTGCAGGTTCGGGTTCGGGTTCGTTACGGTTATTAGTTCGGTCTCTTAACGCGTATTTTTCTAATAATATTTTATACCTTATAGTTCGGTTTTCTGTTTCGCACATAAACTCATTATTCGTTATTCGTTCTTGGTTGTTTTATTATAAAGAAATTTAATAAAGTGCTAAAAATTTCTGGGCCCTAGATCCGGGGTGTTACAGTCCCCTCGCAAAAAGGCAGTTATTGAATGCTTGCAAAGCCCCCATGCCCAAGATTTCCTGAATGTTATCCCTATCGAAGGTTTGGGCCAAACCATGTCTAGGGTTGAATACAGGGCAATTCTTAAATATCGTTTGGTGATCCCCATGTACCATGAAGATGAAGTCTGTCCGATTTGCCGTAAGGCATGCTTGGACAAATACGGGGAACACGCGGTTCACTGTAAGGAGTTGCCTGGCTTCAAATATAGGCATGACTGAGTCCGGGACGTTCTTTGGGACATTTTAAGAAGGGCTGGGATCTCAGCCAAGAAAGAGGCTCCCGTGAATTTCCTCTCGGACCCCGTAGAAGGGAGATCCACCCTACGTCCAGCAGACCTGCTTGTCTTTGGGTGGGCCGGGGGTAAACACATTTGTGTCGATCTAACAGGTGTATCTCCCCTGGTTGGTTTGAGGGATACTGGTTTTGTAGCAGGGCAAGCGGTGCGAAAAGCAGAGGCGAAGAAAATTGAGAAACATGCTAAAGCCTGTGAGGAGAACCAACACGTTTTCGTACCCCTGGCATTTGATACCTTTGGCTCATTGGCACCGGAAGCCATCTGTTTCCTGACCAGAGTCCAACGGGTTATTCATAGCAGTGTCTCGGCTCCGGGGGGCAGGGGTTCGTTTTTAGTAGGTTAGGGTTTGCAGTCCAGAAAGGGGTGGCGGCGCAGCTTGTTGCCCGCCTACCCGCTATCTTGATATAATTTTTCACGATTATGAAAATAGTATGATTTAACTGAAAAAAATATATCATTTCCTTCCAAATCGGAAGGAAAACTAAATTAAAAAATTTGACCTAGTTTTCTTTCCATTTCTTTTCTTTTCCTTTCTTAAATGAATCTCGGCAACACAACATGCTTTGTTTTCCTTTCTTAAATGAAACTCGGGTGAAATATAACATGGTGTATTGTCTACGTATACACTTTCTTTTATACATAACAAGAAAACTCATGCTTTTCTTGATGATCAATATGAAATTGTGTTAATATATATTGTAAGTATTACTATTTGGGAAAATTACAAAAATAGAGATTCTTGACCATAACTTTTGGAAAACAGACATCGTCTTTCTTCAATACACTCAAGTTAGCCGCGGGATAAAATAAGCCTTCGCCGTCGGCTAAACAAAAAAACCACGAGTTGCTAGCTAATCATGAATAAGCTGACATCGAACTTATAATATAAACGATGTGGGCCTGGCTGATAATAACAAGACTAGAGCACTATCGGACTTATAATAAAAACGAATATAACAAGCCCAATCCAGTTTCACATCAATAACTCATCTCCAGCTTAATTCCATCCATCAAACAGGTCCAATCATATCATGAAAACGGAAACCACAACATATATCAACATGTTATAAAAAACCATAAGTATTGAATTGAAAAGATTAAACATGAATCTATATCTATATATATATATAAAACAAAGCTATTTTGCTGACGTGGCGTCCATAGGTTCCTTCAACCCCCCCTTGAAATCGCCACGTGGCATGTTAATTTAAAGGTTTTGATGTTTTTTAATTATTTTGCTTTTTACCTTAAAAAAAAGAGAAAACACAAAACCCAATCCCAACCCTAATCGTCTTTCATTCCCTCAAAACAGAAACATTGTCTCTAACCCTAATTTCTCCAAAACCACAGCCATATCCTTTTGTCTTTCCTCTTTAATCCCTACTGTGTGGTTTCTACGATTGATATTGATCATCATTAATCACTAGAACGACCCTAGCGACGATTATGACGACGATGAGGAAGATGATCGCTACTGAAGCGATAATGTTAGCTGTTTTGTCTACCTTTAATCGTCGTGGATCTGTTTATAAACATCTCAGATCTGCAATTTTCTGCAGGCGAATGTGGTATTCAAGGTACGTTGACTTAATTAGGCTATATCTTCATAATATGTGTTGTTGCTTTGGTTATTGTAAGCAAAAAAAGGTTGTTATGAAGGATTGTGTTATTAGACATATTTATTTCAATATAGTCACCGTTATTGTATATTATTCATCAGTTTGATGTGTTTACACGCCTATCTAGCGGTTTTGCTTTAATTAAATTTGTGTTTACTTGATTCAATCGTATGCTTTGATTGATTACTTGACTTTATAGCTATTGACGTTTCTATTCCGATATAGTCACCGTTATTGTATATCGTTTGCTGTTTTTGACGTGTATTTTGCTTATCTAGGGGTTTTGCTTTGTTTTAAATAAAATCTGTTAGTACTTTATTGAGTACTTGAAGGATCACTTCCTTTTTTGTTTGTCAGTTTCGGGTAAATAAAAAAGAACAAAATCGGTACGGTTCTCGGTTTGAAGGATCACTTTTTTGTTTTTTTATCAGATTCTTTCTTAATATCTTTATTCATATACATATACATACAGTATAGGGAAAGTGATTTGATTTGATTTGTTAAGCATTGATTTGAATCTAGGATTTCTTTTTGATTTGTTTTGATGGGTTAATTAATTGCAGAATATTGAGAAGCTAAAAGAAGGTTATAGAAGAAGGGAATTATTATGGGGTACAACATATGTACAAGACCACCAGTTCAAGGTATGTTGGTTCAGAAAATTTGGGAATTTTTTTAATAAAAATTTGTTAGCTCCTTTTTTTTTAGAAATTTGGTTCATTGTTTCAAGAAATCTTATTGCATTGTTGGTATTTAGACTCAGCAAACCATAGGAAATTTGGGAAATTTGAGACATTGGTAAGTCTCTAATGTTCTGAACCATGGTTCAACACATGGTGAGGACCATTAGGATCATGGTTGTAATGGTGAGAGTAGTGCCTAGGTTAATAGTTTTCATTTGAAGTTGGGATTCTTTCGTTATGGGAAGTACAAAGTATATTTGAAGTTTTGAGCTTTTGCAATAATATTATTTGATTCATATGATTTCTAATATTTGATTAATCTATATAAATAGGTGTCCATAGAATCACAAGACATAAATGAAGATGAACCACTCCAAAAATCTTCTTACTTCCTGTTATGCATGCTGTTGAACAAAATCTTATATTGACTTTGAGTTTTGACTGCAGTTGACTTTTGCACATGTTTGACTGTAAATAGTATATTTATTCATAAGTTGCATCCAATTCAATGAACAAACCATTTATTTCTACTGAATTTCCTATAGAAGATCAAACATTTACTCCTGTTGAACCAATACTTATGAGTTATGATGAAATTAGCATAGTCAGGCACATGATAGTCAACTCATATTGACCCATCCAATATTAAATCTTGTGACTGCAGCTGAACTTTAACTATTTATGAAATGTTGACTTCTGTAGTCTAGCAAAGGCCCAACAATTGAAAAAAATTGATTTTTTAGGCATAATTTTAAGTTGATGGTCAGGAGCTAATGGTAGGGTTTAATCTTATTTATTAGTTATACCATAATTTGTAATTTGATTGATGCCTCATGCCAAGGAATCATATGTCCCATGGATTTTATAGTACTTTTAACGGACAGGTCGTTTGTTCATACTTGCATTTGGTATTTGTTTTCTTTCAGTTTTTCTTTCTACCTAAGGTGAAGGACTTGAAGACGATGGTGGTTTAGGTGGGTGATAACGGCAGTACTCGATTATCTGGCAACAATAACAATCGTAACTAAGGTTGGAGTTCAGCAAACTCGACTGAGGTAAGAATTACAACTTAAGACTTATGATTATTATGGATGATGTCGGATGATAATGATGGTTGTAATTGTTAGAAAATGTTCACATAGTAATTGGCTGTTATTGTTGATGAGTAACAGAATTTATGAGTGTAATGGTCGATTAATGTGGTTAAGGTCTAAGTGACGGTAGTATGGAACAGTTAGCGGCTGTCGTTGTTAATGCGTTATGAGGAAGATGGTGGTAAGTGGGGTTAATGTTACAACCATGGATGAACTTATTGACATGTTATTTGCTGGTATAGGGAGCTTTGGTCAAGGGGGTTGACCAGGTCAACCATGGTCAACTGTATATTGAAATTAGTCAACATAGGTTAAACAATAAGCTAAGAAGGTGGGTGCAGATCAAGCATAGTTGCAGAAAGCACCAAGGAATAACCTCACTATTACATTGTTTTAGGTTATGGGTTGAATATTGATATTAGAGTTATGTATTTTTTTAGCATTTATGATAGGTGTAAATATTAGAGTTATACATTCTTTTAGGTTAGGTATCAATATTAATATTGTGAGACTTGGTACATAGATGTTATACGTTTTTAATGGTTACAACTTCCAACCTAAGTGATTGTTTAGTTGATTAGGTTAAGAATTATAAGAGTCATTAGAGATTGATGAGTTTTTGAATTGTTGCAGCTTACATAAGTGTGATTATTTAGATGATTACTGATGGTTTTAGGTTAGGGACATGCAGTGATTGAGAGATTTTGTGGTTAGTTAACTTGAGTCATTTGCAATACGTTATCACATAGTGAAATTTTTTAACTAAGATTGATTATGTTTAAGTTATTTACTCTTTTCGTGATTTGAGTTTTCTTCTTTTATTATTTTTTATTAAGTCATGTCCCGGGGTAATTTGCTAGTATATATATAAAAGAAAGCATATATGCCCATTGAGAGTGCCACGTGGCTTAATAATTGAGTGTTTTTGGTGTTTTTGAGTATTTTTCTAAATTTATCTCTCTATCTCTTAATTCTCAATTACTAAAATTAAATTGAGTTATTTTAGGAAAAAAGAATTTAAAAACAAATTTAAATTTTTCTCTCTTATCTTCCTCCCATAATTTTTAAGCATAAATATCTTTTATATTCGAGATTTTTTAAATAAAATAATTACACCAAATTAACGAGCGTTTTATTATCTTTCCAACGAGTACCATAGTGCTATATAAAAACGAAAAAAAAACGACTATTTTTTGTGGGGTTATATTCATACAGAAAAAAACACAAAGTGTTCAGGTTATTCATTAATCAAATTGTAACATATTTTAATTTACGTGAAGATGATTATATGTTGAAGGTTATCCTTTTAATACTTTATTATGTTTAATATGGTTTATGCTTTTTATTTTTTTAACTTTTTAAATAAATGTTTTTTAACTAAGATTGATTATGTTTAAGTTATTTACTCTTTTCGTGATTTGAGTTTTCTTTTTTTTTTATCATTTTTTATTAAATCATATTAAATTTTTCAACCCCGGGACCTTCCCGGGGTAATCGGCTAGTTATTTATATTTATATTTTATTTGATTACAACGTGTACTTTTAATATTTGATGACTTATTTTTCTTTTTTGGAACGGCATAATATTTGACGACTTGATGTTTTTTGTGTGAGTCAATAAACTAACGCTTAGAAAAGTCTATGAAATTGAAATTATCTATATCTATATATATGTTATATCTATATCTAATAATAAACTAAAGGTTAAAATCTCACATGACACTCAAAGAAGCTAACCTCTCCTTTGAGTGTGTCATGTGACATTAGACGATTTTAGGGAAAAAAAAAACAAATTAAACACGTGGCACTCAAAGAGGCTAACCACCCCCTTGCGTGTGTCATGTGGCATTAGGTGATTTTAGAAAAAAGAAATTAAAATTATCACCGAATCTCGTCCGAATACTAGAAAAGTGACATTTTGCTACAAAAATTTCTTATGGAAGAAAATGCGTAACAAATTTTAACAAAGTTGCTACTCATTTGTGACGACAAAAAAAACTATAATTTTTTTAGCAAATTTACGACACAATAAATCTACAAATTCTTAGGAAATTGCGTAGGAAATGCGTTGAAAATTGTGTTACAAATGTGTAGGAAGTGGTTTTCCGACGAGGCTTTTTCTAACATCAAGGTTTTGTTGCAAATGCGTCAATTTTGTTGCAAAATGCCGTTTTTCTAGTAGTGTCTTAAAACGAATCAACCAACAAGTTAGGGGATTGTGATTATCCTTTATTGTTGACCCTCAACCTCTTTTTAAGCATTTAACCTGTCAATTGAACCCTCTTTACTGCTTCGTTTCTTATTTTCTTCTTCGCGCCACCAGGATAGCAGTGCTTTAGGGTTATGTATAATGTATATGATTTGGGTTGTCCTCTTTTGGGTTGTTTTCGAAGATACAAGTTGATGGGTGGAGGTTGTTTTGATTGTTTGGGTGATTAAATACGGTGTGTGTGGGTTTAATGTGTTACAGATGTGTGTGTGCGCGCTCGGTGTTATGTGGTGTGTATATGTGATGCATGGTGTGTGTGTGTGGAAATTGAGAATGTATGCATGTATGACGTTATGCCTATTATTGAATCTAAGGTAACGATCCAACCCCGTTCTGGATTCTCTTAGCAATATTCTCCTCATCTTCAATTAACTGGATCTATTTTACAAATCAACTTTGTTTCCGACAACTGGTACTTGAATAAAGAAAACCAGTATATACATTATATATATTAAGCTTATGAGAATCATTTGCAAGAATGGATGATTTATGGTTTTGAAAATTATAATTGGTTGGCAATGGGGGAAAATTGTAAAAATGGTGATGCCTTAGATTGAAACTAAGGGATCACCCTAGGCTTCTTTCCCAATCATTAGCAACCTGATCATGTGAAGCTTTTGTCCCCTTAATTCCTTAGATCCAATCTAAGGGATCATAGATTCCTTAGATCCATTCTAAGGGATCAAATGAAGTCGCCAAACCATTCTAAGGGATCATTCACATTGTCGTGCAAGATAAATACCTCATCAGATTTCACATTCTCTTCATCCCACCCACAATTATTTTTCTAACACAAACAAAATACTAATAAAAAGATGAGGTATAAGTGTTTTTACACAATTGTTTTGGATGGTAGGGTTTTTTAGTGATATTGGATTGATGTTACATCCACATGGAGATATAATACAATTGGGCGGGGAGTGTTTGTTTTTAAACTTGTATCATAGGTGCTTAAAGGCATCATCTCCTGTTTCATCCCCCGCCTTGCATCGCTTTTCTGGGGTCCAAAAAAACGGTGTCTTTGGATTGGTGTTACATCCACATGAAACTACTTGGATCGATGTTACATCCACACGTGGTATAACACGTGTAGAATGCAACATTGGTATTGTAGTTTATAATATTAGAGAGTTGGTTTGCGTTGGTGGTAACAATCTCCAGTGTTGCACCCCCAGGCATGCCAATAGACTCTTTAGGAGGTTCAACCTTCCAGGCAAACCCTGGTTTTTTTCCAGGGTAACATGCCCTACCATTGGCCCTTCCATTACCAATGAGATTGAAACGTTTCAAGATGAAACTTTTCTAGGCAAACATTGGTATCTTTTGGAATCTGCCCTAGTACTCTTTTAAGATAAAAGTTGAACACGTTCATCCAACAAACCCTCCGACGTCGAAGAAACACGCTCGGTCATTAGCGACGTTGGGGATATCGGATGCTCTTGCTCCTGCTCGTGCTCCTCTTGTCAGGGTAATCTGGCATAGTTACGTAGATACCCTTGATTTGGTACCCATTCGGCGTCGGAGGGTAGGTTGATCCCTTACTTCCATTCGGCGACATCACCACTTTTGGTAATCTGGCATAGCGACGTTGGTACCCATGTTCAACAAATCGATGAACTTAAAGATTGGGCCAAATGGGTTTGAATTTGAATGCGGTCCTGAGTTTAAGGATTGGGAGAATGTCGAGGGAGAATATTGGAATTGGTGTTCTCGGAAATAGATTGTTTTGTAACTCGGTAGATTGTATAGTTTGACTAGATTGAAAAAATTGTTGTAAATAAATTTGTATTATTCGTTTTAAATAAATTTATCATTATTACATTTATTTACTATTATTAAACATTAAAGATTATTCGTTTTAAATAAATTTAGTATTATTAAGTAATGTAATAATCCTAAATTATTTATTAAATTAAAATAAATAATCATAAACATTAATTTTTATTAAATAATCTTTATTAATTAAAATTACGACATTGTGAATGATCTCTTAGACTGATTTGGCGGCTTCACTTTGATCCCTTAGAATGGTTGGCGGCATCTATGATCTCTTAGAATGGATCTAAGGCATCTATGATCCCTTAGATTGGATCTAAGGCATCAAGGGGACAAAAACTTCACATGATCAGGTTGCTAATGATTGGGAAAGAAGCCTAGGGTGATCCCTTAGTTTCAATCTAAGACATCACCATTTTTACAATTTTTCCCCATTGCCAACCAATTATAATTTCCAAAACCATAAATCATCCATTCTTGCAAATGACTCAAGCTTATGATTATGTTGATCCATACATAAACTGACTTTAGAATTTTATTATAACCCCTCTTATGTGTATACTGTATATAGTTTAACTTTATAATGTTTTCTTGATTTTAAATGGCTATTTAGTTTACTAATGGAATTCAAGATTTTATGTAGAAGTTTCCCATCGGTGGCGGCTGCGACCTTTGATACTATTAACTATGTTTTTTTATGTTTTGATTCCAACTTCTCTGGATGCTATACTTTAGATAAGTTTTTAGAGCATACGTTCTTTCATGGAGATTTGTACTACCTTATTCACGTCTCTCTAGGACTGCGTTTGCATGATGAATGACTTGGGTTTTTAGTGCTTCTTCATGTTGAAGTATCAGGTGTTAGCATTGGATTTATAGATTGTTTTAGGTTAGGCATTGAATATTGATATTAGAGTTATGCATTTTTAGCCTTTATTATAGGTGTTAATATTAGAGTTATATATACATTGTTTTAGGTTAGATGTCAATATTACTATGTTAGAGTTACTATGTTAGAGTTTTATATTTTTTAGCCTTTAGGATATGTGTTAATATTATAGTTACATTATAGTTATATATTGTTTAGTTTAGGTGTTAACATTAGAGTTGTAGACTGTTTTAGGTTAGGTATTAATATTAGAGTTATATATTGTTTTAGGTTAAATGTTAACATTAGAATTATACATTGTTTAAGGTATTAAGTGTTAACAATGGAGTTATACACATTTTAAGTTAAATGTTAACATTGAAGTTATACATTATTAACATTAGATTTGTCAACCCGGGACACTCCCGAGGTATAATCTAGTATAACCATATTCACAAACTTATTAATTACCAGACATTAAAACTACAACCTTTGAAATATATAAAAGTTTGTTATTTTCAAATATCTGATACACTTTTATAGTAGATAATAGAGTTAAATGCCAAAATGGCCCCTGTGGTTTGACCCAAATTGCGACTTTGGTCACTTTTTTGAATTTTTTGCCAAAACCACCCCTCAAGTATCAAAAAGTGCCAAAATGACCCATATTTAACTGAGTTTCTAACTGAGGATGGAAAGTCAGTTAAGTCTGAGGGGCATTTTCGTCATTTCATCCCAACCCCCCTCTTCTTCTTCTTCTGCAAATATAAACACCACCCACCTCCACAACCTTCACCAGCCACCACCACCACCACCACCCTTCACCCTTCACCCTTCACCCTCCACCACCACCCGAAACCCTACATAGCGGTTTATTAGAAACAACACCAAAACGAATCCTCCATCTTTCTTCTTCTTCAAGCATCAATGGCAAAGACCTCTTCTTCTACAGCAGGCTTCTTTAACTTCCCTAAATTCCCTTACTTTTCTTCTTCCCCATCACAATCACCATCACCACACCAACAGTTGAATCTCAGGCTGTGGGTGATTGTTCTCCATATAAAACCCCCATCGCCTAGCCACCATGAAACCACCATTAAACTCATCTCAGTCCATCTCCCTCCTCCTTCCTAGATAAACAGCGACGGCAACAGCAGAAAGCCACCACTCGAGCCACTGTTGCACCACCGCATACCCACCAAACCAAGAACCACCCGAACCTCCACCTTTATCTGCTCTCTCACCTCGACCCCTCTCTCTCATCCCCTCTTTATGCAGCGGCCGACCACCATGTTGCTTGGTGGCGGCGGCGGCGTAGAGGTCCAAGCCCTAAATGGGCATAGGTGATGGGTTTTCGTAGGTTCCGGATCGTTAGGGTTGTTTTGACTGATGTTCAGGTTGTCGTGGTCGGGTCAACCTCAGCCAACCAGTCAGCTCTGGTCATGGGATGGTTTACTAGTGATGGTCAATCAGATCTTCACTTCAGTGATTTTCTTTTAAGCAGCGAAATCTTCTTCAATCAAACCAAGGAACAAGACCAATCCAACAGCTTTCCGGATCATGATTTTGACACCCACGACCTGACGTCAGATTCTGAGGAAGTGTAACAGACACCCACGACCTTATTAGAAGATTGGTTTGTTTATTGAGAATAGGGTGGTCTAAGAATGGGGGTGGTCTGGCTTGATTTTTAGGTTTGGGGGTTTTATATGGAGAAGATGAAGTACAGAGTGAAAGGACGAAAATGCCCCTCAGACTTAACTGACTTTCCATCCTCAGTTAGAAACTCAGTTAAATATGGGTCATTTTGGCACTTTTCGATACTTGAGGGGTGGTTTTGGCAAAAAATTCAAAAAAGTGACCAAAGTGGCAATTTGGGTCAAACCACAGGGGCCATTTTGGCATTTAACTCTAGATAATAATATGAATTATGTAAAATTAAATGAGAAAGGTAAAATCACCGTACACGTTGAATAACATATTAAATCAAAATGTATATAGGGGTACATATAGAAAATCCTATCAAGCTATACAAAACAAACTATATATTTGAGTTATAGGGGCAAAGCATAGTGGAGGCCGGGGGTGTCCTGGCCCCGCTGTTTTTTGGTGCAGTGATAGAATTTTCTGATTTTCATAAGTAATTATTATTTGAATTGAGTCCGGCCCCCATTGATTTGATCTTCCAACCCCTACCAATCGAACAAAAAAGATTCCGACCCCTGCCGATTTAATCTTCAAGCTTCGCCACTAGCTAGATTATTCGAAACACTTCGCTGAAGCCATTCCAAAGATAACTGATGACGTGGGTCCTAAAACGACGACGTTCAAACCCCTCGTCAAAAAAGATAAGCAAAACCGAGTTGATTAGGAGGTAGCCTGACTTATTGGAGCTGATACAGGGCAGCATACCTGCCATGCGGAAGCCTCTGGGCAAAAGCAAACAGTAAAAGTCTTGGAAATGACAAAAGTGGGTTTTGGCTTATTATCATGCAAGAAACAAAAACAACACACAGCTCCATAACTTGCCTAGGAAATGATAAAAGCTGAAAACACCCAAAAAGGGCAAAGTCTCACTGCAGGGAGCCGATAGAGGGTCAAACATCACCAGGTATAGAAAGGAGGCTACCCTGAGGGAGCTTCTGGGCAGAATTTCATTGCCTATATAAGGAGACTCTTGGGGTAACATTCCACACACACTCTTACTCATTCTCTCTACTCTCTTACTCTCTACTTCATTATTCCCAACTCCAAAAGAATAGATACTTATTCTCACGCCGGAGTCCAAACGCATGAGGCCCCCTCCTGCGTTAAGGCTAACGGTGTCTGCTACCCTTGTGCAGGTCCTTCCAGGAGCTTGAAGACCCCCTAATCCTTCAACCAAACCTATACCTAAAACTCAAACTAAACTTAAAACCTAAGTCCAAACATAACATACTATTAACCTATAATCCTAAACATCTCCTAACCTAATACCGGTCATTTTCCTTGTTGTAGCAACAAGTGGCGCCCACCGTGGGGCTGTCGCTACTCTGAACAAAGCTGTTGAGAGTTTCTACAGTCCCGTTTGTTCCTAAGTAACCTCCTTTTGTGATGACTGGTGGAGATAACCGCCCAGGAGGGGGTCCTTCAGATACTCCGGCCAATAGTCACACCTCAGGTGACGCTTCTGGCCATGAAACACCTGGAACGGACGGACAACAAGTCGAACCGTCTCTAGGAGACATGCTCAACTACCGAACGCCACCGTCCTCAAGGGCCGTTAACTCGTCTCCTAGGGACGACATGTTGTTCCCAGTTGAACGAATGGATATTACCCCGGAGGGAGTACGAAGGAATTTCTTGCAACTCCGAGACCTCCTAAATGGCTACGTACGAGAGGAGAGATCCAGAGGAGTTAGGGTCAGATTGTCCTACGACGAAGAGCCTGTTGTCACCCTCTCACCTGGTCCTCCGTTGTTGGGAACCACTACTTCCCCAGTCACCCAACGTGCCACTACAAATCCTCACACAAATCCTCACCCATACTTGAACGGTCAGGGAGGTATTTACTCAGGAGGAGGAGGTCCTAGCAACTCTGTGCTCTCCCCGGGGACCTCAACATTACTCCCTTATGAAGAAGCCTTGAGGTCATTACCTCTGGCCAGCAGCGCTGTGGCTGCCTCCCTTGCGGCAGCAGCGAGTCTTGCTGGAGGATCTGTCATCCCTCCAGAAACAGTGTATCCCAGCTACTCACAGCCTCAGTACTCGTCCTATGTACCCCCTTACTTCCCCTCGTGGCCGGGAGGGTATCCTTGGCAATATCCCCCACCTCTGAACCAAATGCCCATGACCTCCCTCGCAGGAGGGCAGGGTCCGGAGACCTCTCAGCACATGGTTCAGACCTCTGCGACCGAAACAAGGGGGGAAGCTGTACTCTCGGAGCCTTACCGACCCAAGTCGCTAGAATGTTTCGCCGAACACATCGCCCATTTTGATTTCCCCAATAAGATCAAAATGCCAGCCAACGTGAAAACGTATGACGGTACGGAAGACCCTGATGACCATTTGAATGTCTTCTCTGGGGCAGCAACCGTAGAAAAATGGAACAATGCTGAATGTTGCCACATGTTCATGCAAACCCTGGTGGGACCAGCTCGTCTGTGGTTCTGTGGGCTACCAGCTCGAAGCATTTCCTCCTTTGACGATTTAAGGAGGAGTTTTGTCTCCAACTTTAACCCCTTGAGGAAGTGCACCAAGGATGCTGCCATACTGCACCAAATCCAGCAGGGTGAGCATGAAAACCTTCGTAGCTTCATTGAAAGGTACAAAAGAGAAGGTCTGCAATACAGTGGTGCTACCGAGAAGATTCGAGTGTCAGGTTTTATGGGGGCCATCCGTCCTAAAAAGTTGTTAAGAAGGTTCCATGAAGATGTTCCCCAAACCATGGAGGAGGCATTCGAAAGGGCCGAAGCTTTCCTCCGGGGAGAAGAAGCATTAACTCGGCAAGACACCAGGAAGAGGGATCGAGGGAGCTGGAGAGACAGTTCAACCGGCTCCCGAAGACCTCACTTTCAACCCTACCACGAGAAACGGTCAGGGAGATCCTATGACAATCAAAGAAGCGAAGAAAGGAGACGATCCCCGAGATCAGGGAGGTACCAGGAAAAAGAAAGACAAGTCTTCACTGTTCTCACCAAGACCCCTCAGGAGATACTCTCCACAGAAGAAGTCAAGTACACATTCCGACCTCCCCGACCTTTATCCAAACCAGCTAACAAGAGAGATACCAGCAAACATTGTGCCTTTCACAATGACACAGGGCATCACACAAACGATTGCTACCAGCTGAAGAAAAGAATTGAAGAGGCTGTCAAGTCAGGGGAGCTAGCTCACCTGATCAAAGACATTAAGGGAAGGAAAGATGAAGGACGGAAAGATAAGGAGGTCAACATGGTTAGTCTCGAAGGGTCCCAGCAGGCCAAAAAGGCTCGCACTGAGCCCTGGAACAAGCAGTACATTTGTCTTCCCCCTGCTCCCGATGAGCTGATCGTCACTCCTGTGATAGTGGAGGCTGAACTAGATGGCTTCCCTATAGACAGGGTGTACATGGACTGTGGAGCCTCCACGGAGGTGATGTATGAACGATGCTTCGAATCCCTAAGCCCAGAAATCAAGTCTAAGCTCAAGCACACAGACGCTTCTCTAGTAGGCTTCTCTGGGGAACGAGTACATCCCCTGGGGAAGCTCACACTTAACGTCTGTTTCAGGGATGGAGATTTATCAAGAACGGAAGAGTTAACTTTCTCTGTTATCCGGTACCCTTCAAGTTATAATGTCCTCATTGGAAGGATGGGGATTGCTACTTTCGGCGCTGTAGTCTCAATAACACATGGTTTGATGAAGCTCCCTACTCCCAACGGAATTGCAACCCTAAAGCCAACAGCTGAGGCTCTTCTGATAGCCTCTGTAGAGGAGGCAAGTGATCCCAGAGCACCTGAGACGTCAAGCACTGGTCCCATCCGGGAGATCAGCATAAACCCTGCCTATCAGGAGCAGACCATCAAAGTAAACAATCTGCTCCCTGATAAGATTATGTCCGAACTAATTAACCTTTTGCAGGAAAATAAGGACGTATTTGCTTGGTGCCCTGGGGATATGACCGGCGTCCCTAGAGATTTGGCTGAACACTCCCTCAACATAGCTCCCTCATATAAGCCTGTGGTTCAAAAGAAAAGGAGCCTGGCCCCAGTCAGGAGCCAGGCTGCTTGCCAAGAGGTAGAGAAGCTCGTCGAAGCAGGTATCCTTAGGGAGGTTCAGTATCACACATGGGTGGCCAATCCGGTCATGGTTGCCAAACAGGACGGATCGTGGAGAATGTGTGTCGACTTTAAAGATCTCAACAAAGCCTGCCCCAAGGATTGCTATCCCTTGCCCGAGATCGATTGGAAGGTAGACTCTCTCACCGGTTTCCAATACAAGTGCTTCTTAGATGCCTACAAGGGGTATCATCAAATTCAAATGAAGCAGAAAGATGAAGAGAAAACGGCCTTCCACACTGACAAGGGAATCTTTTGTTACAAGAAGATGCCCTTCGGGCTGAAGAATGCCGGAGCCACCTACCAACGGTTGGTGGACCAAGCTTTCTCGGGACAAATTGGGAAAAATATGGAAGCCTATGTTGACGACCTTGTCATCAAAAGCAAATCTGGGGAGGCCATGATCAAAGACATCCAAGAGACATTCAAGAATCTTCGAAAGATAAATATGAAACTCAATCCTGTCAAATGTTCTTTTGGGTTCGAGGAGGGGAAGTTTCTTGGCCATATAGTTGGGAAGCAAAGCATCAAGGCAAACCCAAGCAAGGTCCAAGCTGTACTTGAAATGAAGTCACCGGCTACCAAGAAGGAAGTGCAAAGCCTGAACGGTAAAATTGCTGCCCTAAAACGTTTCTTGCCCAAGTCCGCGGAAAAGTCCTTACCTTTCTTTAAAACACTTAAAAATTGTGTTGACAAGAAGGACTTCCGTTGGACAGCTGAGGCAGAGGCTGCCTTCTTGGAACTCAAAAAACACATAGCTTCCCTGCCCGAAATGGCAGCCCCTGAGGAAGGGGAAGTAATAACAGTTTATCTGTCTGCAGGGATGGAGGCAGTAAGCTCAGTCCTCCTAGTTGATCGAGGCAAGGAGCAAATCCCTGTCTACTTCGTTAGCAGAGCTCTCAAGGACGCTGAAGTCAACTACACTCCCATAGAAAAGCTAGTGCTAGCCCTTGTGCACACTGCCAAGAGGCTAAGGAGGTATTTCCAAGCTCACCCAGTGAAGGTCATTACAGAGCAACCCATACGATCCGTCTTGGAAAAACCAGAAGACTCAGGAAGATTGGCAAAATGGGTCATTGGCCTAGGGGAGCACAAGATAGAATACCTGCCAAGGAGGGCTTACAAAGGGCAAGTGTTTGCTGACTTCCTTACTGAGCTGCCCATCCTGCAAAATGAGGAAGAGATGAATGAGGTTGAAGAAAAACCTGACCTCAAGGGGAAATGGTGTCTTTTCACCGATGGAGCCTCAAGTGTAGAGGGTTCCGGGGCTGGTCTCGTCATCAAGGACCCCCACGGAACCGAATACACTTATGCCCTCCGTCTGGACTTCCCCTGCACCAACAATGTTGCTGAATATGAGGCCCTCCTGGCCGGGTTGAGATTGGCAAAAAGAATGAAGATCCAGGAGCTAAAGGTCTTTGTCGATTCAAATCTAGTGGTCAAGCAAGTGAACGGGGGATACACAGCCAAGGAACCCTCCATGATTAGGTACAAAGACAAAGTCAAGGAACTCATCAAAGAATTCACAGTCTTCACCCTGGAACAAGTGTCAAGGACCAAGAACAAGCAAGCAGATGCTCTCAGCAAACTGGCCTCCCTGACATTTGCTCACCTAACCAAGAAGGTTCTCGTTGAGGTGCTGAAAGAACCCTCCATTGACGACAAAGAGGTACAAGATGTTGTCACCGAAACCGAATCCACATGGATGACACCCATTATGTCCTACCTAAAAGAGGGGAAGCTCCCTGAAAACGAACAAGAAGCTAAGCGGTTAGCCCTCAAGGCTAAGCAATATGTGATCGAAGATAACAAGCTTTACAAGAAGGGATACTTGGCACCCTTACTAAGGTGTGTTGGTCCTAATCAAAGCAACTACCTCATCAGGGAGGTACATGAGGGCATATGTGGCATGCACGCCGGGCCTCGCTCAGTGGTATCCAAGCTCATGAATTTGGGCTACTATTGGCCCACCATGCACAAAGATGCCTTTGAAACGATCAGAAGATGTGAAGCTTGTCAGTTGCAAACACCGGTGAAGACTAATCCCAAGCATGATCTTGTTCCCATCATCTCAGCATGGCCCTTTCACAAGTGGGGAATGGACATCGTGGGTCCCTTTCCACAAGCTCCTGGGAAGTTAAAGTTCCTTCTTGTAGCTGTCGACTACTTTACCAAATGGCCAGAAGTGAGGCCATTGGCAACCATATTTGGGAGGCATGTGATAAGTTTCGTATGGGAACAAATAGTTTGCAGATATGGGCTGCCAGGGGAGATGGTAACCGACAACGGGAAGCAGTTTGCCAACAAACCCTTCAGCAGCTGGTGCTCCGAACTAGGCATCAAGCAAGTGTTCAGCTCTGTAGCTTACCCCCAGTCTAATAGGCAGGTGGAACGTATGAATAGAAGTATTGTCGAAGGCATCAAAGCAAGGCTGGGAAGATATGGCAAGAAGTGGGTTGATGAACTCCCAAGCGTTCTATGGGCTATTAGAACCATGGAAAAAACGAGTCACCAAAAGACACCCTATAGCCTGGTCTTCGGAAGCGAAGCTGTAATACCTGCCGAAATAGGGGTAAGCTCAGGGAGAAGTGTTCGTCAAGATGCTCAACGCAACCAAAACGAGATCCTGCTCAACTTGGACCTCCTTGAAGAGTCAAGAGATCAAGCCTCAATCAGGGAGGCAAGATACAAAAAGAAGCTCGAGGCTTACTATAACACAAGAGTGAAGAAGGAGTCCTTCAAGCCAGGGGATCTCGTGTTAAGATGCAACGAAGCCAGCAGGCAGCAAGATGTGGGGAAGCTAGGTCCCCGATGGGAAGGTCCTTATGTCATCAAGGAGGCCCACAAGGGAGGATCCTATAAGCTAGCTGACCCGAACGGCAAGATGATTCCAAGACATTGGAGTGACAAGCACCTAAAACGTTTTTATGTTTGATGGTTGTAAACGTCTCTTTGTATCCAAAGAATTATGATCAATGAATGGATGAACTATGTTTCTTTTTATTAAACTTGTCGCTTATCTTATCAAAGGGTGAGCCCCTCCTAACCAGGCTCCATGGGATCCGGCGCTATACCTACCCATGAAACGGGGATGAGCTCCTAGGCCACAACTGCTCAACAGGTAACAAGGCTAAGTGACCTTCCTGTATACAGGGTGAGTCCCTAATACAATCCACGACTCCATGGGACAAGTCCTTAGAAGGAAAACCTAGACCCATGAAAGAGGGTGAGCTCCTCACACCAAGACAGCTCCCACATGTTCACAATACACAAAAACGAACATAACACTTAGAAACCATTAAAAGAAAAGGTTTCAAAAGCTGATAGGATAAGCATTGCATCGGTTCCTTAGCTAAGTATCCTAAGTTGGGTGACTGCAGCATCCACCTTTAGGAAAAAAGTTAAAGACATTGCAAACACTATAAACGACAAGCAACGGAGCAAACACAACCAAACATTAAGCATAATAAAGGCATCACCCCTAACAGGGGGAGTATTGCATTAAAAACATTAAAAAACCACAAGGGCTGAGTACATCAAAAGGGAACAAGATAACATCCATGAACAACTAGACAAAGACCTAAACAAAGGCAGATCAAGGAGTAGCTAAGTCTGTGGCTTCAGGGGTGGAATCGTCCTCACCGGTGGAAGCCAGGGCTTTGTTACCAACATCATCATAGAGAGAATCAGTGTCAAGACCTTCAAATAGATCATCCTCACTGGAGGGAGGGAGTGACTCGACCTCCAAGGCTTGAAGGGGGGAGGGATTCTCAAATACCTGCTCCAAATTAGGAGTCTTTGAAGGTTCAGCAGGCTTTGAACGTTTCGAACTACCCTCCCCGCCGTTAGCACCATCCAGCATGATCTTTAAGGGCCTCTTAGACACATAAGAGTTGAACACCTCGTCAGCCACATCCTTCTTCAGACCCTCTGGCTCCAAGTTTTGCAGAAAGGAGAGGGGCTGCTCAGCAGATTTAGCAATGGCTGAGATGTAAGGATAAGTGACCAACTCCATGGCCTTAACGGTGTTCACAAACTCTTCCCCTGATGAAGGCTTGAAGGACGGCAGCTCCCCTAGCACCTGACCCTCTTGAGCTGCTTTGAACCCAGCTTGAACCCCTCCATGGCGACCAAAAGATATCGCTTTAGCATAAATGTCTGCCAGAGGGGCATTAAACTCTTGGGAGTGCAGGAGGTTGGTAACAAAACGGGCGACACCCTTGGAGATCAACCACTCTTTCTCCTCGGTCAAGCGGTCCACCTGGACCCGGAGCTCCATACCAACTTTTTCCACAGCCATCTGCTCTTGCTTAACCGCCTCCCTTGCCCGGGCCAGACCTGCCCTCTCCTCTGCCACCTGCGCCTTCTCATCATTCAAACCTTTGAACATTTTGTCAAACTTTTCTTTCTCCAAACTAAGCTGGGTCCTGGACACAGCCAGCTCATGCACCAAGTCCTTCTCTCGTGCAACATACCTAGCCAAATCCTCTTTGGCCTTCACCAACTCCACTTCGTGCTCATCATAAACTTTCTCAACCTGCTCTCTCCTCAACATCAACTCTCCCCATCTAGCCATACCGTCAGGAAACAAAGATAAAAACTGACCAAAGTGATAGTACATCTTTTTCATCACATCCTTGTCCATCCACTCCTTGTGCAGTTCCCTCTCAGCGTCAGGAACACAATGATCGATAAGATCACGGCATACAGAGGCTTTCTTCAGCACATCAGAAGCCTTGATGTCCCAATCTGGCACAAACACTCCTTCACCAGGCTCCTTTTGGGAGGGAGCCTCAGCAACCTCCTTAACAACAGCCTTCGAGCTTTCGCCTCCCTCAGACAACAGCAGCTTCGAACCAGCACCCTTAACCACCACATCTTTCGGCTTCTTGAACACTGCATCATCCTTCTTGGGAGAAGACAAAGTAAGCTTCCCCTTCCCTGGGGCAGGGGAAAACCCCAGAGCTGAAGCTATCAGACTAGAATCCTGGTCTTCGTCTTCTAGGACCAAGGGGATGGCAGAAGAGCTCCCTTGACCTGAGGAAGCAGTCTGCAGCCGCTTACTGGAGCGGCGAACAGTAACAGACTTCTTCCCAGAAGGAGCCTCAGGAGCCACAGAAGAAGTAACCACACTTGTGTATTCCCCTTGAAAACGAATGTGCTCAGTCCTCACAACCACATTCTGACCCTCAGCAACACTTTTCACCTTGAATTTGACATCTGTGATATCATCCAGGGCCAGAAAATCCAAGGTACTCATCTCTGCACAAAGAAAACAAGGGGTTAGAAAAACAGTTAATAAACAAGATACCAAGAAGGAGCCAGGGAGACACATACCCTCCCCACCATGATAAATCACCGGGTCTGTTTCAGGGTCATCCCAGTTCTTACTCAGTCCCATCATCACCAAGAAGTCCTCAGGAAAAGTTCGAAGACGAGTAGGAAAGCTACGAAGCTTCTCCAAGAGTTCCTGATCAAGGGTGTCAGGATCAGGCTCTTTCTCGTTCAAAGGAGCATCCGAAACCCTTCTAGGGGCCTTGAAGGGGAGGAAATCAGCATTTAAAAAGAAGAACTTGTCCTTCCACGGAGAGACAAGGCCAATGACACTAGAAATCAGAGCCGGTTCACATTGGGACTTCTCGATGGTAAACCAGTTACCATTTTTGGCCAATCTAAAGAACCTCCGGTACATGGACACAGACGGCTCATAACCAAGACAACGACACACAATCTCAAAATGTAAAACCCTAGCGACCCCAGAAGGACACAACTGATCGAGTGAAAGCTGATGATACTCTAACACATTTAGAAAGAACTTGGAAAAAGGGTACCTCAGGTTCCCCTGATCGAACTGACGAGTATACACAGCCACCTTACCGGTCGGAACAGAGGAAACAGGGGTTTTCCCCTTCGGAACGGAAGGCTCAAAAGACAAAGGAATACCAAATTCAGTACAAAATTTCTCGGCATCCGACTTGGATAACCGTGTAAACTGAGAAGCAAGATCGGTTTTTGACATAATGAAAACAAAAAGCAAAGTGTGAAGAAGGGAGAATGTGCTTACCAAACTTTATAGGAAGAAGAAGGGATCGCCGGTTGGAGAGGATCGTGGGAGAGAGAGAAGGCGGTTTTCTAAATTGGGAAGTGATTAAAGGATAAAAGAGGGAGTTACACCTTTATAAACAATTTGAAATTTAAAATAATTAATATAAGGCGGTTACCAAGGCAAACCGTCCCTCAGCTAGCCACTAGGATGATGTCAGCCTGCTCCTTGTCAAATCAGCAGTCATTAAGGGCAGCTGATGGGACACATGCCTACTCCCAAGGAAGCAATGATGGATAAGCTGTATTATTTAAAAATATAACCATCATGGCAATTGCTTGGCCAGGAATTTACACGAGTCTCAAGGAAGGACAAGACATGATACCAACGCTCCCAGGGGGGAGCTTGGGATCTAAAAAGCTACCCGGTACAAACACGAGTTTGCAACTGGGGAAAAATGACAATAAACAAGTCACAAGCACTTCTAACTTCTTTACAAATGCTTATGACTGGGGGGCTGATGACGTGGGTCCTAAAACGACGACGTTCAAACCCCTCGTCAAAAAAGATAAGCAAAACCGAGTTGATTAGGAGGTAGCCTGACTTATTGGAGCTGATACAGGGCAGCATACCTGCCATGCGGAAGCCTCTGGGCAAAAGCAAACAGTAAAAGTCTTGGAAATGACAAAAGTGGGTTTTGGCTTATTATCATGCAAGAAACAAAAACAACACACAGCTCCATAACTTGCCTAGGAAATGATAAAAGCTGAAAACACCCAAAAAGGGCAAAGTCTCACTGCAGGGAGCCGATAGAGGGTCAAACATCACCAGGTATAGAAAGGAGGCTACCCTGAGGGAGCTTCTGGGCAGAATTTCATTGCCTATATAAGGAGACTCTTGGGGTAACATTCCACACACACTCTTACTCATTCTCTCTACTCTCTTACTCTCTACTTCATTATTCCCAACTCCAAAAGAATAGATACTTATTCTCACGCCGGAGTCCAAACGCAGGAGGCCCCCTCCTGCGTTAAGGCTAACGGTGTCTGCTACCCTTGTGCAGGTCCTTCCAGGAGCTTGAAGACCCCCTAATCCTTCAACCAAACCTATACCTAAAACTCAAACTAAACTTAAAACCTAAGTCCAAACATAACATACTATTAACCTATAATCCTAAACATCTCCTAACCTAATACCGGTCATTTTCCTTGTTGTAGCAACAATAACCATATGATTTTATCTTCTTTTTCAAAAGCCATTTCAAAGATAAAAGCATGATACTATTACTGTAATTAATATTGTTGATTTAATCAATGTTTAATGCATTTTCGTGAGTGATGCAAACTTGAATCAAGAGAGTAGAGACGACTTTTATAGTTCTACCTAGGAATTATAGTAGAAAAGAAGATAAATGAACACCAAGTCTTGAGCTGTTACTTGTCCAATAGGGAAGTAGCCCACAAGCCCATCAAGCCACGTCATGTTGATCCTTGACTAGCAAGCAAATTAGCAAACTCCGAATGGGCGACAGCAAAAAAAAAAGAAAGAAGAAAAAATGACTAAACTTAATGTTTTTTTTTTTTTCAAAATAGGTGTTGTCAAAAAAAAATTATTTTAATAAGATGGGTCACTAAAAATTATTTAATAAAATGGGTGTTTGTGGCACATGGGTCCACCGCTTCTTTTGTTAAAAAAAAAAAAAGAAAAAAAAAAACAGCACCAACTATTTGTTTTCATCCTCCTCAACCTAACCTTCTTCGGCAATCGATCGTTTTACTTAGTCGTTTTGCCAACGACCTACTCATCTACCGCCACAAAAAAGGTTGGCAAGCTTGAAGCTTGGTTAGTGGTGTTGGAGAACTAGGGCATATAGCCAATGGCGGAGCTTGAAAAATATTTTCGACTTTTGAGGGACCGAAAGTCACGAGACCTTAAAACGGTAGGTATCATGCATCAAGCGGGAGGTTTTTTTCTTTACATAAAATGGTTGAATTCAAAACAATAATAGAATTGGAAGAACAAGAGTGCAGAATTGGATGAACAAAACAAAACAAGATTAAGGATTTCTTGATTAGGGAATGAATGTTCGAAGTGTTTTAATCAATAGATCATATGCAATTTTTTGTTATTAGATAGTCAAACAAAAAGTCAAACCGTGTCTATTAAAAAAGTCAAAATAGGCAGATTTGTGAAGCATTGTGTGTCTGTTTATTTATTGGTGTGTCGATTAGTATGTTAAGTCGTTTAACTAACTGTCATTATGTAAGATTAATTGTTTTCTAATACCTCTTTTTAGTTTATACCAAGTCAAAGAAAACAAAATTGTTAATATTTTTTTAAATACCTCGTTTAATACCGTGTATGTTGTATATTTGTATGTAAACGTGGATGGAATTTCAACATTTGAGACCCATTCAATTTGAAAAAAACATTTTTTATTTCGTCAAAAGCTAATGCAATTTTTTCTATTTTTACACCTTATATGTTTTCCGAAATAATATGAAATCCACCAAATTTTTTTATACCATATTTAAATATCGGAACTGTAGTAAATTACAAAAATTGTTACATTATTAGACCAAGTCGGAGGTTGCATTTTCAAGATAAAAAAAATAATAATATGATAGTTACAAACTTTATGTTTGATCTTTTGTTTATTGCATAAACACAGTCAAATCTCATATGAAATATTCAAAGTCAATATTAAAGAAAAATCTCAAGTCAAGTTCAAACTGTATGCCCATCCTTTTGCTTATAAATAGCTATATATGTTTCTCTTATTCATATATTAAACCCTAACAAGTTCACTTTTTTTTTTCTCTTCAAATCAAACTCATTCATCCCTAAAACAAGAGATCACTCTTTTTCTGTTTAAACCAAACCAATTTACCAAACCAACCCCCCCCCCCCCCCCCCCCCCCAAAAAAAAAAAAAAAAAAAACTAAACTTGAAGATTAAACAAGAAACATGAAACACCAATTTATTTCTGTTACTATTATGGCAGCAATTGTTATTTTATTGCTGAGTTTCAGACCAACAGGAGCATGCAGACTTTTAGATGGAGATTTTGAAGAAACATGGATGAAAAGAGGAAATCTTTTGCTGTCATCGTTACAACAAAGAAGGCCGGTCCCGACACCAGGAAATGGCTGTGGTTGGACCAGAAACGGTGGCAACCCTTGTGTCCGGTCCAAGAAGGCAGCAGGACGTCACAGTCCTGCTGCCACGCCGCCGCCACCACCACATGAATTGTCTCAATCTTTGGTTCATGTAGGAGATGCAGCTATCTAGCCACCCATACATGCATGCATGTTAATATGTTATAATCAAATAACGTTATTTTAACGTTTTTTTATTTTATTCTTTCTAATTCGACAATTGTAATTACTTGGTTTTTTTACAAACTAAAAATGAAAATAAGGTCACGAATTAAACTTCTAAGTTCTAATTGATTAATTCTAACCATAGTGTTCAAGATATTTCGACTTTTTGGGCCTTTATATATTGGCTTTTGGTTTTGGTTATATGTATAGACACGTACGTAATTTATAGTTAAATAAATTAATGTGGTTAATGTTAAAGTTCATTCATACATAGTCCGATAACGACCCCATACACGTACACACACAACATATACAGATGGGAGATTACAAAAACTTGCTGCTATATTTGAATACCTCGATAAAAAAAATTCGGTTCATGATGGCTTATGAAAATTCCAACAATATACAATTTACAATGAATCAATAAAATATATAAAATGGAAATCCTAAAAACAGTGTACTTATGATTTATCCAATTCTAAAAGCATAATTCAAAAGTCGGATTATGTTATTGATTTGTTTAATTGCTTAACTAGGTTATAATCTCGTGTATTAGAGCATTCACAACCAATCTACCAAATCCTCTCCATCAAATTACACTAAAAATCACTACTCAACCTCTAAATCTTCTCTCTCCTAATTAAAATAATAATATTTTTTCATACTTTTATCATTATATTTTCTCTCTCCTCACTCACAACCACTTTCAAAAATATTAAAATATTTTTAGGGGTAAACAGTAACTTTTCATATTTAGGGGTAAAAGTGTTCCCACCAAATATTCTCTATATCCTCCACTCACAACCACTTAACTCACCCCATATAATTTGGTGGACACACTCACATAAATTTGGTTGTGAATGCTCTTACACATGTTAATAAAAAATATATTTAATGTTATTAATTTGTAATAAAAAGCTATGTTACAAAAACATACAACACTACCAAGGAATCGGTTTTTAGCGGCGACGATTATCACCGCTACTTATGACGAAGATTGCAACAACTGCAGGAGGTTAATAAGTTAACTATTAGTCTATTTGTTTTTCACCTTGATATGCATAAGTTTTGCTAAAAAGTCGAGGGAAGAAATGTAGTACAAACAACTGCAGGAACTCAATAACTAAACTATTAGTCTATTTGTTCTTCACCTTGATATGCATAAGTTTTGCTAAAAAGTCAAGGGAAGAAACTTAGTACAACCAAGATATAATTTTAATTGATTCGACTTCCTTTATCAGTGCATCGAAATCATCACGAACACCAGTGGCGAAGCTTGAGAATTTGGACCGGGGGGTCGGAAGTCAGTGGTCAAGGGACGGGATCTAATTTTTTTTCTATAGCTATGGTTCGGATGATATGTTCGGGTCGGTGATTCGATTCGCGTCGAGTCAACAGTAACTACAATAAATAAATATCAAAGTTCTAAGCATTATTTAACAAACAATTGAACAAAGACACGAAAAAAGAATGACAAATGGTTGGTAAGATGAAGAATTACAGTTCAGCCCGTCCACCTTTAAGAGTTTTGAATTTTTCAATTATGGATAGAGTTGCAAACGAGCCGTGATAAGCTCGAGCTCGACCAGGCTCGAGCTCGAAAAACTTATGAGAGCTCGAGCTCTGCTCATTTACTATCTATTAATTAATATTTTAAATAAAAATAATAGACTCGGAGCTCGATAAATGAAGTTTAGCTCGAGCTCGTTTAGTAAACAAACTTAAATGAAGGGGTAAATATTATTAAATATTAATAAGTCTAATACTACTCTAAGGCTTGATGAGCCTGACGAGCTTCACATGCTAGGCTGTACTCGGGATCGATTAGTAAACGAGCTTTGTTTTAAGCTCAAGCTCGGGCTCGATAAGGCTTGGCTTGGCTCGTTTCAAGCTTTTTACCAAGCCTAGCTCGAGTAACTAAGAGATAACAACTCTATCGCTTGCTCATTGAATCTACTATCTCTCTCATGTAGTTGTTGGGCTTTACATTTACTTTGTTTAGGGTTAAAGTTTTGATTTATATAACTATTTTTTTTAAAACGAGGGGTCAAAGCCGTATATACCAAAAAAATTCCATACGGAGACTATATACTCGAAACTTCTGAGCGAAAATTCGGAGGGGGGGGGAGGGGTCGAACGCCCCTCCCCGCCCCATAAATGCTCCGCCCTGACGAAAACCCTTAATTTATGTATCCGAGTTCCCCTCGTGAAGGCCCACAGCCTCTTCCATACACTCCCACATAAGGTCTTCGACAACACCATTCATATCGTTTCTTGGCGTAACATCATTTGCAACGATAATGGAAGGAACTAAACTTTCACCATGATAGATCCACGTCGTGTACAACGGATAGAAACCAAATGATTGCATATAAAAATTTCAGTTTGTGAAGGATATTAGGCTAGAATTATGACATTTTGCACAGGCAAATCTAATATTGCCTTCGTTATCTACTTGGTTTGTCCACATCTTGTATTTTTTTTTAAAATATTCTTAGAGATAGCCATTGGCGCATAGGGAAACACCGTCTAAAATTATTATCGATCATCATATAGGGGTTGTGTGAAAAACAATCACGTACTAACTTTTCATGTGCCGCGACGCGATCATCCACTCTAAATTTTCTCTTTTTGGGTTGTGAACTCCCGACATCTTTAACAATACTCTATACAACTCTTTGAACCTATGATTTTATTAGCTCGACCCCCTCGTCAGATGAAGATTAAAACAAGTTCGACCAATGAAGATGATGATGAAAACGATGATGATAAAGATGAACTTGATGATTGCATTTTTTTTTAAATAAGGAAGATTATGGTGACAATATTTGGTGTTGTTTGTGTGGAGATATATGTATGTGAGTGTGTGCGTGCACGCACGTATAAAGTATTTTTTTAACAAACTAGCCATTCAACGGCTATAGATTTTGAAAAAAGAAAAATCAAGTGGTCAAGGGGCAACGCCCGTGAGAATCTTCACATGGAAAGGGGCAACGCCTTTAGAGAAATGACGGCGGGGCGGTGTTAGGAGGTGGAGGGGCTTTGTCCACCCCTCTCCACACCGTCACACCGTATAGTTTAATGACAAGTGATTCTATCAAATGGGATAGAGCCACATGTATTGAGGGTTGTTTCAAGAATTATTTATATATTTTACAAAATAGTAAAGCAAAAGTCAACTTTAGTTCTTTAAAAATGGGCGATTGAATGATCTGAACTATACACGCCTTAATGTTCCCTAAAGTAGACGCTATTCAAAGTTCGGACCAAAGGAATTGAAGAAGTAATTTAAGAACCCTTCAAAGTCAACAATTTGTCATCTAGCCACCTTAACACGTTCAACACAACTCTATATCGGATGAAGCAGCTGCCTATTACTTTTCATACAAAAGCTTGACCCAATTGCAGAGGTATAAACAAGAGTTATCTATGGTCTACATGTGAATCAAACTATGGTCATGTGTACCATTGGCTTGGTAGTCCAATAGCAAGGCAAAACCTTTTAATACAATTGAATGTGAGGTCTTGGGTTCAAGTCTCACATGCAATAAGAAATTAACATTAAAAAAAAAAAAACTATGTTGATGTGTCAGGGAAAACGTGCACCTGAGTTGTGGTTCGCAGATATAGACGGACAATGATATTAATTACCACTTTTTTTTTTGAACGGCTAATTGCTCACCCGTGACCCCAGCCTCATGCATTGTCTTAACCGGGCCTGCTTCAGCCGGGAGTCGAACCCTTAACCACACCCGGGCAGGAACCCTCCTAGGAGGTAAACCTTCCCACCTCAAGTGTTTAGATTTTTGTATATTAATTACCACTTTAAGTCGAGGTTTTAAGTATAATTAACAAGTGAAAATTTCCTTGTTAAATCAATAATGATTTTTTGATTGGCCAATTAAGACCATGTGGTATACTTTAACCCTTTTTAACTTCACCTAAATACCACATCATCCATTTTTCCCTAATTTACTCCACTTCACCCCAAGAAAAGGTTAATTTACCTTTACGTACATTATGTAAAGGAAAAGAAATTAATTCATTCTCTTAACATCAAAGTTAACATATTAACAAGTAACTCTTTTAACGCCCCTTAACATAAGAAGGGAGTGGTGTACAATGGCGGTTAACATGCCATGTCACCTTTAACGCCTCAAATGTTAATGTGCTATGGCCTAAACACATTGGACATCAGCTAAAATTGAAGGATCGGGATACTTAAATAACATTTATTATTATTGTGGATTATCTTTATCAATAATAATTCAATATCTTATTTATTGTCATCTCAATGGTAAACATATATACAAAGAAATCAACATTTGTTCTCTTACTTTTCAACAAAGATCGAAACAACATGAGGCCACAAAGTCCTCTAAGTTGTTCCTAAAGAATACATAATTAGCATCACATATGACCAATGTATAAAAAAAATTAATATGAATATTGACAATATAACTAATAGCATGCATGTATGCACTTGAGACCTAATGCATGATTTATTATTCAGTTTGGGACTTTAATCTCTATGAGACCCCATCATCAATTTCCGATTTGTGGCGGTTTCAGTAGAAACTAGCAACGGTGGTGATGGTGGTGAAGAAGATGTAGTGGTGGGCCGATAGCCACCTGCAAAAGCTAAAAGGCGTCGTTTGCATGGGGGTCCGCCATTACCGGTTTGACCGCAACTACTTCCAGGAGTAGGGCTAGGTTCGTGGCCGAGAGATGGTAAGAGCATGAACCTAAGGCTAGGTTGGTTCATTTTGATCATGGTTCCATGGCTCGCACTGCATGGCTCCACCATGGGCAACAATATTACAACAAGTGATATCAATATTGTTGCCACTTCAAGAACACTAATTCTTTGCTTTTGCATGGTTAATAATTCGCTTCTTATAATTACCAAGCTTTTTGCATGCAATACTCTTTTGTATTATATTTTTTTGAATGAAGATGAAGCTGATATGGAAGTTATATTTATAAGGTATGAGCATAGTACGATGTTAGATGTTAGAGGTTAGTAGGTTTCCCTTGTAGGTTACTTGACATTCAAGTCATAGCTTTGAAGTTTGAATGTAGACCAGCGGAATGTGGTTTTGGTCGTACGTATGAATGTAAATTTCCAAATTAATTTATTTTTTCAAAGAAATTAGCATATATAGTTTCCATGTACGTATACTATTTTTAGAATACTAATCACAAAAAACAAATGCATACATAGAAAACTCACGGGCCGAACCGTGGGATTAAAAGGGTCCGCTAATTACAATCGGCCGGTAACTAGAATTTTTTGTACTCTTTTATATAAAGCATTAAATTTTCTTAACACTATACGGTGTGGTTATGCTTTTGAACCGATACGTGAATCCAACTCACTTATTCCTCCCTAACTATTTTTGACGAAACACCAAATAGATCGCACGATGGATCCACGAACGTCACGCTAGTTAGCAAATCACCAAAACTTCAAATCACCCGAAAGCACCCTTATAGATCCCTATCAACACAAAACGACCAAACACGCGAAACGAGGCACCCGAGGGAGAAGACACGCGAAAGCACCCCATCTCTTGAATTCCGACGCATCCGTCAAGACACTATGTCCGACGGTCGTGATAGTGATCGTGACGTGTCATCTCCAAAGAGTACCCTAGACGACTGGGATGGCAGGTATTAGGTTATGTGTTTAATATTTTATGTTATGATATGTTTAAGTAATGTTTCAATTAGGTTTATGAGTGTGTAATATTATATTTAGGTTTATATAGTACTTTTAACTATGTTTGTATAATATTTAGTTTGTTTAATATGTAGTCTTTGTAACGTTTTTTATTTTTTAGTTAGGGGTGCAAACGAGCCGAGCCACTCGCGAGCTACTCTAGCTCGGCTCGGTAAAAAGCTCGAAACGAGTCGAGACTTATTGAGCACGAGCCGAGCATGAGCCTAAAACAAAGCTCGTTTATTTATCAAGCCCGAGCTCGAGCCGGACATATAAAGCTCGTTAGGCTCATCGAGCCTTATCGATCCTAAGTATATATTAGTTTTTAAATATTAATAATATTTACCCCTTATTTAAACTTGTTTAGTAAACGAGTCCGAGCTCGAGCTTCAATTATCGAGCTAACGAGCCAAAACAAATTGTTATTTATATTATTTTTATTTATTATAATATTTAATAGATAATAAACGAGCCGAACCCGAGCTTGAGAAATTACCAACAAGCCGAGCTCAAGCTTTGAAAACAAAGCTCAAATCGAGCCGAGATCGAGCTTGGGCTCGGCTCGGCTCGTTTGCACCCCTACTTTTAGTGTTAGTTATTTTAAATTTATGTCTAATTGTTAATTTATATTTTTAAAGTGCAAATGTTTAGTTTAAAAATAAAACTAACAATAAACAACTTAATACCAATTAAATATAAAAACATATAATTTTCAGCCCAACACCCAACTAAAAAAGGGGGCCCACAATTTCAATCTGGATTCATCCGCTAGAGCGGACAGGACCACCACCACAATTTCCCTACAATGGTGTGGTTTGTTTTTAGACTATCCGGTGGGTTTGGATCAATCCGGACCAGTACCATTGTAGGTGCATGCTCTAAAGCCTTCTCATTTTTTTCACAATAATGTATCTTTTTTTAACGGTGACTTTCATATGAGTGACCCAATGTCACATTGCATAATCGCCAGTCTTAGCCAATGTTTGCCTCAGACTATGTTGTCTAAACCGAGTCCGCGCTTATGTACCAGATGGTGTAATTACAATAGAATTATGCTAAAAAATGTCAAAAATTGTCCTCGTTTGAAACAAGAGGTTTACAATATACAACAATACACAAATGAATATTTAAAATCATAACACAAATCCATTACCGATCGATGATACATCGATCAAAAACAAAATGAAATTTTAAGTTAGAGAGAGAGAGAGGTGTTAACGTAAAAAAGTTTGAATTAACATGCAAAGCGTACAAATACTGCTGGCCGGGCGCAACTTTTGCAACATATTACGCAAGAGGAAATCACTCTTTTTGTAGCGTTTTGGAGTTTCACGTTAACACTATATATTTTGGGAAAAAATGTATTTTGGACACAATAAGTACTGAGGAAGAAAATTTCTTCACGAGTAATTACGCTGCCTTTAAATTTGGAGGCTTTAATTTTTGTTGATGTGATAGCTACGCAAGCTTGAATTAGTTGGTGGATTTAATTTTGGTGCAGTAGATTGGGATAATTACTTTGCGGTTCATGCTTTTAAATTTTTAATTCTTGATAGTTTGGGATAATTACTCTAAGGTTTTCGATAACGTAACCTATTTAAATTGTGATTACGCAACCAATAATGAGAGTTCTTATACTTTACACTATAACAATTCTTTGTATTTTAACCTTTATATGTTGGTGGGTGTATGTGTAAAGCTAGTTAAAAAAATTTACTTTGTTGATATTTTTATTAGAAAAAAATAATATAGGTGCTAGTGAAACTAAAGTGTTATAAAAGCATGTTTTCTTTTAACGCTAAGAGCATCTCTAATGGTTGGATGAGTCCACTCTCCTAACCCGCCACATCAATCATCTCAAACCCATTTTTCTCTCCAAAAATAAACTACATCGATCCTACACTTTATCACTTACTTTTCATTTTATTTAATAATCTATATCTAATTTAATCTACTATGATTTAGTTAACATATTTATAATCTATTTAATAGTGCACATTTCACAAGATCTAGTTGTGGATACAATTGGACCAGATGACACATGTGTGGCGCGACTTCACTTGGTGCGCTTTTGCGCTTGTGTGGCATGTGCATGCACGAAGCCTACAGATGATGGGACATGTAGTGCACCTGTATGGCGGATGCAAATGGCGCAGCGGGCGATCTACATGAAGTGGACCAGCCTACAAGTTGGGTTACTTGCATGGCGTGTTAAAAGCAATATGGAAAAAAGAATCGATTGATAGGTTGGATTGTTGAAAACTTAACAAAACTAAATTTCAGTTGTAAACAATATAGAAAAAGGTAATCCCCTTTGATTTTCAGATTTGGTAAAACACGTTTGATTTATTAACCTAGTGGGAGGTCATTGAAAAGAACTTATTAATTGGTTGGATTGTTAAAAACTAAACATCTTTGGTTTTATCAAGTGGCAAGTGCGGAATCAAACTTAACGGGTTCTATTCACATAATCACCAATTAATTTTTGTGAAAAAACTAACAAATAAAAACAAACTGCTAACAATGTAAAGAAACCAAATTCGAATACCAAATTGTCTCAGCGAAACTGAATCTTTTAAACGCAAATCACAACTGAATTCGATCAAATTAAAGAGGTTAACGAAATTCAATCCCATATACCTAGATTAAACAAGAATCAAAAGTATCTAACACAAACCCTACACCCAAAGAAAATCACCGGTGATTTAACTACTCATCAACATTGTTGGATCTTCAATGTGAAGAATCTTGAAACATCAGCTGGTATGATTGGATGATGATTCGAGCTCACAAAATCATCTTTTGGAACCTCAAAAATGTTATGGGAACGATTCAATTCTTTAGCCAATAGCTTCCCTTTAATACGAATCAAATTTCTAAAAATTCTCCCATTTAGCCAACATAGGGCATAAATCTAGGGACGTATTACGTCCAACCCCCCCTACCCTCCTAAATTTACACTGATGTAAGTCCATGTTTACGCCCCTCTTTTGTTCTTACATAGGACGTAAACTACTTTCCAGTGACATAATTCGTCGGGAATGTAGTTTACTTTCTCCGAAAAGTTTCTTCTCTTTCTTTGTGACTTCAATCTTCTTCCATTCCAAATATGTTATAACTCTTATATAGCACTCGAAAATATCTGTTAAACTTCATGTACCTGCGTGGCTGCACTACACTTCATATCATCCTATAAGTAAACATGTTTTATACTAATAAACTGTTAAAAATATAATCAGATTATAATTCATATGTTATACAAATGGGTTAGTGTTATTGGGCTACAAACATTGTTAGCCCATGATCAGTTGTTAGTGGGCTAATTACTTTGGCCCAGATAATATGTGTTGTGGTTGGATTGTTATTATAACTTGGGTTGTTATTATAACCCGGTTATAACCCGAGTTAAGTTAAAGGGTTGTTGAGATATTTGTTTCAGGTAAGTATGTGGACCGTTGGATGAGTTCTAATCGTATGGTTGAGATTGCTTTCACACAGATCGAAGGTCCAGCTATATAAAGACTCTTGTGTTATTCAAGCCATTCATTCACTCTCTGTATCGTCGTCTTCACTTAGGGTTTCTAGGGTTTTCTATTAGTCTTATTACATTTGTATTGTTCTTATTCTTCTGTGAAGAATAGAGTCTGTATCCTGGTGCTTGTGTCCAGGCTGTGTGGTTATCAATCTGTGATAACCTGGTGTTGATCATCTGATCGAGTTGTCGTCTTAGTCTGTAAGTCTTTTGTACTGTTTTGTACTCTAAAAGTCTATAGTATCAACTGATCTAAACAATCAGTTGATATTTATAGTTATTGATTTAGAATCTCTCTAATTTGAAAGATTCAGGGTATTGGGGGGTGTTTTCTTGGTTTGGGTTAATAAGATTTTCAGTCACCGTTTTGTCGCCTAAACCTTGTGTTCTTGAATCTATTGTTCTGAGTTTGTGTTGGCTCAGTCTTGTTTGTTGTTTGTATGGTTAGATCTATAAAATTTTACATAAACATTTAAAAACGCATAATAAAACATCGTACACCCAAGTTAAACACCCTCACATCATGTGCATGCATACAAATGATGTGGGGGTGTAATGCGCCTATGTGGCAAATACAATTGGCGCATGTGGTCTGCATTGCATGGACCTACAAGTTCAGTCGCCTTTGGTCTACATGGTTGCAACAGACACCAAGAAAACCAACAACATAAGGGAAAAGGTACAACAATCTTATCTTCTTCTTGCTTCAAAGTACCGTTTGTGTTTCTTTTGAACCAATCCTGACAGTAGCACTGATCCGACTATTGAAGCATGAGAAACAAAATTAGTTCTCATTGTGGACTTCAAATTTGAATTTTGTGGCTCGTGTTCAACACGATCATTAACCAAAGAAATTATGCTTCTGCTCCTTTCTTGTCTTTTGGTTTTTCTACTTTCCTTTGTTTTATCGTAATGTTATTTTATATGTGTGTATATATATTTATAATATGAAAAGGTATTGAAAGATTAACAAGGTAGAAATATATAGAAGCAAATATAACATCATAAACAACATACATCTCCAAGTACAAGATTATAATTACAAGCAACACTCATCTAAAAGAAAGACATATCGCCCTTATGCTAACGTTAAGACACATAAGTATCTACCCCTAAAAGTCCTTAACTTTAGTCCTATGTTTCCACGAAGTCCTATCATGTATCATATCCTCGATCATAATGGTTCAACTCTAGCAAATTATGTATATCAATATTAAATCAAGTTATTCGTTTCTACCTGGTTAATTAATATTAAAGTTACGGTATCGCCACTCTACCAGAAAATAGTCGAATAAATTGTACTTTTTTGCCTAATTAAATTTGTAAAAATAACGGTTCACTTTTGTGGAATAAGATAATTACAATGTTATAGGAAGTGTTTATGTGTTTTTTTATATTAACACAACAAAAGTCAACTTTAGTTCTCTAAAATTCGGTAAACGTTCGGACCAAAGGAATTGAAGAAGTAATTAATTAGAACCCTTCAAAGTCAACAATTTGTAATCCAGCCATCTTAACACGTTCAACACAACTATCGGATGACTACTACTTTTCATACAAAAGCTTGACCCATTTGCTGAAGTAGATACGAGAGTTATGAATGGTCGATATATATGTGAATCAAACTATGTTGATGTGTTAGGGAAAACATGCAACTGAGTTTGTGATTTGCAGACTAAACGGACAATATCAGTTGAAACGTTTAATTGACATAAATATCAATTACGACTTATCTTTTAAGATTTCTGTAAAAAACTACTAATGGGCCTGGTTTGAAGGTCTTGCATTCAAGACTCATATACACCAGGATTTAAAAGAAATTCATCTTTAAAAAAAATCATTGTTGATTGGCCAAAAACATCTATAAACACCTAATTCTTTGAGGTAATTTGTCGAACCTTTGGGCACATTATTCATCATAGGTTTTTTTTTTTTTTTTAATTTTACAAAACACAGCTAAAATACAATTATTACGAAATACGAAAGTTATATCACAATAGAAGGTAGACGGGCAACAAGCAGCGCCGCCACCCCTTTCTGAATTGCGAACCCTAGTCTACTAAAGACAAATCATAGGTGGCTAAAGAATTGAATTTACTATAATTTATTGGATATCATGATCGGTATACTTATTAACATTTATTATTATTATTGATTATCTTTATCAGTGTCATATTTATTGTCATCTCCAATGGTAAACATACAAGAAAGAAATCAAAACGGCTAATTTTTTACACCCTTTTCTTTACACCTTTTTGAACGACTACTTTTTAACTAAGATCGAAACAACCCGAGGCCACGAAGTCCTCTAATGTGTTCCTAAAGAATACATAATTAGTATCACATTTGACCTATATATGCATAAAAAACTTAATATGAATAAAGAAAATATAACTAATAGCATGTAGGCACTTGAGACTTAATGCATGACTTATAATTAATTCAGTTGGACATCATCAATTTCCGGTTCGTGGCGGTCTCAACAGAAACTAGCAACGAAGGTGGTGATGGTGGTGAAGAAGAAGATGTAGTGGTGGCCCGATAGCCGCCTGCAAAGGCCTTCTCACTAACGCGTGTTGTGCATGGAGGTCCACCATTACCAGTTTGACCGCAACTATTTCCAGGAGTGGGGCTAGGGTCGTGGCCAAGAGATGGTAAGAGCATGAACCTAAGGCTAGGTTGGTTTATTTTGATCATGGTTCCATGGCTCACGCCACATGGCTCCACCGTTGGCAACAATATTACAAGTGATAGCAATATTGTTGCTACTTCAAGAACGCTAATTCTTTGCTTATGCATGGTTAATATATAATTTGTTTCTTATTCGCTAAGCTTTTTGCATGCAACACTCTAATTCTTCTCTTTCTATTTTTTATTGTTTTGAATGTATGAAGTTGAGGCTCGAATGGGAAGTTATATATATAGGATATGTGCATAATACGGTGTTTAAGGTTATTAGGTTACTTGACATTCAAGTCATAGCTTTGAAGTTTGAATGTAGACCAGCGGAATGTACGTGGTGTTTTGGTCGTGACAATGTAAATTTTTCTAAATTTAAATTCTTTAGCTTAGTTTCCATGTACGTGTATAATTTTTGAATAATTATTATTACAAAAAAAACAAATGCAATAATGACAAAACCCCTATGAGCGTACCCCGTACCGAGAGGTGCTAATTAATCACCGTTCTTTGGCAATGTTTTAAAAACTGCTTTTTTAATTATACCGAATTTGGTTAAAAAATGGTTTAACCAGTTATACCGGACGTTTCAACCGGGTTGATTAGTTAGCTATATAATTTCATAAACTAAAACATTAACACAGAAAATCATCTAAAAGTACAATTACATACTAAATACTATCAATAATTAAAAAATAATCTAAAAGATAATCTAAAGTTTTTAATTTTTTAAAAGTTATTCCTTAATAAAAAAATAATCTAAAAATAATCAAAAAACTCACCTATGCCGATACCAGTATAGCGGTTCAAACCGGTATACCGGATTTTACCGGCGGTATAAAATCGATACCGTTTCCCATATTTACCGGAGTTTTTCATACCGGATTTCCATCCGAAAGCGGTAATACCGATATAACCGGTAGGTATTTACCGGTTTTTAAAACATTGTTCTTCGGAATTTGTCGTATATTATTTTTTATAAAGTCCAAGGTTTTTAAAAGAAAGGTCGTCTGCATATAATTCTTATCTCTACTACCTTATTAAGGAGGAGAGATGGATAAGAATGTAATTTCACCATCATTTTAAGATGACATACAAAAGGTCACAAAGTAAACAACTATATTTTTGCCAAATCCTTCCCTTTATGCCCCTATGTGCAACATTTGATTACAATTGTACAAATGACTAATGCAAGTCATCTCTATTATTATTCTCTACTACCTTATTAAGGAGGAGAGATGGATAAGAATGCAATTTCACCATCATTTTAAGATGGCATACAAAAGATCACAAGGTAAACAACTATATTTTTGCCAAATCCTTCCCTTTATGCCCCTATGTGCAACATTTGATTACAATTGTACAAATGACTAATGCAAATCATCTCTATTATTATATTATTATTATTATTATTATCATTATTATTATTATTATTATGCATGTATGACGCCGTTAAGGGAAGCTACTTGCTAGGTAATTATTCTACAAGTGATTGGTTTGTATGGATAGTGTCAAGGTAATGAACCACAGTTCACATGTATTAGTGTTCACATAACATTTCACTCGGTCAATACCTATATTTTGCATGTTCTCTCTATATGCTTTATCTACCTTATTAAAGAGGAGAGATGGATAAGAATGTAATTTCACCATCATTTTAAGATGACATACAAAAGGTCACAAGGTAAACAACTATATTTTTGCCAAATCCTTCCCTTTATGCCCCTATGTGCAACATTTGATTACAATTGTACAAATGACTAATGCAAGTCATCTCTATTATTATATTATTATTATTATTATTATTATTATTATTATGCATGTATGACGCCGTTAAGGGAAGCTGCTTGCTAGGTACTTATTCTACAAGTGATTGGTTTGTATGGACAGTGTCAAGGTAATGAACCACAGTTCACATGTATTAGTGTTCACATAACATTTCACTCGGTCAATACCTATATTTTGCATGTTCTCTCTATATGCTTTATCTTATAGATAATGTTGTTGCAAAAGATTTGTTTATTCTTTATTTTATTTTTGTTTTGGTATGATGACAAAGGTTTTTCATTTCTTTAGGTGATCAAGATGCAAGATGCTATCGTATATGAGTATAGAAGCACCAAAATCATTTATTGAGCTTGAAAATTACAGTTTACCATTCTCTCGAACCGAAGAGGGAAATATATACCAATTTGCATTTGGTGGTCAGATAATAAATTGTCCTTTGAAAATTGATATATTGTTGAATTAGCACATAAATTTTATATATAACATAAGCGAAATTTGTAGCGCAACGAGCAGGGCAAAAACATAAACACCCGCGGCAACGCGCGGGCATTTTTACTAGTACATTATAAAGAGGGAGCAATGGGCAAAGATGTCCAACTTGGCAAAGTTAAGATGGTATGTGAAGAGGCACAAGTGTAATCTTCTATTTTTTACCCCCTTTCTTCCTTTTATGCCCTTATGTACAACTTTTAATACAAATTATATAAATTACTAATGCAACTTATTCTAGAGGATTGTTTTGAAACTATCATCACTTTGGAGTGTTAATTTTAGTCATCAATGTCAATACTACAGATACATGAATTCAACCAATTGAATGTCAAGAGAAAACCGAGATATAACCCTCTTCTGTGATCAATGAATGCTCTTTATGGTTTCTTGTCTTCTACACATAAGAAGACCAAATGGTGATACCATTGTTCACATTATTTGTAACCCCCAAGCTAATTCAATTAACTTTTATTTAACACATTTATTTTACCAATTCACATCCTTCACGTTACTATTAAATCCCCCTTTTAGTTACATTTATCTTCTGCAAATGTGATTCAATATAATGAGGTTCGTAGTTTTTCTTCACTTTCTTTTGTTTACTCATGTTCTTTCTTCACTTTCTTTTGTTTATTCATGTTCGAGATGTTTGCTTTTTTTGGTTTTTGATGCTTTAAAATTCTAAAATTTTGGCATAAAAAAATATCCTCATGGTTTAAGTCATTACATAAATCACATTTAAAAAGACTTTAAAAATCAAATGGGTTAAACAGGTTAAGCCATTGGTTGACATGAACACGGCCCGATTATCTTAATATGTTTGCGATGCTTCTTCAAATAGGATCTAAACAAGGCCCCTGCTGATATTGAGGTTGCAATCGTCCCATAATGATAGTGAAAGGGATGCATCGATTGAGAATATGGAAAGGGAGATACTTATTAAAATTCATGTTATTCTTTACTAATATTTTTTCTATACTATAATACTTTTATGTTTATTGAAGTTTTCCTTTTTGAATAGCATGCTAAAGAGGATGAGGAGCCTTTTGAATTTTCACATGAACAAGATCCCAAGGAATCATCTAAAGCTATATAAAATACTACGTCCAGGCTTATAAGGAACCTTTTTGCATGTCATGTTATCGTTTGGTTATTTTGTCCTTCAACTTATAAATGACATTCTTGACTTTTCTAAACTCAAATCAGTTTGACTCTGTCCTTTCTTGTAGCAGTTTAGTTGACCTTAGTCCATGTTTAATAATGAAAATGGATTGAAGTCAAGGATATGAGATTTACAAAGTTTAATGTTTAGTGATTATTTTAAGGTGTTATATATGAAGCATGAAGCTACAAAGGTTAGACCGTGAGAAGTCATCAAGCATGTCTCCAAACCGCTGCAACATCACTAAAAAGGATGCTAATCTTGGAAGGACGTGGTGGATGATGTCCCCATTGAGGTGAGACATTTTTCATATCCCATGAAAGTGTTTGTTGCTCAACCCAACCCAAACCATTCAGATAGTTACATAACACGCCAAACCAATCCATTTTCCAACTTCTTATAAATTGTCACACATTTGCAACTTATTGGTGATGTTCTTCGAATTCGACAAATCCTCACCGACTATAAGGGAGGGAGGTATTTATGAAAAATATTATAATTCTTTTTATCATCTAAATCATTCAAGACTATGGGTTACACATTTGGTTATACTTATTACCATGGTTAAAAAAACGGTTGAGGCGTGCGCCTCGAGGCTAGAAAACGAGTCTAAGGCGGCGCCTCTTGGTGTTATTTTGTACTTGCGCCTCAAAGGGCTAAGGCGGTGAAAAAAATTGTGCCTTAGGTGCGACTCATTCACGCCTTAGGGGTTTTAGTTGTTTCATACTTTTTTGTCAAATTCAAGCATTCCAAGTCTTTTTAATGTGTCTTTTATGTTTTTTTTGATGAATCTGTTGATGAAATTTATTAGTATTTCAAATCTAAAAAATATATAATATTTATATTTATTTTTTGATTTCGTCTCCGCCCGCGGCAACGCGCGGGCATTTCCACTAGTCATATATAGGATGCTAGATTATATCATGGAACATTTCCGGGATAGATAAATCTAATATGATGTTATAAAATATGTGTTATGAAGTAACATAGAAATTAATGTACTATAACATGAAAAATCAACAATTTTAATAATGTGAATAAGAATAAAAATGTATATTAAAAAGAAGATCTATGTTTGGATAAAAAGTAGAGCTAGAAACAATCATTGCAAGACGTGATTAAGACGGTAGTCTTGAAGGTGTGATCTTTTTTTAGAAATGAGTGGTTTAACCTATTCTGCTCTTGATGAAAATAGGATTTCTAGTTTAGACATGATTAGTGACATGCTTAGACATGATTAATAAATTACCTGAACACATTGTGTTTTTTTTCGTGTATGAACAAAAACCGAAATTTTTTTTTTTTCGGTTTTTGTATAGCACTATGGTACTCGTTGGGAAGATAATAAAACGTTCGTTAATTTAGTGTCATTTTTTTAAAAAAAAAATCATGTATATAAAAGTTATTAACGTTCTAAAATTGTGGGGGAAACATGAGAGAGGAAGACTTTTAAATAGAAATAAGGAAAAAGATGTCATGTGGCACACCAAGGGTAGAAGATGGTCTCTTTGAGTGCCGTGTAGGATTTAATGCTTTGGAATAGATAAGCACGATTTTAATCATTGATTTTTCTAAAAAGCGAAAACAACCACGGGAAGCGTCTTTGTGAAGACACCTCACGGAAACCAAGACCCATCAGGCGACTTTGACGACCTTTCAACTGCTAGCAAACCAAAACATGACACGTGGCGTGAAGGCGCCGATCTCTGAAGACTCTTTAGGCGACTTAGGCATCGTTTTTCGTGAAGCGTCTCGATGTCTTAGGTGATTGTTTTGACTTTTCAACTAAATCAAATGCTATTATGATGATTTTCCTTAATTTTAAACTCACACAAATTCATATATATATATATATATAAAAAAGATATTTGTGAGTTTACTTCTTTTTTTTTTCTTAAAAGCCGCCTCATTAGTTTTAGAATTTTGAGAAGTTTATTTTTATAACTTTTTTTCTTCAAAATATACGAGCTTAGTTTAAACATTTGTTTTTGAACATCTAACAAAACCCGATTACCTAGGTACACAAAATATACGTGCTTAATTTAATCATTTGTTTTTGAACATCTAATAAAACCCTATCACCTAGGTACACTCATAGGTAAAAATTTACTTACGCCCATAATCGCAAACGTCACTTGTTAGGGGGGACGGGGCGCTACCAGAATTTGTTACAGATACCTCACTACCAGCACGGTAACACCGCCGCCACCCATGCTCGTAGTGGTCTCCTGAACCAAATTCTGGTTCTAGTTAACGGGCGGGTACCCGTGATTTTTCTCTCTTTGTCTCTATCTCTCTCTCATTGATTGGGGGTAAATAATCAGTGAAGTGTTGCCTCTAAAAAAATGTTTTAGTGAAGGAAATCAGTGAAGTGATGTGGCAATGTAGGATTGGTTTAAATCAGTAAAAGTTGAAAAAACTCACGGATAGTGTCTCGTCCCCTTATAAAGTTGGTTTAAATTGGTTTTGTAAGATGGTAAAAGACTGATTGATTATTAATTCAATAGATGATTACAATATATAGAGATTGTATGAAACCCTAAATAGCTAATCGAGCCCGTGGGCTTTACACTAATAATATAGGTTCCAATACTCCCCCGCAGTCAGAGAGGTAGAGCATCGGACACTTAGACTGGAAAACAATAAGAAAAAAAAAACATAAAGGACATAACAATAAAAATAAAATGACTTGTCTTGATCTCGGTTCTTGACTTGTTGGTCCAAAATTCTGCAATCTTCTTCACTTTACCAAAATAATCATCCGTACTCTTCAATAGTTGACTTTAGTTCTGTCCATGACTTCCCCATGTTTGGTTTTGTTGCTTTAGTTCCCATAATGATAAACATGATCCGCTAAATCCCACTCCCAATAAAGTGGCAGTTCCATGTTCGCCATGACAATAGAAAAGATAAGAAAAAGGCTGGTGGAAAGAAAGAGATGGAAGCAATCAGGAAAGAAAAAGATATAAGAAGCAAATAGACACCCATCAACTCTAGTTGTGTGGCGGTGTGTCAACACTGAGAGATGGCAAAAGCCGATGACCGTGGACGACGATCGCCCAAAGAGAATTGAGATCCGAAGATTGAAGAGAGAGAGAGAGAGAGATCAAACTGTGGTTTGATAATGACAATGGACTGTGGTCCGGCAAGAACGGGAATAGAAAAATAAATTGAAGAAAGGTTGTTGGAAAAAGAAGTAACTAGACAACCGACGACCATGGTCACGAGGTGGTGTGTCGAGGCTAACGACAACCATGGCGTGGCAATAGGAGTGGCTTGATGGAGAAGCGGAATCAACAAAATGAAGCCGTAGCATCATTTGTGTGGTTGTCGTTGAACATTTGCTAACAAAACCGAAGAGAGCCAAAAATACACGTCGGAACTAAAAAAAATAATTGGATGAAAGATCAACTGCGGACTGAGATTTGGAGCATACGCCAAAAATTACACGGCAACTACGGTGCCTCCACGCAGTAAAATCAATTTCGCTTATTTGAGTAAATCCCTATCATATCATGACTGAAACTGACGAACGATGACACAAAGGATTTGTGACAATCCCTTTCTCAAACAAATAAATGAGACGTAAATTATTCAATGATATTATGATAATGTCGGCCATTGAAGAAGTTGTAATCAAATTAATATTATTTGAAAAGTATTTTCCAAACAATATTATTGGTTCCGAAAAAACAGAATGCAGCGAAACTATGACAAAAGACGACAACGAAAAGAAAAATTTATCCGCTGATATTGGAACCTTGGACTGAGCCGATACTTTATTTCCAACAGAAAATAAAAATAAACAAAACGGAAGATAAAATTAAACAGGAAACGAATAAAGAAAACGAACGATGGCTTGACAGGGCGGCGGCAGAGGCGGCACGCCGCCCTGTCTAGGGTTTTTCTCAAGCAGCAACAACTAGGGTTTGGTTATTTTGGTGTGATGCAGCGGAGACGGTAAAGAGCCTAGACTGGCTCTGATACCATGTAAGATGGTAAAAGACTGATTGATTATTAATTCAATAGATGATTACAATATATAGAGATTGTATGAAACCCTAAATAGCTAATCGAGCCCGTGGGCTTTACACTAATAATATAGGTTTCAATAGGTTTGAGATGCCAACATCATAAAGGCGCCTTTTTTTTCTTTTAGTTATAGTTTATTTTAAAAAGCTAGTGGCAAAACATTATTTATTACTTAAAACCTTTGAGAGTTTGAGAATGTGCATTTACGCAATCACATATTTTATGCATATCCAATTATCCATTTGTAGCTCCTAAAAGTGAAACACCAAATAATGTATGGAAAAATGGCAAAAGAATTGACGTGTTAAAGTTGACTGCTTCACTTTCAAAGATTGGCAAAATATACATGGTTGACGGTGCGAAATATCTATTTTTTTCGTTTAAAATTGTTTTTTCCCTGAGCATATGAGTTTTCATATTATTTCAGACTATAAACTTTTAATAAAGTCAAATCTTCCTTGCACAACTCATCATTATTTATTAGAGTAGTAATCCTAATATATTTCTGTCAATTATCTATACTTACATCTTTGTACACCTTTACCACCATACCATGTTCGTTGAGAACATTTAAATCATCATAACATAATAGTTATACAAGCATTTTTTGTATACTTTACCGTATTTAGCTCCAATCATCGAATCTCACCCATTATATTGACATTTTCAATGATACACATGGGTGCATACGCGTGTAGACACAAGGATAAACATATATATCTTATATCTCTAAGGTGTCAAACTAATTTTTAAAAAGGAATTGGAATTTGATGGAATAGGAATGAATTTCAATCAAAATATCCCTGTTGTTTGATTTGTAGATTTTTTTAACTGAAATGACATATTTTGCCCTTTAATCAAAATATCCACGTTCATAGCCTCTGATATTAAAAGAATAGAAAACTATAAGGATCTTCTTCATGTTGATCATAATCAAGTCAAAACCATAGAAAAAGACTAAATATTAAAACGTAAAAAATAAGGTATCTAATGTAGAAAGACGGAGAAAATTATTAAAGAGGATGGCTTCTTTTGGCTTTCTCATCGCGCGAAGCTTCGTGATCTTACTTGGGCCGAGTGGGTTTCCTTTGATGTAGCTAAGTTTGTCTAATTTTGTTTCTGGTTTTTCCTTGTTTTGTACTTTCTAGCTTGTTGTTGGCTCTTTATATTCAGCTATAAAGTGTTTGTCGTTAAAAAAAAATGTTTTCTCCATACAATGAAGAAATAATGATTTTAAAGCGGAATTATAACGTAGGGATCAATATAATGTTTTTGATCGAAAATCGTTTGAGAGGGAGATAATCGTTTAAATCTGGTTCAACTGAAACTGTGCAAATGATGGTATTCGACATGATTTAAGATAGAGATAAAAGAATCAAGTTAGACTAAAGTCTAGATTTTGAATTCCCCTACCACCTTCGGCCTTGCCCACTTTAATCGTTGGTTCCGTGTTTTCGCCCCTTGCAATAGCGGCCTTGCCCACTTTATGGTTTGTCGCCCCCTTCGGCCTTCCCCGTTCATATTGGGTTCGAATTATTTATTTGAATGGATTTATGGGCTAATGCGTATAGTTGCGTACTTGAGTAAATGGCAGAATGGAAAGTGGGTTTAAAATGTAATAAGCCTAAACATAATGCAAGATTAATGGGTTATTGGGTTTGATAAACCCAATAACCCATATAAAATATCTAAAAAAAATCTAAAATTTTGCCCCCCACCTCGGGAGTAGAGGTGCACAACAAAGGGGTTCGGGGCCAAACCGAATCGGTTACGGTTTAAAAAGATACCTTAAACCGGCGTGGTTCAAAATCCACCCCGTAGTTTAGGGACCGATCCCCCCTCACTCAAAAACACGAACTGTTTTTTAGCCAAATTGGTTTGGAATTGGCTCGAACCGGGAATTTTTAAATACTTCGGATCGTTTTCTCAACCAAATCTACCATTTTGCTTTTCCTAAGTCAGTATAATTAGGTTTTTCATATTTGGGTAATTCGGAAACTCAAAAACGCATTCAATTTGCATAAACGGTAACACTAGGGGTGCAAATAAGCCGAGCAGCTTGCGAGCTACTCAAGATCGGCTCGATAAAAACCTCGAAACAAGTCGAGCCTTATCGAGCCCGAGCTGAGCTTGAGCCTAAAACAAAGCCCGTTTACTTATCAAGCCCGAGCGTGTCCTGACATATGAAGCTCAACAGGCTCGACGAACCTTAGTGTAACATTGATTATGTTAATATTTTATACTATTTATCCCACATTTAAAGTTGTTTAATAAACGATCCGAGCCGAGCTTTTGACTTATCGAGCTATCGAGCCTACTATTTATATTATTTAATTTAATATATTAACTAATAAACACTAAACAAGCCAACTCGAGCCGAGCTCGAGCTTGAGAAACTACCAATGAGCCAAGCTCGAGCTCATATAAGTTACTCGAGCTCGAGCCTAGTCAAGCTCAGACTCGGCTCGACTCGTTTGCACCCCTAAATTATTAATGCATATGTTAATTTTATTGTTAACACTAACAATAAAATTAACATATGCATTATTAATATTAGTAACTTATTGAATTATGTTTTTTATTTGATTTTTCTTTTTTCTTGTTTGGAAACTATCAAAATTAATAAAAGTTGAATTTTGTGTAAAAAATAAATTTCGTGTGTTATAAAACAATTCAAATGTGTGCGCACGAACAAGTTTACAAACCGAAACAGTAACTTAATGGAACTGAAATCAGTCTTTTCAAGCTGACCAAAATGATGCAAAACCGACCTGGTTTCAACCCAAAACTGGTGGATAGAAAAACCGGTTTTAAATGATTCGGGTTATTTAAAAGAAAAAAATATATATATTTGTGCGCCTCTACCTGGGAGGATGGGCCCTTGATAGATGGCCACTTCTCCCCTCCCTGCAAATTGCCAAATTGTGACTAAGACATTATTTTGATTGAACCTGCTAAAAATAGATCTATGGTAACCAACAAGAAAAAAACCAACATTTATTTCTCTTAATTTTCGAACTAAGAATTAGAGGCTAAAAAGTCCTCCAACTTTATTCCTAGAGAATACATAATTAGCATCACACTCCACTTATACTAAAAAAAACTATATATAGACAATACTAATAGCACACGTTCACATGAGTATTGAGGTATGAGTTATTATTTAGTTTGTGATCTCAAACTCCATGAGACCACATCATCAACTTCCGGCTTGTTGCGGTTCCATCTTGGACCGGAAACGATAGTGGTGGAGAAGATGTTGTAGAGGTGGCCCCGTGTCGGCTTGCAAAGGCCTTTTCGTTAAAGGGCAGTTTGCAGTGGTTTCCACCGTTACGAGTTTCACCACAACCATTTCCAGGAGTGGGGCTACGGGTGTGGCCAAGAGACTGTAAGAGCGTGAGCCTAAGGTTAGTCCGGTTCGTGTTCATGGTTCCAGGGCTTGCACTGCATGACTCCACCATTGGTAACAATGCAATTAGTGACACCAATATTGTTGCTACTTCAACAACTCTAGTGCTTTGCTTTTGCATGGTTGCTTTGTTTCTTGTGTTCTAATTTATACTTTTGGTATGCGTATGAGAATTAAACAAAGAGAGGATATATTTATAGGATGCATAGTTGGATGTTAGATGTTACTTGAAATTGAAGTCATGGTTGTGAGGCTTGAATGTAGACTAGAAATGGAATTAATGTGGTTTTAGACTTTTAGTGGTAAGAGCTCTAAATTTTCTATAGTTACATACAACTTTATTTATTTATTTTTTAATTACATACAACTTTCTATAATTACATACAACTTTATATATATATTTTTAAAGGCGTAGTTCAATGGTGAAATCCTAATTCTAGCAACCTCCGGGTCACAATTTGGAGTCCTCCCACACGCTGGGCCCTTTCAACCTTTAATGGGTATGATTTTTCGATGGACGAGAATCAAACCTATGACCAATTCTCGGGCAGGAACCTCCGAAAAGATAAACCCTCTCACCTCAAACCAGCCGGGCTGGAGATCATTGACACATACAACTTTATATGTACACTCTTTTTAAATAGTTTGTTTTTGGAAACGTAACTTTTTAATAAATTTTCATCATGCAAATAGAAAACTTTTTTTAATTGAAGCTTGTAAAAGAAAAAAAAATGAAGTTAAGCTATCTAAAATTACATGTCAAACACCCATCATGTAATTTATAATATCAATTTATGTATACTATTAAAATGTAACACCAAATTAACACGCATGGAAAATAAGGTGCAAGAATTGAAATGTAATAGTTTACTGCTTCACTTTCAAACGTTGGTATGACAAACACGTGTTTTATACTGGACTATGTTTGTTTTCATATATATATATTTTTTTTTTTGGGAAAAAACACGAGAAAAAACATAACCAACAAGAAAAGCCAAAATAATTACTCTAAATGGTTAAGCGTTTAGGGCTTCACCAGAAAAGAGGGGGTTGGGTTCAGATTTCAGTAAAAACAACTTAGACGTTACAAAGAAACTGATTTGTAGGGTGGGGAATGGGGCCAATTGCAGGTTTTGGGAGGACAATTGGCTACTTAATCAAAGTTTCAAGGAGGTTTATCCGTTGGTGTACAAGATGGCTGGTAACAAAGGTTCACTAGTATCGGACAATTATTCTCGTATGGGCCGTGAAGTTATTTGGTCCTGGAAGTGGAGGAATCGGCCTGTGGAAACAGATGCTTGGCTGCAGTTTATTGACATCATTCAGTCGTTGAGAAATACACCTATGAAGACCGGAAATGATACTTGGGTATGGGCTGCGAAAGATGGAGATTTTTTTACGATAAAGAAGGTATCTAAGGACCTAATGGAGGCTGCATTTGCTGCACACGATGGGATAAAAATGAGGTGGTGCAACTGGGCTCTACCTAAGGCGAACATGATGGTATGGAAGGCACTCGCTAGAAGAATACCAACCAAGTTCGAGCTGGCTAAACGAGGAGTAAACGTTGGTTCAACTTTATGTCTGTGCTGTGGGATATATGATGAGACCGTAGAGCACGTTCTAGTCTCCTACATCATGGCCAAATCCATTTGGTGGTCCATTGGAGCTTGGTTAAAGACAAACTCCTTCGCTAATGCTGTTTCTGTTGACGATCTGTTGTCCCAAACAAAAAAAACTGAAGGCGTCAAAAAAACAAAGGAAGACAGCTCTCGCAATTATTATGGCGACTATCTGAAAAATCTGGCTGCACCGAAATGCGAGAGTGTTCAAAGGCAAAGTGCTATCCTACTCAAAACTCGTGGATGAGATCAAGGATGTTACCTACTTATGGATGAAATATAGATCGAAAGAGGAGACGCCATCGATTCAAGACTGGTTTAGTAATTGTATTCTCAGTTTGGGGACAGATCTATAATATCAAAAGTAATGGGTGGTGTACTTAGTGTCGTGTATCTAAGCGTCACTTGGTGTGCGTGTGTTTTTGGTGATATGCTAGCCGGGCAGGGTGGGAAGGGATAGCGCCATGTGTGCGTCTTGGTGTGTGTTTTTGTGGGCAAATGGGTCAAATTTGTGAATGGCGCTATTACCCCCCCCGGCTATTCATAATCTTTCCGTGTCATTTTATTACATTGGTGTGTGTTTAAATTCTTTTCTTGGGAGGGCCTCTTTACTGCAGCACTGGAAACTGTTGAATTATGGCTTGGGGTGGAGTCATTTAGGGCATTACAATCTTATGTGTTCATTATAATTCTTGGTGTGGGTGCGTCTCTTGGTGGATATGTTAGCTGGGGGAGGGGTGGTAGGGTAGCGCCAAGTGTGTGTTTTGGCGTGAGTTGTTAAGAAGTGTAAATGGGTATATTGTGTGTTTGGTGCTACTCTCACTGGCTACATAAATCTTTTCGCATTATCTTCGTTTCGTGGTGTGTGTTTCTCGTTTGGTTTCTTTCTTGGGATTGGGTTCACTGCGGAACTCTTTTGATTGGGTTATGTAGTTTGTTAGTTGGAGTGTGTTGAGTTTTACACAGGTATCAAGTTAGTTTTGAGCTGAATTTGTACAAGTGTGGTTTGATGGTTGTCAAAGATACAACCTGATACGATCATGTAGTATTTGCCGAAGTATATTAGCAAGCCGTCTTTCTGAAAATCTGTCCCGATGCAAGTTCCAGTTTGGCAGAATATATGAAGGTTCAATAACATTTTTGGCCCTGTTTTTACTGCACAAAACATTGCAGTATGGGGGTCTTTTTTTGGCAATCACACATCACGGAGTAATGGTATATTCAGGCTTGTTCTTGTTGCACATTAACGCCGTATTTTAGCTATTCACTGCAGGCAGATTTCTTAGCTTTCATGTGTAGTTTCAAGCTGTAATGATGCTCGGATGTATAGCATTTTTGCAAACATTGTGGGAGGTTTTAAGAAGCAGCGATGGTTGGCAAAGTATCACCCGAGTGAGGCATCGAAGTTGCTTTGAAAGGTAGGGAATGTGGATTTAATTTGTGGAAATGTGGAGACCTTGATGTCCAAATTATGCCCAAAATCAGTGTCGAAGATAAAAAGCGCCTATCCTTTTATAATTCTTAGATCAAGCGATTCTGGTTATGGTGATCATTGTTTTTCGATTAGAAGATATAGTCTTTGTATTCGATAGGCGAGAGTCACTCTTTGGTACCTTTTCTTTAATTCCGATTTTCTAACCTCTCGTTAGGGAATTTACATTGTACTCGCTTATGTTTTTAGTGGAATAAAAGTATCTCCTTCTTCGTTAAAAAACCAGCAAAGACGGACCGGAGAGGTTGATACGTGGAGAAAGAGGTTGTGTTGTAGTCTTTTCCATAGTTAGAGGGACCCACCATTAGACCAATAAAACTTAAACACGTTGCACTTTTCAGAGATAAAGTTTAGGATCATATGATGGTAGAGCCTAGGCCCTAGAAGTTAACCCTAAAACAACTAGGGTGCAAACAAAAAAGGCTAGGGTCAGCAAAATAGGCTGAGTCGTAGTCTTTTTGTAGAAGCATAATCATGTCTATAGTCGGTGGTTAGATGCATCGTAGGTGTTTAGGATATTTTGTGTCTAGAATTATAGCTAGTGATTGTAAAATAAGTTTTAGTGATTTAGAGAGGGTTTGTGATGTAAAATAAGTTTTAGTGATTGAGAGAGAGTTTTAGAGATTGAGTCCTTAATGATTGAATTCAATCACTAAGACATTGTAAAACATATATCTTCATTAAATCAATGAATGGTTATGTGTTTATTTACTTGTTGATTGTCATTATTGTGTGATTTGGATTCCGCACTCATCACATACATCATACACACATGATGAGATCATAGATCTGATCCGTCTCTAGGATATGGGTGCCCAACAAGTCGTGTTTGCGGGTTGGCAGGTCCAACCTAAACCCAAAAATTTTACAAGAACCCAAACCCGAAAATCATGCATGTCATATATGTAAACAGAACATGACCCACAAATTAATATATTAAAATTATTTTCTTATTAAATAACACAAATGTATATAAAACACTTACATTTTAATTATGAAATGTTAAGTTAATTAATAATTATTGCATAATATACCTTATAACAAATTTATTTTCTAAAACAAAACACATTATAAAAAATTTAAATATAATATAGATAGATTTAAGGGGTCAGCCAGGCAATCGACCGGGTTGACATGAACATGAACCTTTTAGCTAAATGGGTTTGCTGGTTCAACCTAAACATGTTTAGACTAAACTCAAATCCACAAATTTGATGTTAGGGTCGTGTCATGTGTTCGTGTCGTATAAACCGAACCGATACCGACGAAACTCCTGACTCAGGCTAAATATATCTAATTATCAATATATTTATGGCCCTTGTAAATTGAAAAGTAACATTGCAATAAGTCTTGCCTGCCATATTTTCATTGGACCACATTTCTTAAAGCAAGTTGTATACACGTGTATCACTCTACACCTTCCTTCTTTACAGTTGTATGTGTCTTTTTGAGCCAGACAACACCTCACGTGTCCATCATCTTTATCAAATCTGCTTTGGAGAGAAATTCTTTGTCTTACACACAACCTTCTCACAGTCCCACCACTAAATTTGTAGAGAGAGACAATAGAAAGAGAGGGGGGCGCTGGAGGGAGACAAGGAAGGAAGAAGAGGAGCCGGTGGTGTCTTCTAGCGGCGGCGTATGACCAAATCATCATCAAATCCAGGTTCCTCTCATCTCTTCATCCTGCTAACCATATACAACCGTTAAGCGTCGCCGTCGGAGCGCCGGAAGAACAGGGGCGGAAGAGAGAGAGAGGAGTAGAGGAAAGAGAGAAACTGGAGAAGAGACATGTAGAGAGAGAGAGGAAGAGACATGGAGCAGGAAGAAGATGACAACGACGGCGGCAGGTGAGATCTAGGGTTTCGATGGTGATTTGATTCCGGCTATTGTCGAGTCTGGTAAGTTATGAGGTCTCTTTTACTTTTGTTTCTGGATTTTAGGGTTATTATCCCAGGTATGTGGCAAAATACGGGGATGATCGGACTATGAAGGTGATGTTTCTTCACCTGAGTTTACCCAGATTATCTTTCTTTACTTTGTTAGTTATTTGAAAGTTGTTTTCCACATTGATCTTTTGGTTGGGTTGTCTTCTTACTTTGGATGGTCGGGATTGCTTATCGGTGGCACCTCATGAAGCAAATCTTCCCTGTTGGGACAGAGGTATACGAATCTTCCCTGTTATTTTGTTCTTTGTAGGCTACTTAGGTGATGTTTGTTTTTGAAGAGGTAAAAGGTCTGCAGTTTATGGACCACCTCTGCAGACATCTGCAGGAGAAGAGGTGGACCAAAGGTCTGTAGTCTACAAGAAGAAGATTGTTTGTTTGTTAACATGTAACCCAAAACCATAACCCACTATAACCATAACCAACCACAACCCACCATAACCCACTATAACCATAACCAACCACGATCCACCACAACCAGAATAAAAAACAACCATTTCAATACATTTTATGTGATTCTTCACCAGGGTTGGTGAAACCTCCTACATCAATACATATATTATATTTGAAAAGAACAAACCACAATAATAATCATGATAAGTAGAAACAAAATAAGGATCTGACTCATGCTTCCCCTTTGCAATTCTTTATATCAAAACACATTTCTTCTAAAATCAAGGCCTCCACTTCTGGTGTGTTTTTGGAGCCATGGGTTGGAACATAAAGAATTAAATACAACAATTAAACTTGTTAACTAGCCACGGGGAGGGTAAAGACAACAATTAAACTTGTTAACTAGCCACGGGGAGGGGGGAGGCAACGGGGATGGGGTTGGGGAATGAGGAGGGCGGTTGCGACCGGGGGGGATGAGGGAGGAGAAGAAGAAAAAAGAAAGAAGAAAAGAAAAGGGTGAAGAAGAAGAAGAAGAAGAAGAAGTCTGAGAAGAGAATAGAAGAAAAGAGAGGAGAAGTGGTGGGAAAAGTTGGGAAGACCTTAGTCTATGTCTGCACCAAGAAGAGGACGCACAGACGTTTTTAACTGAAATGTCTTCCAAAAAAACAAACAATCTGCAGACCCAAAACGTCTGCGCGCGTCTGCGCAGCGCAGATAAAAAGAGGTCAGAAGCACTTTTGGGAGAAAAAACAAACACCACCTTACTGGTTTTACATTTTAATGACTGTGGGACCAGTTTGACTTGCTCGATAAATACAATTGGAATTTTAAAAATCTAGAAGTGAGTAACACTGCAACAATTGTTTAGTTTCCAAAATGAAATTGATTATATTTTTTGTTTCTTTTACCAAATTTTTGTCACATTGTAAAATTAAATATGTGAATTTTTAAGAAACAGAACTGAGCGAGTTCTAATGATTTTGTTAAACCGTTCAGGATGCATTTGAAGAGGGTGGGGTATTACATGGGAAGAACGTCTACCTCTTCAGTTGTATAGAGTGTAAGTAGACATGACACTCAGATTTTTCGATTTTGGAAGCAACATGCTTGCGTACTTCAGTTGTAGAATATTCTTTTGATATATCACACTTTATACATTTCGGTTCAAAAAGATGTTAACATCCATATTCTAATAAAAATCAAGACATTCATACTCTTTATTCTTTGTTTTGTGGTTTAACATTACTTGATTTTTCTTTGTTACAGCACAACTGATCTTTTATAATGGCTAATCAAAAGTAACCTGCATACCTGTAGTGGTAGCGCTAAGTATAACAATCATTTCCCCTTTCTTTCATTTTACTGTTTACATCCTGCAAGATATGCATATGATTTGTGATGGTTTGGGCCTCTAGGGTATAGGTGGTGGCAGTTTCATATCATTATTTGTAAATCGATTTTGGTTTTGTAATTCCAATTTGGGCTTTGGTTGCAATTTTTTTGTGTTAAGGGTTTTAAACTCTGCCCAATAGTTGTTGCCTTTGAAAATGGTATTGATGATTTGAATGATGATATTGGTGATAATAATTTCAGTTGCAACACATGTTCAAGCGGAGCTTCCTGATAATGAAAAAGGTGAACCTGATGATCATCAAAGTGATGAAGACAACAACGCCCCCTAGGATCAACCACAGGTGGACTTCACTAAGCTTACAGGGAAACAAAAAAAGTTATTTGAAATAAGGCTAAAGATGGTAAGTTCCTTTTCTTTTAAGATTGTAGTGGTGTCTTATGACATTCAAATTTAAGAACAAATATATAAGAAAACCCATTCAACCCCTTTAAAACCCGGTTCAGCCGGTCCGATCGCCGGTTCACCAGTCCAACCTCCAGTTTGATGCACCCCCGGTTCAATAAGCCGACCTGCACCGGTTCAACTATATTTCAAGTAAATTTTATTCAATTATATTTCAAATGATTTTTTTACCATGAATACCAATGGTGATCATCATGAGCACACGGCTTGAACAAGATGAGAAAGAAAAGGTTCACCGCTATTTTATTGTGTTAAAAGTTTTTTTGTGTTGTGTTGTGTGTGTCATAAACGTCTTGCTGAAATGAAACTTTGCTTTCAGTGGGTAGTCATGGGGAACCCAGGGCTTCTTGATTACTTTGGGTCACCTGAGCGGACATTTTGAGAACGAAGGTACAGATCGAGTCGCGTGGGATCGTAACCCTGTTCTGTTCAATCCTGACATGGATATCTTTAATAAGCATTCTAAAGGTCTACATCTTTTCGTTTCTTACATCCTTTTGCTTTTTGAAACTAAAACTTTAACTTGCTTTGTGCGTCTGTTCAGGGAAATCAAAGTTGAGATTTTGAAATGGTTTCTTATCAAGAGAAAGTTGTTGATCAGCTGAAACAAATGAACAAAGAAAACCAGCAACTGTATTGGTATATGGACAGAGTAGTAACTCACCAGATGCACGCGAAGATTTGGTGTCTGCAAAACTAAGGAAAAAAGAAGTATAGGATCGTATCAAGTAGGAGAGGACACAACAACACTGTGAGGAGTTGGAGGAAGCGGTAACCGTTTTAAAAAAATTACCTCTTCAATTTTATAAATTATTTTTTTCCATCACGTGTTTTTTATCAGTTGGATTCACAAGATCAGTTCTTTAACCAGTGAAGATCAGCTATAGAATTTTGAACTGAAAACACATGGATAACTAGGTTGGGTTCAGTACATAGATATGACATCCCCATATATTGAACATTGGCTGTAGTTTACATTCATGTTTTATTACTTATATACATAATTCAAATACATTTGTTCAATCTTGGGATGGTTGAGTTTGCAGGCATTGTTGTCTGAATTCTGCATCAGGTTCACACACTTAGTTTTCTTAATTTATAAATAGCATAGAATGCTAAAAATGATGCTTCTTGATTAGCTAATAAATTAATATGGTATGGTTCTGTTATTATATGTGTGCAGTCAGGGAAAAAAATGGGCCTGGTTTATCTGATGTGTTTCAAAGTGCGATAGAAGACTCTATAGGACCCGCAGTTGCTGCAGCAGCTAATGGGATGGCTTCTCCAAAATATAAAAACTCACAACCGGGATCTCCCAAGACTGCTGGAAACTTTTTTGAGTTAATAACTTCATCTGATTTCTATAAAAACATCAAGGTTTTAGTTCCAACTCTTTGATATCTTTATTTTGTCGTGTTGTAGGAAATAATCGCATCAGGAAATAATTGTATAATATAATTCTTGCTCTGCAATACAACCAGCTTACTGGCGCAATCCCGGCTGCACTTGGGAATTTGGAGACCTTACAGAGGTTGGATGTGAGCTATAATCGCCTTTTTAGCAAACGCCCCAATATTGCTGGTGTTGGATGTGCGAAACAACACACTTCCGGGCAATGTCCCTTTAGGTAAGTTCACATTATGTTTATTACTTTAGTGGTTCATTGGAACACGAATAATTGATGACTAGTTCATGGTATTAAGTAGAGACTATAAGGTGATATTCGTTAGCGATTTGATTGACAAATTTATGTTTATATGTTTGTTTTTATTTTATTTTTTTTAAGTTTTGAAGAAACTGGATGATGGATTTCAATATGCAAACAACACATACTTATGTGGATGTTTGTACTGATCTAGAGACATCACAGACCAGTAGCAGCTGATGTGCTTCAGTTGCAGACACCAGAAGCCGCTGCTGCTAGGGTTCTGCCCCCAAGTCAGACACCGAAAAGATCAGTTTCAATATGTTCTATTCTTGCTTAGGCCTACACCAGCATCATACTAACAACAACCATTTGCTATTGTCCTAATTAAAAGTCAGTAGTCCTTTGATCACAGATTTGGCAGGTTAATGTATCAGAAGCCGCTGATGTGCTTCAGTTGCAGACACCAGAAGCCGCTGCTGCTAGGGTTCTGCCCCCAAGTTAGACACCGAAAAGATCAGTTTCAATATGTTCTTTTCTTGCTTGGGCCTACACCAGCATCATACTAACAGCAGCCATTTGCTACTGTCCTAATTAAAAGTCAGTAGTCCTTTGATCACAGATTTGGCAGGTTAATGTATCAGCAAAAAGCTAAGGAAGATCAGGGTAACATGTTGCGCAAGCAACCGTCAGCTATGTCCTAGAATCACCAGAGTTTTTGGTCAGCTGTGAAAGCTTGCAGCTCTTCTATAGGCCCTAAGAACTCCAATAAACCTGAGCCATTTGGAACACAGTCAAAAGGGGCCACACCTAAGACCATTCCACAGTCCGCATACATAACCGGGGATCAGTCAATGTCGATGACAGGATCATAAACAACTTTGCAATTTTCATTAGACGAATCATAGGGTGCGCATTGTGCACCCTTAAAACACACTAGTTTATTTTATAATAATCGAAAAATAAATATCTCATTTCAACGTCGAAGGTCGAACCAGCAAGCCAAGTTAAGATGAATGAACCTTTTCTACACATCTATTAATCTATTAATATATATAAAAGAATTGAACGTTGCTGACGTGGCGTGCAATGGTGCCTTCAACCTCTCCATGAAACCGCCACGTGGCAACATAATTGAAAGATTTTAGTGATTTTGAATTATTTTGATTTTTTTAATAAAAAAAAGATAAAACCCTAAAAGAGATTGAGTTATTTTAGGAAAAAAGAATTTAAAAACAAATTTAAATTTTTCTCTCTCATATTTCTTCCCATAAATTTTAAACGTTAATATCTTTTATATACGAGATTTTTTAAAGAAAAAAATTACACCAAATTAACGAGCGTTTTATTATCTTTCCAACGAGTACCATAGTGCTATATAAAAAACGGAGAAAAAATATGACTATTTTTGTGGGGTTTCGTTCATACAGGAAACAAAATAACACAAAGTGTTCAGGTTATTCATTAATCATGTTTTTTCTTTTAAACCAGCTTCTTATCTACGATGTTGAAATTCAGCCCAATCGTCATGCTATCATTGGAATTTTACTCTTCTAAAGATGGATAGGTATACTTCATCAAGAGAAGCTAGGAGAAAGAATCGTGCAACACTGCAACACATGGTGTCACCTTATAGCAAGATTATTTTTTTATTTATTTAATTACAAGAGTAATAATTATTACTATTAGTATTAGTATTATTAGAATGGTTATATTTTTCAACCCCGGGACCCTCCCGGAGTAATCAGCTAGTGTTTTAATATTCGAAAGTAATTCATTCGTCTTTTAACTTTCAGTCTCACAAATTTTTCACCATATAGAACATTTCGTAAACCAAACGAACCTTTTAAATACATAATCAAAAAATAAAATATTGGTATTTCAAAGTAAGGTCATGATGAGAATACAATATAATGAAAATGTAAATCACAAAACGAACACTTCTTGTAAGCATCAGATAAACGCCAGATCCCACAAAAGAAATATAAAAGGCAAGTTAAAATATAATTATGTGTTGAGCCCCATAACCCCAATATATTAGGATCGTTACCAAAGTGCCCAAATTTTTGTTTTGAGACTCAAAATGGTTAAGCCGTCCCTGACAATTAGCCATCATCTTTTTGATATGATTATGATAGTATTAGAAAAACTACTCGAAGTTTTAAACAAGTATAATTCATTTTTTGATGCAAGAAATTACAGGCAAATTAAACTTAAATTTATTTTGATTAAACCTACTAAAAATATATTAAAAATAGCTCTATGGTATGAGAAAGGATACCAACATTTATTCTCTTATGATTCGACTAAGAATCAATACAATCCTATAAATTCCTTCAACTTTATTCCTAAAGAATACATAATTAGCATCACTAGACCTATATATATATAAATATGAATATAGACAATACTGATAGCATGTGTTCACATGAGTTATTATTTAGTTTGTGATCTCAAACTCCATGAGACCACATCATCAACTTCCGGTTTGTGGTGGTTCCAACGTGAGCCTGAAACGATGGTGGTGGAGGAGAGGATGTTGTAGAGGTGGCCCCATGTCGGCTTGCGAAAGCCTTTTCGTTAACCGGCGGTTTGCAGTTGTTTCCACCGTTATTAGTTTCACCACAACCATCTCCTGGAGGGGACGATGGGGTGTGGGCAAGAGACTGTAAGAGCATGAGCCTGAGGCTAGGTTGGTTCATGTTCATGGTCCTATGGCTTGCACTGCATGACTCCACCATGGTCAACAATACAACTAGTGACAACAATATTGTTGTCACGTCAAGAACACTAATGTTCCTTTGCTTTTGCATGGTTGTTTTGTTTCTTGTTTATCAAGCTTTTTGCATGCAACACTATAATTCTTGTGTTTTATTTTATAACTTTTTGGAATGAGGATGAGAGTGAAAGACAAGGTATATTTATAGGATTCATAGTCGGATGTTAGAGGTTACTTGGAATTGAAGTCATGGTTTTGAAGTTTGAATGTAGACCGGTGGAAAGAGGTTATAGTTGTAAGACATGTAATTTTTCAATAATTTTAATCAAAAGTACACACTTCTTGGGTATATGAAATTAGAAGCGTGTTATTATACAAAGTGGGCTTAATGTATAAAGGATATAATACGAAGGAACAAGAGCGTAGCACATGTCCTTAGATCAAATGGTAATTTCATCAAGATACAAAAGTTACATAATCATGCATGGTTTAATTGATAATTACGTATGTGTAGTTGATAATCACCCACGTTATGGGATGATAATTACGCACGTTATAAACAGAGGCGAAGGATTTAAAGGGCCAAGGGTCCCCCCCCCCCCCCCCCCCCGTTTTTTGGCTCAGTAGTGAAAATTTGCGATTTTCGTAGGTAAATTGAGTCTAGCCTCCGCCGATTTGCCACTACCGATCGAAAAAAAAATTAAGTCCAGCCCCTGCCGATTTAAGAACCATGTTTCGCCCCTGGTTATAAAACCCGACCAATTTTTTTTATGTATAGTAATATGGTATGCAAATTAAAGAGAATAACATATTTGTTTTTATGGTGTATTTTTAAAAAAAAATGTAATATAAAAAAGTTATGAACATTTAAAAAATTGATGGTTATAACTTGAAAAAATGCATAATTTTCAATATTACAAATGAATTTTCAGTGTCATCCATTGAATCATTAATCAATGGCTCACATTCTTTGGTATCATTTTTTTGTTAATGTATTTAAAACTTTCAAATCATATTATGTATTATAATTGTTTAAATGCTCTTAAGTCCTTGCATTTAAAAATGGATGAAGAGATGATATACTTCGTCAATTGTGTGCATGTTTGGCTCTCTTTATTTGACCTCCTTATAATTTATTAACTTAATTAAAAAGTTAATAAGGAGAAAATATTATTTGGATAATAGGTTGAAAAGGAGGTTTTTGTGGGTTGAAAATTAGATAAGTTATAAGTTAGAATTTGTAACTTTTTTATTAAGTCAATAAGAAGGTAGAAGAATGAGATAATGAGATAAGGAGAACGAGAGCCAAACATGGCCTGTATAACGTTATTATATTAGTTAAAAGTAGTTGCGTGTGAAATGTAGAATATGACATAATAATCGAACCTGAAAATGTATCAGGTAAGTGTAATATAAATCAAAATTAAAATTTATGAAGATTTACACATTTTGTCATTTATGTTTACCTCAAATTGCACCGTGTGTTCTTTATTTTTGAAAATTACTTTGTGTCTCCTTTATCTGAAACTTCTACACACCACAAGTCCTTTACACTAACCCCGTCCAATATCTTGGTTATCGTTAATTATATACTATTCATTTAATGGTTCTAATAATTATTTAAAATATATTTACAACTCCAAAAATTCTAAAAATTTTACAGAAAATTACTTTCATCCCAAGTTTCATTATTTGTATTTTTAATTTTGAAAAAATATTTTTTAATATATTAAATATATATTTTATTTTTTAATTCATAATTAATTCATTATAAATCCGATTTGAGTGATTCAAAAGCCCAAATTTTTAATAAAAAATTTTCTATCATATTTAGCCCCTGTAAAAAATTACTATTTTATAAATTACTATATTTAATATTTTTGAGCATTTTATATCAAATTATTCATTATTAAGGAAAATAAGTTTGTTTTACATTTAATGAAAACATAAAATACTTTACAAAAATGTTTTCCAACTTTATACATCCGTATATGGGTAAGTGGTAATAATTTTGATTTAATTAGTATAAAAATTACAAAAATATAATTTTATTAGAAACTAATTGTTATTGGTGTATAAATTATATTTTTTTTACTAGTTAAATAAAATAATTTATCCTTTACCCATGTGCTGATGTAAAAAGTAGGAAAATAATTTTGTAAAGTATTTTCTATTTTCATTTAATATAAACAAATTTATTTTTCTTAACAATGAATAACTTAATGTAAAATGCTTAAAAATATTAAAATATAGTATTTTCTAAAATAATAATTTTTACAGGGGCTAAACATGATAGAAAAACTTTTGTAAAAATTTTGGGCTTTTGAATCACTCAAATCGGATTTGTCATGAAATAATTATGAATTAAAAAATAAATATATTAATATATTTAAAAATATGTTCTGAAAGTAAACATAAAAATAATGAAATTTGGAATGTGAATAAGCTTCTGTAAAATTTATAGAGTTTTTGAAGTTATAATTGTATTTTAAATAATTATTAAAACCATTAAATGAATAATAAATAATTAAAGCTAACCAAGATATTGGATGGGGTTAGAGAAGATAAAGGACACACGGTGAAATTTGAGGTAAACATAAAGGATAAAACGTGTAATTCTCTCTAAAATTTAGAAGTAAAGAAATATAAGTATATAACGTTTGTAGATATAATGTGATGGGAGTTAGAAAAAGAATGTGGTCTTGTTTATCAGATAAGAGAAAGTTTAGTGTAAAAAATAGTTTAACGTAAAAAGTATAAGATTTATATTGATTTTCATGCATGAATGTCTCTTCTGAATCGAACATATATATATAGGCAAGATCAAATACAAATTCGATTTTTTTTTCCTAAAAAACGTAGGAAACAGTTTGGGCCTTGTTCGAATAAGTTTTATGATTAAGATTAAGGGGGTGTTTGGGATTGCTTATTCAAAACAGATTATGCGTTTTGGAAAAGTAAGGGTGAAGCTGCTTATAGATTATTGCGTTGTGGTAGCCTAAAAAACTGATTATTTGCATTTTCAAAACGCAATCCAAACACTAAAAACTGATTATCTGCGTTTTCAAAACGCAATAATCTAAAAATCAGATTCAAAACGTAATCCCAAACACCCTCAAATTCAGTGAAAAATTTATAATTAATTGGTAGTTAGTAAAAGGCCGTAACGATAAAAGAGAGATTTTGTTCTTTGTATTGATTTTTTTCATTAAATAAATATCATTTTCACAATTTTTTTTATAACTCCAACACCCTCTACATAATTCTCTAATTAAAAAATTATATTATAAAGCTAACAGCCTATCCCTTTAATATGTGAATAGTTTTGATATTTTATACTCCCTCCGTCCCAATTTAAATGTCTCATGTTTAAAAACACACATTTTAAGAAATTTTTTGTTTGTATGTGATAAAATGACAATAATATCCTCAAAAGTGGTGATTGTGTTTTGTCTTTTATGGGCAAAACTGGAAAATATATTTCTATTTATGGAAAGAGACATTTAATTTGGGACAAACAAAAAAGAAAATAAGAACATTTAAATTGGGATGGATGGAGTATAAAAAATGTGTTTTTAGTGTAACAGATTGCACGAATAATGGTGTTATATCATTTTACACAATGTTGCATATGCAAATGTTTCAAATTATTATTTTTATTATGAAAAGTATGGTTTTGTTACCCGCAAGAATACTTGGTGTCTACGCTAATGATGAAGATGAGGTTGTGACTATGCTAACTGAAAGCCTGATTGCGCCAATAGTATGCGGCGTAGTGAATGAACGTGCTTTCTACTACGAAAGTTAGGACGTTATCTCATTTTACTTGGCAACAATGGGTTGTTTTCTACACTTTTTAGGTTAAATTCATTTTGTATAGAACCGTATTTTCAAGCCCAACTCTGAAGGGGGAAACAGGCAGGCGACGGCCCGATCTCTCATTGGGCTCAAAAGTTTTTAAATATATATACATATTTTCTTGCTATATATAATTTTTGTTAGAGGATTTGAAAAAAAAAACCATCTTAATGTAATGTAGAGGTCTTGTGTTCAGTCACATTCCACAATATAGGTGGACATGTATACGGCTTGTATACATATAAGAGTCATATATACTGTATACATACATACGAGTCGTATAATTGTATAAAACTCGTATTTATGTATACAGGTCATAGACTTGTGCAACCAAATACACTATAACATTCTCTTACTATTATACGACTCACGTATAGGACCCGTATAGATGTCAGGGTGTCAAAATAAGATGGTGGAATGTATATAACGTCCAAAACTGGGCATGCATGGAAAATAAGGTACAAGAGTTGACAGGCAAGAATTGACTGCTTCATGTTCAAATGTTTGGTAAGCTATACGTGTTTTACAATGCTGGACTATGTTTGTTTACATATAATATTCTATTTCGTTAGTCTTTGATAGTATTTCTTTGTTTAGACAAATTATACTGGCGAAGCTTGACCCGAAACTTCGGGGGGTCGGAAGTCACCAGGGGGTCGGAAATCGCTAGTTTCGGGGGGTCGAAACCGTAGATACCAAAAAAAATTCTATATGAATACTATATAATCGAAACTTCTAAGCAAAATTTGGCCGGGGGGGGGGGGGGGGCACTCCCCGCCCCTTAAGAGCTGCGCCAATGGCTGCTGCAGTAATAAATCATCACGGTAACTTTTGATTTCTATAGATTTCTTTAACAGAAACCACATTGATCTATATAACAACGAGTCAGAAACTAAAAAAAACTTGCAAAATAACGATACACGGATCAGGATTTAGCTAAGATTTTATCTTACAAACAAGTTTGAACACTCGAATCAGTCCGAAAAAGCCGAATCCAGCTTCTCCTTCAACTGTTCTGCAGCACCAGCACCACCAAGGGCTTTAAACAAAAATGTATGTATCACTTTTCCATTTTCCGTCGTTGAAACATTCGTGTCGTTAATTGCCATTTCATGTTCCTTAAACGTCTTTAAGACCCGTGCAACCGGATGATCATCTATCGGGCAACTAACTCGAACAACAGAGTCATCTTTCCTAGCCATAAAGTCAACCTCGGGTTGACAGGTGACCTCCTTTTCGGTCTCCAAGATTCTTATCTTTGATTGAAGATCAGTTATGTATGAGATCGCGTCACCAAGAAGTGACGCTTTATCCATCTTTGAAATGTTTGGGACCACAGCTCGTAGAGCGTAGAATCGTTGGTTTAACTTCTCTCGTCTTTGTCTCTCGGCTTCTACATGGTTTAACGGTTCTTCTCTCCCGTTTGCAGGCTTTCTACCGCGTTTTCTTGGTTTTCTATCCATCAAGCTTGAATCTTGATTAGACTGGTCGAGGGACGATATTATCGGCTGTGAGTTCAATACCCCACCAATCACATGGTTCATTCCTGCGTCGATTATATGCCCGTTCGATGAATTCCCAGAAAAAACATGATTCTGTATCCCGTACGATTCACCCCTGAAATCCAAATCGTCTTCGACTTTTGGTGAGAAGTTAATGCTGATTGGACCGGATTTTGCAGCGCCAGCACCACCACCAAGACTTAGTTCTTGACCGAAGATTTTAGGTAATATTTTCGGGTGGCATTCGTTAAATAAAGTTTTAACCGATGTAACAAAGCTTTGGTCTTCTGGGATCGACTTAAACGAACCTATTTCCAAAACTCCTTTTTTAACCGGAACAAGAACTAGGGTTTGTAACCGAGACAATTTGGCTAAAAACGATCTTGATTGGTAATGTTCTTCACAACTTTTGGCATCAGAAACCCAAACAGATCGACTTGTGTTAAACGACTGAGACGGGCTAGACGGTTTATCAAACGGGAATAGATAAAACCTCGAGGTTAAATAAAACATTTCCAAATCAGAAACTAAATCCATTTTCAACTGAAGATTTCCTTCCTCGGGTGCCTTAAACCACGAATGCAGCTTCTGAAGAACCATCTTTTTCCTAACGTCTTCGCCCTGTCTTTCATGAACATCGCTGCTTCCCTGCGACTCTTTATAATGCCCGTCGCCCCAAACCAAAGCCGATTTCCCAGATTTCGAATTCGAAACTTGCCAGAAAATAGCGTAATTCCAATCTAACCCCTCGAGAATCTTGTGAAGACCATCTTGAACCCCTAAATCCCTTGTTTTTGACCTAAATTCATCAGGAACCTTATTTGAAGCTGACCATATCAAGAAACTTAAAGCTTCTTGACCCAATACACTCTCTAACATTCCCTTATCTTCCTCTTCTAACCGAAATTTATCTCCCATATCTGGTTAAAATAAAATTAAAAAGAGATTTTAGCTACCAAAATTCGACTTAAATTGAGTTAATAATTTGGGAAAATTACTATAAATATACATTTTTACGTACTTTTTTTCTAAAATAGACATTGACTGTCGGCTAAGGCTCAGAGCATTGACATCCCCTCCATCATTTTCTACCCTATAATTTAACTAAAAATCATACTTTCCAAAACTTATCTCTCATTTTAAAAAACCTACACATCCTATCCAGTGTCCACCATTTTTATCTTTATCTTAATCACAAACACTTATTTTATTAATTTATACACTCAGAGTAATTTGATGAACAGTGTAGCGATTTTCAAATTTTCCGGCTTGCGTTTAACTATTTTGGTAATTTGATCAGTCAAATTTCTATTTTAGTAATTTTCCCTAATAATTATCTAAACATTTAAAGTAATAATTAAAATCAAATTACATCAGTCAAATTAAAATCCATCAAACAGTCAACAGTCAACACCATCAAGAAACAAACCACAAAAATCAAAATCATATAACATTTTAGCAAAGATTATGCAATAACTCATAATCAACAATAATAATAATAATAATAATAATTATAATAATACTAATCTATCTGCAAGAACAGAGCAACCAAGATTCTTGAAAATTCTAGGGTTTTAAAACCTAATTACACTCAAATCACAACAAAAAACAAGTAAATTTTAAAACTTGAAACATGGGTTATCTCTAGAATCCATCTAATTAACTAATCAACTACTTTACAGTTAATAAAATTAGCTACAAAATTTTATCATAATCCAAGCCCTAGATCTTTAAACCAACCGATTGGGACGAAATTTGGTACTAAAAACAGGAAATAATCAAGGGTTTGATAGAGAATGAATAAAAGATTAGAATCATACCTGAAAACAGTGAAGAATTGATAGAACGATCGAAAGAAGGATATAGAAATATGTAGAAAAAAGTAGGAAGTAATTAGCAAAGAGTTGTGTAGATGCTCGTGTAGCATGTGACTGAAACAAAGGCGGTTTTGTTAGATCTGAAGGTTATTAATGTAACATGTGGATACTATATAGGAAACAATAAACATGGGAGGATGTTTATGTTTTTGGTCCTTTGAGTTTTGTAAGTTTAATGTTTTTTAAGCGGGTGCAGAATGTGGTTCATAATGTCTCACAGAGCTCGAGAAACTAGAGGCTGTTTGGTAACCTCTTAACCATTCAGTTCTGAATCATTCAGCATTCAGACTGTTTGTTTCAGCATCTGAATGGAATGGTTAAGTGCTGAACCATTAAGATTTGAGATGTTGCTGAACCATTAAGCACTGAACTAGGCTGAACCTTAATGAGACTCTCCTACCAATTTGGGACAAGAAAACTAACCATTAAGAGGTCCAACTTAATGATTTAGCACTTAACCATTCAGACCTCTTAACCATTCAAACCTCTTAACCATTCAGACCTCTTAATGATTCAGCTCTTAATCAACCAAACAACCCCTAAGGGTTTGTATTTAGTAGAATAGGCTTTGCGATTCAAAAGGGGGTAGCGGCGCAGCTTGTTTCTCGCTTACCCATTATCCGGATGTAACTTGGTTTTTTATTGTGGAATGAAAGAAATCTCAACTCTTATGTTTTTTGGTTTCTTGATGTTGTGTTTAGATTTAGGTATGGGATGTACACAGTGGCGGATCTTGAACGAAAAAACTTGGTAGGGTCAGGCTCAATCTGGGTGGGCCAGACTCAATACATATAAAAAATTTTGAAAATTTTTGGTAAAATTTACACTACGAAACGAAAAAACTGGGTGGGCCGAGGCCCGGTCCGACCCTAGTGAACAACCGCCCATGGATGTGCAACTTGTACAAGTACAAGTGGACAATGAAAAAAGAAGTTAATGGTGTTAATTTGACTGTTTGTTATGGTCATATGGATAAATCATGTGTCTTGGTCCTGGTAGGGTACATGTTTACAAGAAAATGTGGTGTTTGTTTGACTAAATTGAGAAGTGTCGGTACGTCTTGGTTCAGGTATCGGGTTTTGTCGATTCAGATCAGATTTGTGTATATGTATAATTGTGTGTGTACGGAAAAAAATAGGATGAATTCTGTAACATGAGACATTATTAAATTACTCTCTTATTGTCTCTATAGCCCTATGACTTAGTTAAACAGAATACAATAAATAAGTATGCAATATGGACAAATTAGCCGTTCAAAAAAAAGTATGCAATATGGACATATGGGGTATACAATCATTTAATGATCAACACAAATAATAACTTCTCTTTATAGCATAGCCATGCAAAGAGTGAGAGACTGAGAGACATGTGACTATGTGAGTGAGAGAGAGAGGATATATAAATAAGTATTATGGCCCCTCCTCAACTCTTTTTTTTTATTTAAAAGATATTTGTAAATATTTTTTATAACTTTTTTCTATAAGCTTATGGTATTTTTTTTAATTTAAATCAAAGTTAGTATAAACCCACTATTCTAGCTTCTATTAAACCTTCATAAATTTTTCATACTGTTGGTTATATATCAAACTTTCTGTTAAACTATAATCATTTTAAACTTCCTATACAATTTAGGGCCTGTTTGGTAGCTGAATCATTCAGTTCTGAATCATTCAGCTTTGAATGGTTCAGCATTCAGACTGTTTGTTTCAACCTAGAAAAGACTCTGAATAGAATGGTTAAGAGCTTAATAATTCAGACTTGGTACATAGCTGAACCATTCAGCACTTAATCATTCAGAGCCTCTTAACCGTTCAGCACTTAATCATTCAGAGCCTCTTAACCATTCAGACATCTTAATAATTCAGCACTTAATCAACCAAACAGCCCCTTACTTTAGTTCTTTATATCCAAAGTAATAAAGGGGTAAGTGAGACATAATAACCTAATGATAAAACTAGAAAGAGTTAGTTATAGAAATTAAGACCAAGTGATCGTATGGTACCAAAAGATTGAAAGAACGATAAGTGGTGTTGAAAAAACAATAAGTATTCCGGAGATTACCATTAATCACCGGGTGGTTTATACTTGTGTTACCACAAGTACGATCCTTTACCCAAACCTTTGGTTTAACCCGATAGGAGGAATGAGAGTGAGTGTGTGTGTGTGTGTGGTAAAAGTAAAAACACAAAGATGTAAGTGGTTCGGTCAAGTTCGACCTACGTCCACTGTGAAGAGCCGGTTGTTTTATAACTTTGGAGAGTACAAAGTATTACAAGAAAACCTAGCTTTATGTTACAAGTGATTATTTTCGGACCCCTTCAGAAAGAGTTAAAGTCCTTTATTTATAGGAGAGTTTGTGGGCTTGGTGAAAAGGCCCACGAAGAGCATATCCGATTTGGGCTTCTTCCTGGGCCCAAAGCAATTGGCCCAGCAAAATGGCGGGAGAATCGGAGTCCTGTGGCTGACGTCACAGGACTGTTGACTAGCTCTGCGAAGTGGACACGTGGCGCCCTCTGGTTGGGCGTCGGCGGTGTACTTCTGCTACAGTATGGTTGACTTACCTGCTGCCGTCTGATGTGACGTCTGACAGCAGGTAAGCATCTGTAGACGACAGTATGGCGGAAGCATGGAAGCAGTCATGTCGTTGTTCCTGTCAGCGGCCGTTGGACTGACTCTGCCACGTGTCACCATCCGGTTGGCGCGTGTTCTGTCCTAGATCCTGCTGAATCTTCTTTGTCCTTGTTATTCCGTACCTCGTACCAAAAGCTGGTTGTGAAGAATATTCCGCGCGTGGGCGCACGCGCGTTTATCCTTTTGAAGAAATGGTGTGAATCGGATCACGTGCTTGTTGGTTCTTGATTGTGGAGCGAGTTCCGCCATTTGGTTCCGCAAGTGGCGGGACCAGTTGACGCCAAGACTTGTTGAAAAGAGGGATAGGGATGCCGCCTCCGCCAGGATTAGGCTCCCTATCCCTTCAGGTGTCAAAATATATACCTCTTAGACCATCTTTAAAGGAAGTTTGTGAGCTCTACAGACTGCGGACATGGATGAGAGAGGACATTGTAGATGTGGTGCCGAAAGAGGTCTCATGGTTTGTGGCTACATACAGTTTGTGGACGCCCTGGTTTTTTTCATTAAAGAGTATGGGAGTGAGGGGTTGCGATCCTTGGGGGAGGAAACGAGTTTATCTGCCAACTTGAAGGAATGGGGTCCCTTGAACTTCACATGAGATACTTATGCCAAGCAGGGGTCCCGTGAACCCTACATGAGATACTTATGCCAAGCAAAGCAGTTCGGATGTCAGGTTGGATCAGGTTTGGTCACATTGAGTTAGTGTCAGAATGGTGTTGAGTGGAAATGAATTCAGCTCAAAGCTGATTAATATTTAAAAATAATCACTTTGGCTTCTCCAAAAAACGACTCATACTTAAACTAATTTTGTTTGAAATGATTCACTTTGGGAAAACAAATACATACACATATATATAGTTCACCTGTTATGTTTATTTTTATTTTTTTATAACGCCTAGCAGCGACGTGTGTTGGCGGTATCCACGATGGTGGTCATTGCATTGGTGATGGTGGTGGTGTTGGTGTCGGCATAAGTTGCGTCGACGATGACGTTGGTGGCAACGCAGGCTGCATCGGTGGTGGTGGTTTTGGTGGTGATCTGTGTTGGCAATGGTTACAACGTCGACAACAATGATTGGGTGGAGTCGCAGTGTTGTTGGCGATGGTTGCATGAGCGTTGACAATGGTTGGGTCGGTGACAACGACTACAAGGTGGTTGCATATGTGGTGGAGGTCATGACTGATAGGTGGTGGCGACAAACAATAGTCATGATATAAGATGTTACTCTGTTATTTGAACCCATTTTAAGTTAGCAAGTTTGTTAAGAACGCTATATCCTGAGTTTTGACCCATTGTTTCATTTGAGTCGACCTAAATTGACATGTCATGTAATTTAAGTTGATCCAAATAAACATGAATGTAATTAATTTATACTCAAATCAACTTATCTATTGATTAGTCGATCATGACTGATATGCTTAATGATTCTCTTAGATCTTAGACTATGTGTTGTGGTTGGAGGTGAGCCAACTTTGTCGAATAATCTTGTATCAGTAGGCGTCGATGTGGCACTGGCTCGCGATCGCAGGCTGGTAGCTTGATCCCGTTGTGGCTAGAGGTGAGCAGGTCTTTTTTTCTCCTCGCTAGCCCACGCGATCTGGCTCACGTCTGCTCGCTCGCGCAACCGTTGACGTCTAAGTATTGTGGTTCCGGTGATTCACGTGGCTCGCAAGGTCATTTGCGCAGATCCGGTCGCGCACCACAACGGATAGTCTTACTTGATTTAAAAGTATAGGCTAAAACTTATGAAACTATACATTTCATATGTGTTTCAAAGTTTAATAACGAAGGAAAAGAAAAGAAACAGAATTAAGGAGAGAAAAGAAAGGGAATGGAAATTAAACATTTAATTAACTATCAGGTTCCCGAGTTCGAAGGAAATGAAAAGAAAAGTAAGTATTTTATGTTTAAAAAAATCATTTCCTTCCAAATCTCTCCAATTTTGAAGGATGAGAAAATGAAGGAAATTAACTAAATTTTTCCTTCGAGTTCCCTCCCTTTCTCTCTTTAAAAAAAGCTGTATAACACGATTTTTCCTTGACATCCTTCTAAATCCTTTCTTTTCTTTCGTTAAATGCAACTCGAGAACACAGCGTGTCTTGGTAATTGGTTTGTATTTTTTCGCTAAACACCAACGTTAAAATCATGAATCATGTCTTAGCCGGAAGACCAATTGATCTGTGTTTAGTAAATTCACTTGTTTTATGTCTCATTATTTTGAGTTGAAGATCACCTTAAGGATATGTTTGGCAAAAAGCTTTTAAGAGTTTCAAGTTTTTAAGAAAAAACTCATACTTAATAAAAAGTCTTGTTTGGTTGAAAGAGCTTGAAACTTTTAGGTTAGGAGAAAAAACCCTATATTGAAAAGCTAGTAGTACTAGCGTTTAAGAAAAAACTCATACTAGCTACAAGCTTTTAATGAGTAAATGACACAATACTCATTCTATTATAATAATAAAATAAAAACCTTCCTCACAAACTTTTAAGGGGTTGTGGATTCATACACCACTACTTTAGGATTCATACACCCTGGCCCACATCACATACCAATAGAAAGCTGCCACATACTCAGAATGTGATGTCATACACCCTAAATACGATGTCACGTGGTGTATGAATCCTAGAACCCACTTTTAATTATGGCCATTTTAGTCATTTTATACATTTTATTAAAAGTTCCAACTACTCTGCCAAACACCAAAATATATTTAAAAAGCTACAACTACCAACTTCCAGCTACCAGCCACCAGCTAGTTTTGCGAAACATACCCTAAGTGTTTCGATGACCAAGTCCTGTAGCTATAAAGTTTGCCAAGCAAGTTAAACATATTCTTAAAAGTGTAAGTTTTCATGGGCTTAAATGAAGATTTTCAATTGATAAAGATATTGTGCCAAACACTACCATACTTTTCAAGACATAATGATTTGAAAATCATTCTTAGTCGCGATCTTAAACAACCTCTTAACATTTTAAATAGTCGAGTGAAATACGTAGTGTAGTTTTGATTTAATGTAATTTTTCGGTTTTTTGTCGTTTTCTGCTAGCTATTTCCGTCTGGTAATAGCTAGTTCGTTTGGTGGTTAATGAAATTTACTTTTCAAAGAAAAATCTATTCACACCTCCCAACTGGCTCCTTTCACCCCCCCTGGCTTTAAATCGTCTCGTTATGGTCATAGCGAGACGCTTTGAAGTACAAAAGTTGACAAAAAAGTCAGCAGGGCCAATGATTGGGGTTGTTTTTTTTTTTTTGGGACGAGTTTTTTGTGGCGTCTGGGTGGGCTTTTTGTTGGGTTTTGTAAATTTTATGTTTTTAATTTTTTATAAGTTTTTTTTGTATGAAAAATATATTGGTGTAAACATGCCAAATCACACGATAAGTTTCCAAGTCTTGATTGTATGTATAGACATGTAGTTTAGCCAATTCTTTAAGCATTTCCCAATTATTTTAACATTTTATAAACATTCGAAACCAACTTTAATAAGATTATAAGCATTCGAAACAAACATTCAAATAGATATAAGTATTCAAAACTAATATCGTAAAATTATAAACATTCAAATAGATATAAGCATTCGAAACAAACATCGTAAATATATAATAACCAGTTTGTACATACAAAAATAAAAATACAACTGAAAGTGTACTACAACCTAACATATATACTAATCACTGTGGTAGTGGTGGTGGTTGTGGTAATGGTGGTATGTCTGTCACCTCCGTCCGCTGTGTAATCATTAGTAGGAACCTCTATTGTAAAACAAGGTCTCGAAGGACGAGTACTCCCCGAGTAATCACTACAAGGTATGTTGCCGAGGACTGAGTAATCTACGCCTAGGCCGAGTACTCCCCGACTACTCTCCAACTAGGCCGATAACTCCCCGAGTACTCCCGACTCCGACTAGGGAGCGCCTAGCGACTTTTGCAACATTACTAGGAACGTAACCGTCCATCTCTGAACCGCCTCGTAGTGCTAGAGGCGGCGGTCGGAGTCCTTATCTGTTGGAGAGATATGGGCCACATATACATAGAATTACAAATGACCCATACCCAAAGAAAGCATAAACTAAGTTAGTTCGCAGAATCATGGGGACACGGAAGCATGGGTACGATGACGCGCATGCTCGACCATCACCAGACGCGTGGGCATCTCCGCCTCAATTTCTACAAGTACCTTGCAAGCAAAGCTATGTGAGCATGAAGAAGACAAAAGGTACAACATACAATCTGGTACGAACCAATCATATTGAAGGGACGTGTGGCAGGGAGCATGGTACACGTCCCACCAATCAGTGAACGCCAGCAAGGCAAATCCCAACGTCCATTTATGGATGTGGGGACCAAATAGTACAACTGGCATTGACGTGAGACCAATCAGGGGGCTTCATCAAAGTTAGAGATGTTACCACGCCGGTTCTCATCCGCGCGAACCAATGGGACTATACGAGGCCACCTCACAACGGTCTCCACTAACGACCACCAACAGACTGAACAGAGGAGACAAAGGTACAGTTGACAAAGAGAATCAGCCAATCAAGGCGTGTACAAACCCTAGACAATTACCAATGGCATGCCGCACCGCCACGCGGAGCAACGGTACACCCTCTCTCTATGATTTATATAATATAATATAATATCACACCTTGTCTTCTACTAATCGTGGGCCAGTGTGGAGGTAAACCCTTAACTGGGACTCGACCCAATGGGTAAGTTAAGGGTTAATGTTGGAGGCCCGTGTGGAACCTATTTAAGGAGGACTTCACTTCCTTGGATAGGCTATTCTGAAAACCATGAAGAACACACTAAGGCCGACTCCGTTTTTGTGTCTGTACGTTGGTTCCGATCTCGGTTCCTAGCAGTCACCTCCCACCGGTTTACTTGTGCTATTTCATGTCACATTCATTCTCACATCTCTTCGGCCGTGATATCTAGGAAGGATCAAACCTGTGGTGACCGTAGTTTATTGTCCCTAATCGGAGGTTAGATTATTGTTTCTTCATCTGTGTTATAATATAAAAACATATTAACGTATTGATACTCTTAAGTCTCAATTACACACCCAAACAACAATAAAAAAATAGTTGGTTCGGTAATTTCGATTATTAACCAAAACCATGAAGCAATGAATAAATGCATGAAATAGAGGTATAAAACATAAAAGACATGAAATGAAGTTGTTAAAGATATAAATTATTGAATATATGAAAGCTTTTGTTTGGTTAATTTCGGTTAACCGAGGGCACAAAAAATAACCGATAACCGCTTTTCGGTTAATTTTGGTTCAGTTTTGACGGTTTTCGATTCGGTTTCAGTTAACGGTTCGGTTTTTGCTCACTCCTAGCACAATGTCAATAGAGTGTCTTTTTTTGTACCATAAGCTATAGTGATTGCTAGTACTGTAATAGTACCATGACGAATCGAACTGATACCAGTCAAACAATTAGAAATCAATATCCATTTGTATGATTTTCAATCGATATAAAACATATATATCTATTTCTGTTATATTTAGTGCCACACTACCAAGCCAAGCCAAACCAAACCAATACCGATAAAAAACCCATTGCGAAGCACATACACTAGTTTATCGATTACATTTCAATTCAACAAGTCAAACAACCCTTTAACATGATTGCTCTCCCAAAATAGAAAAAAAAAACATAATTTTAATATAAAACCTTCGCTCTGTTCCCGAGTTTACTTGAGGAGAGAGGAGGGAAAAGAAAGGAAAAAAATCGAAGGAAATGAGAGGAAATAAAAAGAAATAATACATATCATTTCCTTCTGTTTCCTTCCAAATCGAATGAAAACTAGACTAAATAGACTAAAGAATTTGGTTTAGTTTTTATTCTATTTTCTTTCTTTTCCTTCCTTAAATAAAACCTGAAAAGACAGTCAAATTTTTCTTTCCTTTCATTTTATCCTTTTTCACTTGTTATGTTAACTCGGAACACAACTAAAGATATCATAGAACCCTAATCCCACAAAGAAAAGACCCACCACATTTCAACCAAGATTTTGTGGGCAGATAAATCAATCAACATTCTTACACTTCCCCTTCAAACCCATCTCCAATTCATCATAAAGTTTCAATCTTTATCCTCAATTCATCCAAAAGTCACAATCTTGAAAAAAAAAAAAAAAAAAAAACCCTCCATTAATGCATCAGCAAGCCTTAACCCTTAATCCCCACGTTCCCACGTCCAGTTATGGAACACGTGTGTCTCACCCACTGTTTATTCACAACCCCAGATTAAGAATACCCTTGTTGAAGACTAGTTGTGTTGTTAAGGGTAGTCATGTTAAGGTTGGTTGTAGAAGTAATGGGGTTGAGGTTAATGTTAAAGATAATAAGTGTTGTGTGTTTTCCAATGGTTTTGTTGGAGAGAAAGAGGTTGATGTGGCTACACTTGGGAATCTTTGTGTTGATGTTGTGCTTAGTGTTCCTAAGTTGCCTCCTTTGGGGTTTGATGATAGGAAGGAGTATATGGAACAGCTTGCTAAAACACCTCCTGATAAGGTCTGTTTTTATGTAACTTGAATTTTTTTTTTTTTTTGGATTTGGTTACCTTTGTTAAGTTATGGATATTGAGATTCCAGCATGTTGTAGATATGTTATTATGGAGTAATGATAACCATAGTTGTTAAAAGTCATCGCCTCTTGCGCCTAGGCCCATTTTTTAAGCGAGGCGATGCATTTGCGCTTTGAGTTGTGGAAATTGCGCTTTAGTTCTCTAGGTGATGGTTTAGCCTTTAGGCGCTGATTTAAGCTAGATTCCCAAATTCCGGAGAGTTTCCAGCCAAACTCCTAGATTTCTACTTTTATCTAAGGAAAACTACTTCTATACACTAATACATTAATATTTTAAAACTTTCGATACTAACTAGATGAAAAATAGTATTATTTTAATATATTTTTACTTTATTTTCTTTCTTCGCATTTTTTATCTCAGGCCCTCGCTTTTTTAGCGCCTCGCGCCTAGGCCCTAGGCGAGGCCTATGCGCCTTTGATAACTATGATGATAACTTATTAGGTTGTTATCTGTTAGGGAGTTGTAATTTAAGGTAGATATGTAAAGTAAAAGTATGCAAGTGAAATGTTATGTTATGTTCACTGAGCGGTAAATGGCTAAATGACCGATGTTAAATAATCAAATATCAGTTATCACCAACGTGTTTTGGACACATTGGCTGTGAATGATAGGAGAAGTCCATGGTTAAATGTGCTTGGGTGGGGTAGTCCATGGATGGGTGGCCTCCGGGCGCAAACAAAAACAAATTTCTGAGCTCATAGTGGACAAAGCGGACAATATAGATTGGTATGAGAGGCTGAATGTGGTACTAAGAGACTGTTTGGATGTTTATGTGTTGGCCTCTAGCAGTAATAATAGTTTTTATGTTTTTTTTTTCTGTTTGGAATATTGTAATTATTTAAGGAAGACCTTGTAAAAGTAAAAGTATGTAAGTGAGTTTACTCCGCTCTTGTGATATTTGTTTCGTTGCAGCCAGCTGGGTTTTAAAAAGCACGCTTGAGGCGCGCCTAGGCGCAAGGCACATCAAGGCGTAGCCTAGGGCGCCTCAGGGCTTTGCGTACCCTTTTTCCCAAAGGCGCTCGCCTTAGGCGCTTTTTTGTCAAATTTCAGGCGCTTTTCTCCCTAACGGACCCAGGGTATTTTTTATGCATAAAAATGTTGTACCTTGGTGTTTTTGGCTTGTACATATAGGTAAAATCACATAAAAACCTTATTTATAGCTATATTTTGGGTAAATGAAGCTAAAAACTCATGGAATATATATGGGATATATAAAAAATTTATATAATTAGTATGCGCTTCGGGTACGAAAATCCCACGTTTTTTGCGCTTTGCGCTTCGTGCGATGCGCTTAGACCTCGTCGCTTTTGTGCGCCTAGCGCTTTTTAAAACTAAGGCAGCCAGTATCAGAAATGTCAATAAATGCTGATTGTTTTACTCTATCCTTTTGAATTGGATAGTTCTTTTTATAGGACTTAAATTGTTTTGTTTTGCTTGTAGAAATATTGGGAAGCTGGTGGTAACTGCAACATGGCTATAGCAGCAGCAAGATTAGGACTTCGGTGTAACGTGATTGGTCATATCGGGAATGAAGTTTATGGAAACTTTCTATTGGATGTGCTTCGTGACGAGGGAATTAATGTGATCGGAATGAGAGAAGAGGACGATACTATCAACACATTATCAAGTAGTGACTATGAGACACTTTTATGTTGGGTCTTGGTGGATCCATTGCAAAGACACGGGTTTTGCAGGTACACGTGATTATGTAAAGGTTCGTTCATGTTTAAGTTAGTTTATATTCGAGAGTATCAACTTTGGGAATAACACTAGGTACTATTTAACCTGCTCGTCTTGCCACATCTAGTATTTGACCATGATTTTTTTATTAGTCGAGCAGATTTTAGCAAGGAGCCTGCATTTGCTTGGATGAAAACGCTATCTGATGAAGTGAAGTCAAACATCCAAAAGTCAAAAGTCCTTTTTTGTAATGGATATGGGTTTGATGAGCTTCCTGCGGGCTTGATTTCTTCTGCACTGGAGTATGCTGTCGAAGTTAATACATCTATCTTTTTTGACCCTGGACCAAAGGGAAAGTCTCTTGCTGTTGGAACGCCTGAAGAACAAGATGCGCTTGCCAAATTGTTGAGATTTAGTGATGTTCTTCTTCTAACTTCAGAGGAGGTTTGCTTCATAACTTTTTTTTCAAATTACAACGATAATTTGGTTCTGAAAAAAAAAACAGTTTAGAAGGTTGATATCATTTTGATTACACTCCGTAGTCCGTATGACCTTCAGCTCGTATCACAAGTGTCCACTTTTCGCTAAATTAGAAATTTTCTCCATTTGACTTGGTCGTTAGCTAGGCACCAGGCGGCGTGCTTACCTACCTGATGACTTGCTTAGCCGCTTCCTGTACCTCTTCTTTTCGTGCATCCTCTTACTTCACAAGACGCTCAAAACGCAGAAAAGCTCTAACAATTAGCAATTACTAAACATATCTTGCAGATTCGAGCAAACTAAAAGTGAAAAATATTGATAAAGTCTCTTACTAGATAAAGAGACATGATATTGATGCAATTATCATTATATAAGTTGCAACCTAAATTTAAATCTACATAGGTAATATATAGATTGTCAACTAAAAATGACAATAATGCTCATTATTTATTACATCAAAATTTATTTGACCATTAACGTTTTGTACTAACAAAAATAGCTAAAAGAATGATAAAGGGGACTTCAGATTTCAGAAATGTGTTGTTTTAGAAGAGAGATAGAAATGAGAAATAGAAAGTAGAGAAATTGGAAAACTAAAAAGGGAAAAGAAAAACCTTTCAATTTGGATATGAACCAATGTCCAATTGTTTTTTTTTTTTGAACGACCAACGGTACACACCCATAACGAAGCCCCGCACCCTTCAGGTTCGGTCCCCCCCCCCCCCCCCCCCCCCCTTAAGGTCCAGCCCCTCATTTCAGAATAACCCTACTCTGAGTGAGATTCGAACCTGTGACCTCCCAGGGCAGGAACCCCACAAAGTGGGTAAACCTTCCCACCTCCATTGCAACCACTAGGCTACAACATCATTGGCGAATGTCCGATTGTTAGAAGTTGGGAAACAACGAAAAAGCTTCCAAGTACCTTGCATGTGCATCGATGGAAGCGTGTAAGTTTGTCGTGCTTGGAGAAAGATGAGTGCCTGCCCTATGTCTGAGGCACCTAGGTGTGCGCCCGGAGCGCTTTTTACTACATAAGTTAACACATCTACTGTTTCTGTTGTCTTAACATTATATGTTTCTGCTCTTGTAGAGGTGATGGGTTGGTTAACAGGTCATCTTTTAGGTTGAAACAGGCGGGGGACGTGTTTGCCTCACAGACACTTCTCGTTTCCATATCTTAAATATTTTATTAACTAATGTGTAAATTATGATTACAAAAACAACATTGTTACTTTAACAATCTAATATAATAATGATTAAAGTGGTCCTATGTGTTAAAAATATATTTGATCTGTTTGGCCTGCAACAAATATATTGTTTGGTAGAATTTGTCTGATTTCTTGTTTAAATTATCATTTATCGACTTGCTTTTCAACCAGGCTGAATCAATAACGGGCTTGCGGAACCCTATAGCAGCTGGAAAGGAATTGCTTAGTAAAGGAGTTCGCACACAATGGGTGATAATCAAAATGGGATCAAAGGGCTCTGTTTTAATCACAAGATCGAGCATTTCTTGTGCACCTTCATTTAAGGTAACATTTATGGTCTTTTGTAGTTTAATCGCCTATGGGATATGCTTCTTTAAGGCATGGTTTAAAAAAACGGGTGAGGCGTACGCCTCGAGGCGAAACTCTAAGAAAACGAGTCTGAGGCGCGCCTCATGGGGTTCAGATTGTACATACGCCTCTAAGGGCTGAGGCGCTAAGAAAATGTGCGCCTCAGGTGCGCTTCGAGTGGTTTAGGGTGTTTTTTATGTGTTTTTTTGGTGTTTTAGACTTTTTGAGTCAATTATTTTATTTTTGATGTGTGTTTTTGATGTTTTAGACTTTTCTAGGTCAAAGTATTTTATTTTTTATAGACACATAATTTTTATATATATTTTTTGCTTGCGCCTTGGTTTGCTTCAAGGCTTACGCCTCATGAGGCGAAGGGAAAACTCCTCGAGGCTCGTTTCCGTTCTTTTAAACTTTGCTTTAAGGTTTCAGTGATGTTCTTAGTTTTACATTTAACTTAAACAGGTAAATGTCATGGACACAGTTGGATGTGGGGACAGTTTTGTGGCTGCAATCGCATACGGATACATACACAATATGCCATTGGTTCATACCTTAACTATAGCCAATGCCGTTGGTGCAGCAACCGCAACAGGTTGTGGTGCCGGTAGAAATGTTGCACGCTTACAAGAAGTTGTGAGACTTATAAAGGAATCAAATCTCAATGAAGACGACAACTTTTGGAACAAATTACTCGACGAAAGTTCTAACAATGAAGACATCAAGATTCTGTCAAAGACATCAGTAAATGGTACCAAGAACCGATTTTTCAACCTCGTAAACCTCCAAAAGGTGGTCAGTGAGGTTTTGCATCAACTTGAGGCTTCATTGGCAGATGGGGTATTGTCTTCTTGAATGTTAGAAGCTGAGATTTTGTGTGGACTTTTAGTTTGTGTATTTTTGTTTGTTTAGAGCAGGAAATGAAGATGTTAGAAACTGATATTTGATGTGGTTAATTGGTTATGGTGCATGATTTATAAGCAGTGAAGTTATTGCTTGCTGCTATATTGATGTAGAGCCAGTTCACGGTCGAAAATCATAACATCATCTTTGCTGGTGCGAGAAAAATGAATCAAAGACAAAAGAATGCTTTACTCAATCCGTTTCCACTGCACATTAATTTCCTTATTTCTAAATATGATATTTTTGACAAACCTGGGTACTGAGTGATTGCCAAAGTGCTACGGTACTAAACAGAGTTACAAACTACAATGGGTAATCTATGCACCCCTTAATGGATTGTAAATTGTGATTGTAAAAAAAAGAATTAGATTGTAAAAAAAAGAATTAATTATAGGTAGAATAATAACAGTTAATGTAATAAACACTAAAGATGATATAAAACAAAACCTAGAGTACATGACATAAAAAACACCCTAAAGTTGAAAGCAAAATATGAGTTTGAATATGAATATTAATCTAAGTATCATCTATGATTATGATAATATAAACATAATGAAATTTAAATCATAATTTTTATTTTCCCTATGAAATCACTAAACACATCACATTTTATTAAAAATATCCAGTTATCATCCACATTATGTCATAATTTATCTGCATAGTTCGTAAGCTGCAAAAATTAACAGCTAAGTGGCAAAAGTTAATATATTATCAATTTACCTTCAAGGGATGCGTAGCAAATCAACAATTTTGATTGATGATTCGAATGAGCTAAGTTGCTAATTACAACACCTTATATTTTGATTTTGGTCTCGATTTTGATTCTAAAAAGAATCGGAACAAGAACGCAACAAAAAGATAGTTGGACTTCGGAGATCATGATTTTAAGATGTAGATGTACGACCTTTCATTGTTACTACAATATTTGATTTCCAGTCTTCACTTTCCCATTTTCATTTTTTAACCTAACCGCCTTGCCTTTTTTTGGAACGAACTCCAGTCCAGTACTACACAAACATGTCGGATACAAATATAAAATAAAATTTTAGAATTGACCCCAAAAAGATGCCCCCCTAAGCCCATACTTTAGTAGAATTATACTTTAGCCAAAGTTTAGATTTGGTTGTTAACAAAATTAACTTTATCGGACTAAAACCGACAATCTAATATAATAAACCGAACCAATTAACCAATTGGTTACTAATATTATTTAACCAACGACTTTGATTTTGATTGAAGCTATCAACTAAATTAAACCAAACCATGCATACCCATATAAGTGGTTTTCTTCATCGCTGCATCGTGCAGGACCCTGCTTAGTATAATATAATCTATAACTTATAATAAAAGAATTGAACTTTGATGATGTGGCATTCAATGGAGGCCTCAACCCCTCCTTGAATGTGCCACGTGGCATCATGTAGGATTTTTTTAATTTTTGAGTTTTTTTAATAAATCTATATATATTATAATTATTTTAGAAAAAGATAAGAATTTAAAAACAAAATTAAATTTTCTCTCTAATGTTTCCTCCCATAACTTTTAAACGTTAATATCTTTTATATACGAGATTTTTTAAAGAAAAAAAATTACACCAAATTAACGAGCGTTTTATTATCTTTCCAACGAGTACCATAGTGTTATATAAAAAACAGAGAAAAAAACAACTATTTTTGTGGGGTTTTGTTTTCAAATATATTTTACTCTATTAATAAATCACAAACGATAAACATAACTTCATAGGCAGAGATTTCTTTTTTTTTATATTTGAATATGATAACTTATGGCAGAAATTTGTTTAAAATAAATAATAATAATAATAATAATAATATTATTCATTAATCGTGTATTGGCAAATCATTAATTATGTTGTCATATTAGATATTTTATTACTAGCTGATTACCCCGGGAGGGTCCCGGGGTTGCTAAATCTAATTTTACGTGATAACCTATTACAAATGGCTCAAGTTAACTAACTACAAAATCTTCTAATCATTGCATGTTCATAGTATTCTAATCAGTAATAACTCATATTCCCCACAAAATCTAATTTTACGTGATAACATGAACACTTTGTGTATTTTTTTCCTGTATGAACGAAACCCCACAAAAATAGTAGATTTTTTCTCCGTTTTTTATATAGCACTATGGTACTCGTTGGAAAGATAATAAAACGCTCGTTAATTTGGTGTAATTTTTTTCTTTAAAAAATCCCGTATATAAAAGATATAAACGTTTAAAAGTTATGGGAGGAAATATGAGAGATAAAATTTTAAATTTATTTTTAAATTCTTTTTTCCTAAAATAACTCAATTTAATTAAAAAATAAAACAATTCAAAAACACCAAAAACTCTCCATTATGATGCCACGTGGCACAAGGTTGGGGCCTCCATTGCACGCCACGTCAGCAAAAGTCTTTTCTTTTATATATATATATAGATGTTATATTACATATTTCAACCCCGGACACTCCCGGGATAAAAGCTAGTTAATCAATAAATTTGAGACAAATTAACAATTAGAAGGGGTAAAATAGGAAAAACACATAAAAGAAGGGGAGAAAGAAGATAGTATAGCTTTGATGGATAAAATAAAAGCCCTAAAAGTCCCATCCATACCCCTACTCTCCACCTTTCTCATTCTTCGTTTTCCCCTTGTTGCCCTTCACATCCTTCTTCCTTCCAGGTAATTTCACTATCTGTCACTCCCCGCCTTTTTTTATTAACAAGATTTTGAATTCTTTGTTTACCCATCTAAAAATCCTTCCTTTATTACCATTTTCATCATAAAGATTCGATTTTTTTTCTTGTTTTGCAGATCTTGGAACCTTTTTTTCACCTTCTGCTGCTTAATTTTGCTGGATCAATCGCTTGGTGAGTTTTTGTTTGTTTTTTTTTATATGGGTATTGATTTTTGAGGCATAAAGGTCTGATCTTGATATGATGATAGAAATCTTGTACATATGGTGAAAGGTCTGATGAGATTTTTTTTTTTTTTTTTTGAGATGAAGGTGTATTGTAGCTCATTCGCTATTTATTGTCTGCCTTTCAAGATTTTGTAATAGGTTTTATACTTATGTGGTTCTTGAGCAAAAGTAGGATCTTTGGTAAGCTCTTTTGTGTTGGTTTTTAGTTGGCATTGTTGGTGATTTTAGTGTCGTCGAGTTATTTTGGTTAACCGGGATTTACTTAGGACCGAAGAAGAAATATGGATAAATATTGATATGAGTTAGGAGGTGTTTTGGGCAGGGTAGCGTTGTGCGGTAACCATGGGAATTTTTTATTAGGATTTGCATGTTTGATGGCAATGTTGCAGACTTGCAGAAGGCGCTAGGCGGGCGGTGAGGTCCAGCCTAGGGACTAGGCGGAATTAGGTTTTTTGGTATTTTTATACGTATTTTATATATATCTACACAAATTTAGGTGTTTTTTTAAAATATGTTAAGATATATACGCATAATACTTAGATATATACACATAATACTAAGAAATACTTAGAATTTTTTAAAAAATTATTAAAAAATAAATAAAATTTAAAAAAACCACCGCCTAGGCCCGCCTAATGGCCAAAACGCCTAGTTCACCGAGTAGGTCGTTATTCCTGTATTCAGTCCCGCATAGCGCCTAGGCGCTAGGCGTCGCGTAGGCCGACTTTTACAACATTGTTTGATGGAAAGTTGATGACATTGGTCGTTAGTTGGAACTGAATATCAATTGTAAGATCATTAGTAACCAATCAGCAGATCAGTACTGATAACTGATAAGCAACAATTTTGGCGATAGTAGCTATTAGGTCATCATCACCAGTAACGCAGTTACTGATGGAGTTCCTAGTTATGTAAGTGAATAGCCGCTATCTGTAACTCTTTCACGAAGGGTTGCAACGCTTCAACGAATTGTTGCAGTTGTTCTATACCTATAAAAAGAAAGCCTTTTGTCTATTCTGGGTACACATTTTTTCATAACGGAACTCCATATTCGTTCATTTTTTCTCTTTTGTGAATCATCCGATTGAACTCTCAAGACTATCATCGAAATATTTCATTCTGAAAGTGACCGCGTCATAAATTATAAGAGATATCTATACTCTGTGAATTCTGAATGTTTTCCAACAAGGCTCACTTTCGACTTTGGAGCACTTGGTGCCACTCCATGTCAAACACTTTCGGTTCATTATTCGTACCATATATGTATTCATTGGACATTCATTTGACTACTGTCATCTGGGTGACTGCATTTGTTAAACATAAGCATGAATCAACGCAATAGGATCTCGCTAGCGCACACACATGTGACTATAAATTGACATTTACGTTGATTAAGTGTGATTTTTAGATTACCTTGCATAAGTATTTTAGCTACCTCATCATGTATTCTAATGTGAGTGCCTATTTCTAAATTCTAATTAACAATTTATATGGACATTCAATTTTTCTAAGCTGCCAAAGCATTCTGCCTTTATTAGTTACATGTTCTCAGTTTCTCACTTGCTAATCAATATCTCTATTTGGTCACTCTGGGTTACTTTCTTTCATTTTGGTCATGGTCTCATGGAAAGTGAAAATCTTTCGTTTTGTATGAGATCACGAAACATTGTCTGAGAACTTGTATTGAGAAGCATTTTTGCTGCACAACAGTTCTTATGAGGTGGATCCTTCATTCTATGCCTATCAATACTCGATCTAACGAGTCTGTCTTGGGATTGCTGACAACTCGTATCATATATAACTTTGATCAATATCTTATAGCTATGTTTATGTAGAGTGTTTATACATGTACAGGGCATTAGACAAAAAAAATTCGCATAGCATGTTTTCAGAACTATATTGTAAGGAGTAATGGAAATAAATAATCCCAACTATTGTTCTTTGGCTGATAATGGTCCCAACTACAAAAATAACCACTAGCGGTCCCAACTTTCGACATATTGGCCACCAACGGACTCAAACTAACTGAGGCTAACTCCGTTAGTGTGGTGCTGACGTGGCATGCTTAGGTGGCAAAATGATCCTATGTGGCATCCTACGTGGCACGCCAAGTCAGCATCACACTAACGGAGTTAGCCTCAGTTAGTTTTGGTCCGTTGGTGGCCAATATGTCGAAAGTTGGGACCGCCAGTGGTTATTTTCGTAGTTGGGACTATTATCGGCCAAAAAGCAATAGTTGTGATTATTTATTTCCATTACTCCATCTCCACTCAATGTTAAATTTGAAAGTGTCAAATCAGGGTTTTGTTATGATTTTGCATTTTTAAAAGTTTATAGGTTCTACTCTTTTAGGTCATTGGTTTTTTTATACATAAATGCTTTGTAGTTTGTCATTGAAAGTTATTTTTTATTGTACTTTTAGCTAAAATAAATACATATAATTATGGATTTTGTTACATTAAAGATAATATTTTGATTTTAAACTTGACTTTGTTGGAACAGGTCTGTTTGGCTGTGAAGATTGATGTTATGGAGAACCATGGAATGATTATTGGTCAAAGGCCAGACATACCATGGCATGCGCATACAATGGTGGCTGAACAAAATCATATTTTGGAATCGGGACAAGCGCTAAAGCCTGAAAACGGATTAGGAGATAACGGTAATAGACAGATGAGCTTGCCGCACCATCATCACGATCATGAGTTGCTTTTGGACCACGAGATAGCATCCATGCCACATCATGGTAACGGAGATGCAACTGAGTTCGATGAAACCAATCTCCACGAGCCTAGATACGATGACTGCGATGATGGTGACGGCGACAACTTGGATCATCACGGTATTGGTCAACCATCGGTCAACAATCCTGATTCTCAGTTAGTTCTTGCTGATCAACATCACGAGATGGGTTTATCCGTGGTAGATAACAATAACCACAACCACAACCACAACCACAATCATGATCTTGTTAGCCCGTTATCTTTTCACCAGCCAGAGCTCGTGCACACAAGTCCAGTAATCCAAACCCGAACCACACCGCCTCCTAACTGTGAACTAACAGTGGGTCAAGAATTTCCAGATGTTGCCAGCTGTCGTAGGGCATTAAGGCACACAGCGATCACGCTTCATTTTGAGATACAAACTGTTAAATCTGACAAAACACGTTTTACCGCCAAATGTGCAAGTGAAGGCTGTCCGTGGAGAATACACGCAGCCAAACTACCCGGTGTACCTACCTTCTCAATCAGAACCATTCACTCAGAACACAACTGTGGTGGAATCGCTCATTTGGGCCATCAACAAGCTTCGGTTGACTGGGTTGCAAATACCGTTGAACAACGCCTCAAAGTAAATCCACAATGCAAGCCCAAAGAGATTCTAGAAGAAATCCACCGAACCCACGGGATTACGTTATCATACAAACAAGCCTGGAGGGGTAAAGAGCGGATCATGGCTGCTTTACGAGGTTCATTTGAAGAAGATTACAGGTTTCTGCCGCAGTATTGTGAACAGATTAGGCGCACGAATCCCGACAGTATCGCCTCTGTTTACGTGAATCCTAACGACAACTGTTTTCAACGTCTTTTTATCTCTTTTCAAGCTTCGATCTATGGGTTTTTAAATGCGTGTAGACCGCTTATTGGGCTTGATAGAACAGTTTTAAAAAGCAAGTATCTCGGGACGCTACTTTTTGCGACGGGTTTTGACGGTGACGGTGCGTTGTTCCCGTTGGCATTCGGTGTTGTCGATGAAGAAAGTGAGGACAACTGGATGTGGTTTCTTTCAGAGCTCCATAACTTGTTAGAAATCAACACAGAAAACATGCCTAGACTGACGATTTTATCTGACCGGCAGAAAAACATCGTAGACAGCGTCGAAGTGAACTTCCCTACGGCGTTTCACGGGTTTTGTATGCGCCACCTCAGCGAGACTTTCCGGAAGGAATTCAACAACACGATGCTAGTCAACCTGCTTTGGGACGCGGCCAACGCGCTTACATTAATGGAATTTGAATCGAAGATTCTAGAAATAGAAGAGATATCTCAAGAAGCTGTTTATTGGATAAGACGGATCCCACCTCGTTTATGGGCTACTGCGTGTTTTGAAGGGACCCGTTTCGGCCACTTGACGGCTAACATAGCCGAATCGTTAAACGCCTGGATTTCAGAAGCTTCTGGACTCCCAATCATTCAAATGATGGAATGTATTCGTCGGCAGTTAATGATGTGGTTTAACGAGAGACGTGAAATGAGTATGCAATGGACTTCAATTCTTGTTCCGTCTGCTGAGAGACGTGTGTCGGAAGCAATTGATCGTGCACGAACTTATCAAGTGCTTAGAGCAAATGAAGCCGAATTTGAGGTTATTTCACATGAAGGGACAAACATTGTTGATATCAGAAACCGCCGGTGTTTATGTCGGGGATGGCAGCTCAATGGCCTCCCATGTGCCCATGCAGTGGCGGCGCTTTTATCGTGCAGACAAAACGTTCACCGGTTTACTGAGAGTTGTTTCACAGTGGCGAATTACAGGAAAGCTTATTCGCAAACAATACACCCAGTTCCCGATAAGACGCTTTGGAAAGAAATGACGGATTTACCCTCGCAAGGTGACGGCATGGAGATTATTATCAACCCTCCAAAGTTGATCAGACCACCAGGACGGCCGAGAAAGAGGAGGGTAAGATCAGAAGATCGAGGTCCTGTGAAGCGAGTTGTGCATTGCAGCCGGTGTAATCAATCCGGTCATTTTAGAACTACTTGTTCTGCTCCGATTTGACCCAACCCATTTATTTGTCAAGTGGGTCATGATGGGTCGACAATCGGGGCAGCGGCTAAAGTGTGCTCCTGTGGTTTGAGCCTTTGAGGTTAAAACTTGTTTGATATGGTTAACAGATTTTAGGTTTAATTGTGGTACTTTGTGTATTACTGTTTGAAGGTTATTATGCATATGGTTGAATATAGGTACTGTTAACAGATTATTTTTTAAATGAGGTCCAAAATGTGTTTTTCCAAAGATGAATACATTTGTTGACTTGTTTTGACTTTTGATAGGAAAGTTTTGCTTGATCTTGTAACAATATTCTATACTAGTAGGTTTGGGCGAAATTACCATTTCGCCCTGAGTTCACATAATGTTCCACCGCCGGATGGTAATTAATATGTATACTAATATCAAAAGTCAGTGGCTTTTACATAAGTGGTCTCATCTTTTTTCGACTTTTACACAAGATGGTTCCTCCTTTTTTCCACCGACCGTACAACCTCTCAACTTTTGAAAATTGCAGTGTTAACACCTACACTGTTACTTCTTTACTACCCCTCAACTTTTGAAAATTGCAGTTTTAACCTCTACACTATTACTCCATTTTACAACTCCCTTAAGTTTTGAAAATTGAAATTTCAAGTACTTCACATTTTTTTCCAACCTCAATGCTACTGAGTTAAAACGAATACGTCGAACGGGAGTTTCATATGATTAACGAATTATATAACGTTTGTGCTAATTCGTTCTAGTTACTAGTTTATACTTATATACTTTAGAGATTAAACAAACCCAACCAAACTAAAATGACTTAATGACACTAGAATCACCTATACATGGCACATGAAGTGAGAGATACTAACATCATGATTTGAGAAGTATTTATATTGTATTGCTCAATCTTTTTTTTTAGTTAAGATAAATCATTTTCATTAACCAATTAAATTACATAAGGATGTTAGTTAGGCAGGCAACAAGATAGTAGAAAAATAGAAAAAGTATGTTTACATAGGTTAGGTACATAGGCCCTCATTAGAGCACAGGCCTTGCAATACTAGTTACTCATAGTCTTATACACAATGCTTAAAGACAATACATTACAGTCCGTATTTAGACGCGTATTTTTTTCTAATCCGATCCTTACGTTTTAGAACGAGTTCAAGATCTATCCCTGTAAAGTTGCTCGTATCCATCAAGAGGAAACGAAAATCTTTATCCTCTCGCTTTTCAAGTTCTAGACTCGTGAGCTGAAGCAAGCTTTCATGAAGCTGATGAAAACTAGCAGCTTTGTCAGGCTGCACTTTGAACCCATTCTCCAGATCTATAATTTCTTTTTGTACAAGCGCCTCGTGTATTTTGGATCTGATTGATGACGATGTAGCATCCGACGTTCCTTCCTGATGGGTTGACTTTTTACCAGGTGGATGTCGAAGCTCAACTTCATCCTCTTCGGCTTCCAGGTTTATTGAACCATGTGCGTGTGAAGAAGATGTGTACACCTCGGTTCTAGATGTTTTTAATCTTTTGTTTTTGTTACACTGATCGGTTAAAACAGGCGCTTTCCATTTTGGCGAGTCTTTGAGCAGAATCCACACATGCCACAGACTGAAATTCCGACCAACGTCTTGCTTGTATCTAGTAAGTGCAAGAGGAAGGATGTCCTCTTCAGACTGACCACTTTCAGAGTCTTTCTTCAAGTTGTTAATAATCTCATTAAACTTACCAACCTTTTTGTTCATATCCGTCCACTTACTCGTGATCTGATCTTTCGTTCTGTTGACGACAAACGATGTGTTCTGTCGAAAGTATAACACAACTCTGTTCCAAAAAGCATTAGCCTGTTGCCCGTCTCCTACAATGGGTTTCTCAGATATTTTAAGATACGCCATAGCTAAAAGCTTCTCTTCATCGGGTACCCACGGATTCTTCATCTTTTTCTTCTTATCTGCACGCGTCGTAACATTGTCTTCCGCTCGTTGTTGAGTGTCCTCTGCCATTTTCTGTAATTATTACAAGTACCAAACTTATCAGTGAATCATTTACAAGTTCAAACTTCCTGCAAATTCTACTTTTTTTTTAATTATTTCCTTATGAAAGCTAAAAGGGTAACACAATTGGCACTAAGAAATGATACATTAACTATAGATATAGAATTCATACGTATTTTCGTTTGCATAAACAAGATCAAAGTCAAATCACTTGCTACAGAACGGATGAAGCAAAATCAATCCTTCATCAATCAGATTTAGGCATTGTTGTAAAAATCGTTAGGTGCTAGTTGGGCAGTGGGTACTGACTAGTGGTTAATATGGATAATCAGATTGGAATTTTATATGTAACTTTTCAAACTTACACACACACATCGCTATGGATATAATACTTCAAGTTCACATATTAGTTCAAACATCAACATATTTGTTCAAATACTTCGGGGACAACAAGAGGGTCCATGTCCGATTTTATGGTCCAATTAGCAGGCCGTCCCTGAGAATTCAAGTGCCTGGGCCGAGCCGCGAAATATGTGCCCCTTAGTTTTAGATCTTAACGAAATAAATAACGTAAACTATATTTTTTAAACAATGATTAAAGTAATATCAAATTGATGAATCAATTCTACACAGTTTATTTTATCCAACAAACGTTCTCGATAGCTATCATCGCCAATCCGTGAAGTTTTTTTTTTAAACTCAAGTGTTTTGAGCCTAGGGCGGGCAAGAACCAAGATTAAAATAAGAGGATAGGGGATTACTTTTATATTATTGTTGTTGTTAATCTTTAAAAAAATAGGATGACACCTATGTAGGCTTTTTTTTGTTTATGCATTGACATATTCTAATGTCTATAATACCCCCGTCATTTTCAAGTATTTACACTATGTCATCATCTTCTTCAAAACAACCCCTTTTATACCCTGTACACTATATGCACAGATCATTTAGATTTTTCCGATGAATTCTATTCCACTGTCGCCGGTTACAGTGCCCCCTGGAAATTGGGCCCGGGCCGAGAGTCCTCCCCACACCTCCTCAAAACCGGCCTTGCCGGGATTAGGACAGATCACCGATATTATGGTCCGATCATGTGAAACCGCATCGGTAGAGTACCGATTAGCGATTATTACAGCACTGGATTTAGGGGAAAATCTGATATTACTAAGGTAAATTCAACAAAAAAAACTAAACAACTAAATTCCCAAAATCAATGTACTTAAACGATAATAACTGAACAGTAACAGTCAATCTAAATTCACATTTTAACAAAACCCTAAGCTAGATTACAACACAGATCATCAATTCAAAGGTTGAATCTAACAAAACCTAATCCAATTGGATGAAAACAATGCATTGAATGGAATTAGAAAGAAAACGATGAACAAACTCATTAAAAAAGCACGAAATTACAGCTGATCGACCGAAAATTAGCAAGAAATAAGAAGAAAATGCAAAATATTAAAAAGAAATAGCAGTGAACTTACTAGGGTTTATAGCCTAGCAGAGTGACGATGTGAGAATTGGAAAATCAAAATGCTGTTTAAGAAATAAAAGAGATTGGCAAAGCTGAATTCGGATTACTTTCTCTTACACGGTTCGTGACAAAATGCTATATGCGAGCGAGAGTCTTGTGTAATTACGGGCGTGGGTGACATTTTGTCTATTAATATAGACGGTATGTTGTTGTTTGGATCCTATGAATTTTGCTATATGTGAGCCAGAGAGTCTTGTGTAGTTGCGGGCGTAGGTGACATTTTGTCTATGAATATATGGTATATTGTTGTTCGGATTCTATGAATTTTGATATATGCGAGCCAGAGTCTTTTATATTATACACCGGATGGTCGGACTTTGTTTGATGTTAAAAAAAAAAACAAAAATGAAAGAGGATTCATCTTTCGGTAATTGTTGTTCGGACCCTATGAATTGTTGCTTTTATTAGCTTTTTAAGTTGAAAATTCATCTAAACTTTTTAGAAGACTTGGATGATGTCTGGTTCACTTGTATTTAAACATAGATATAAGAGTTAATAGCCAAAATCGTCCCTGAGGTTTGGTCACTTTTGCCACTTCAGTCCAAAACCCAAACGTCTGAAATGTGGGTCCGCATGCTTTTTATTTTTTGCCACATTCGTCCCTGACACTAACCCAGTTAACTTATCTCGTTAACTCTAGGGGCATTTTTGACTTTTTGCCTACAAAATCGAGGGCATTTTAGACATTTTGTATTTAAAGCTAAATAAATACAAGAACAAAAATAAAAAACCTACTTTAAGGGAGAGAGAGCAGAGATAGAGAGAGAGAGGAGAGAGATAGAGAGCAGAGAGGAAAGAGAGGGAGAGAGCAGAGAGAGATAGAGAGAGAGAGCAGAGAGGAGAGAGAGACTACAGACGCAGAGAGAAAGATAGAGAGAGAGCAGAGAGAGACAGACGCAGAGAGAGAGAGATAGAGAGCAGAGAGGAGAGAGACAGACGATGTGATGGTGCTCGTCGGTGGTGATGGTGCTCGTCGGTGGTGACAGGGAGAGAGCAGAGAGGAGAGAGGGAGAGCAGAGAGAGAGAGCAAAGAGGAGAGAGGGAGAGCAGAGAGAGATAGAGAGAGAGAGCAGAGATAAAGAGAATAAATCGAAGGAGGAGTGGATGTTTAGGGTTACGATTAGGGTGCTTCAAGGAGGCGGAGATGATGGTTGTTTAGGGTGGTTGTGGCGGCGGAGGTGATGGTTGTTTAGGGTGGTTGTGGTGGCGGAGGTGATGGTTGTTTAGGGTTAAATCGCTGCCTCCCTCTCTCTATTTCTCAGATCCCTCGATTCCTCTCTCAGACCCCCCTCTCTCTTTCTCTCGTCTGTCTCCCTCTCTCTCTCTCTCTCGTCTGTCTCTGTCTCTCTCTTTCTCTCGTCTGTCTCTCTCTCTCTTTCTCTCGTCTGTCTCTCTCCCTAGAATAGGGTGGTGGTTATGTGAGGGTGGTGGTGGTGGTGGTTGTGTGAGGGTGGTGGTGGTGGTGGTGTGTGATGATGGCAGGTCTAAATGGAGAAGAAGGTAGGCAAAAAGTCAGAAATACCCCCCAACTTAACGGGATAAGTTAACTGGGTTAGTGTCAGGGACGAATGTGGCAAAAATCAAAAGCCTACGGACCCAGATTTCAGACGTTTGGGTTTTGGACTGAAGTGGCAAAAGTGACCAAACCTCAGGGACGATTTTGGCTATTAACTCTAGATATAATGGTAAGTTGGTCCCAAAAGAAAGTTTGCCTATCACCACGATAACTAGTGTTCTTCGTCGATGAAATTAGGTAAAATATCAATACAATAATAGCAGTGGCTAGAAAACTAGACAAAATCGTCTCGTATGAAAACACATTAAAAATAGGTTTCTTAGTTGAAAAATAAAATTTTAAAGGGAAATTGGATTTTAACACCCTTACAAAATTGAACAACACCGTACTGTACTTTCAACTTATTGGCCTGTATCACCCTCAGATGAACCATGGTTAATTTTTTGCTGACGTGGCATGGTGACGTGTCCATTTTTGTTGACGTGACATGGGGAATAAGCTGACGTGGCATGGACACATCACCTGCCACGTCAGCAAAAATTAACCATGGTTAGTCTGAGAGTGATATAGGCCAATAAGTTGAAAGTACAGCGCGGTGTTGGTCAATTTTGTAGTTCAGTGTATCAGCGGCCAATTGTCAATAGCTCAGAGTGTTAAAATCCAATTTTCGAATTTTAAAATGACAGTGTTTCTAAGTTTAAAAGTAAAAACCAAATCGAATATAGTTAATGGCACAAACACTTGAGATGACTAATCTGACCCACTCCCATTTTAAATGTTTTAGAACTGTACGTGTTTGACCTGTTGAATATAAAATACAAACAAATACGACATGGCTCATTTACCACCTCTACATAACATGGTACCGATGGCGCCGCATAAGACAAACACAAATAAGGGAATTCGCGAGTACATTTCAATAAACATATGTGATCGCTCAATAAACATACTAATAACCATTTAGATCATGTTCAACAATGTACTATAAGTTAATTCATTTCTTGTAGCGGATCCATGATTTATTTTCTGAGGGAGTGGTCGAGGGGGTTTAACCGAACATTTAAACGTCTGAATACCAGGGTAACCTAATGGCAAAAGGCGATCCCATGCGCCTACGATCGCAGACAGTGCTGGGTAGCCCAAGCCTACCATCTCCAGTTCTGGGGGGGAGAACCCGTCGCATGAAGGTCCACCGCGATAAGCCCGGTTGGGTTCATATTCGAGCTTAAGATATGTGGCCTTCAGCTCAAATCTTCACTTCCCCTCTAATGTTAGTTGAGCTAAGCTCATTGGCTGGAAGAAAGATAATTAGCCGCTACAAGACTAGCATTCTCAAAAACCTTTTTGGGAGCTTGTAACTCAAGCTGAAAAGTAGTTATATTTGACTTAAAAAAGTCCACCTTTATCACCTCCTCATTGCAATGCTTCAAAAATCTCACCCATATAAACACTGCATAATTAAGCAAAAACACAGGCAATCAAAAAGTGAAAAAAACTATACTGATATATACGAAAAACAATGTTATCAAAGGCCCTTCGGGTGCACACCTAGGACCTAAGGTGAAGCGAGGCGCAGGGTGTCACACTCCCCAGAGCTCGCACGGAATACGTTAGCGCGTGAGTAGCGGTAACATAAATTGGTGACAATCAAATAATTAAGCAAACACAGTATTTAGAAAAGTATCATAATTATTAAGTTAAGTAAAATGCATTACATAACAGAGTTTAAAGTTTTGTAGTTTAAAAAGTCTCCATCATACGACATATTACAACACAATCCCCACAGGATCTTAGGCACCCTATACACTTCAAGTGCTTGCCCTAAACTATTCTCGCATCCATTTCCCCCACATGCATGCTAAGTACCTGAAAAAACATGCCAAGTAAAATTTGTGTGTCAACATAAAGCTGGTGAGTTTACAAGTTTTCTAATTCACTATAGAATTTACTTTAAAAACTGTTTATGGTATCTTATAACTAAAACATGTGAACCGAATCATAGACAAGCTAGGTTATATGACATGATTGCAACCTTGAACCCATAATCAATCCAAGACTCCTTGGTGAATATCCAATCACCAATATTCAAAATATATTCCCTTGCAATTCAAACCAGAATACTCCAAACCAGTGCGACTGGAGGCAATGGCCGGCTGTCATACCCAATAGATCTATTAATATATTCATGTTGCCATGTTGGCTCCGACCTGAAACCATAGTTAATGATTATAATGCAAGGGGAAATCCTACTAGGTACCGAATGCGCTGGAAATGCACGCCCTAGGCCATCATATGTTCATCGTTTATCAATAACTTTCATAAACATAGGCACATTTCTCCCCAATATTTAAAATGTAAAAACATTTAAAAGAGGACGTGAAATTCACCTTTCAGCACGTCAAAATAAGCTAGCAACCAAATCTAAGTAATTCCCCGACCTAACCGTTCCCTAAACACAAGGGACACATTTATGGTCAACTTTTGAGTCAAACCCGTGAGTTGTTCACCCAACTCACTAGACTAAATAATATTTGTTAAGTCTAAACCCGTGAGTTGACCCAACGTTTAGGGTAATTTTTGTCTTGGTATGGTTATGGACCCAAGGTACACCATATACATAGGGGAGTAACTGCCCCTTTGTGCCAATGCTTTTCTATTTTTGTTGCATGCACTGATTTATAAACGATGTTGTTGTTGCTGCTGTGAAAGTAAAACTTGTGAACTCACTAATATTTTATATATTGAAGTTTTCTTAACATATCTTTCAGTAACTGAGGTGGATGATGTATTGAGCATGGCTAGGGCGGGGGATAATATTTGATGTTGGTCTTTCGTCGGGATTTCATTTACTGGGGTGTGTATTTTCAAAATCTTTGACATTTCGATATTAAACATAAGGGCTTTTCTAAATAAATATGTTTGTTCTAATTTTTGCTGTGAAACCTTTCTTTTCACCACGTCATATGTTTTCCGCTGTTGATGTGGTATGACATGGATAGCATCTCAACTCAAGTGTTTGATGAAAATCTCAAAGTCCTGTAGCTAACGTGCGCATGTGTTAAAAGTTGGAAGATATTTTCCCCAGATTGAGTTATCACACAATTTGAGTCTCTTGAATCTTCAACGTGTCTTTGTCAGTATTTCGTCATCATCTTTGCATCAGGTTTTGTGAGAGCTTGTTGTTCATTTTTTGCATGTTGTTAGTCATTGTAGCTTTCTTTTTTTCTTGATAAGAGTTAGAAGGTTTGCCATCATTTTATGATTGTGCCATTGTACACTATTGATGTGCGTAATGTATATGTGTTTTTATAAAGATATTTTTTCATACAGTTTTTGTTTTAAAATAGTTTTCACCCTAAATTAAACCATACAAATGAAAGACAAGTGTACCTATTGAGAAGTAATATAATTTAAATGCTAAGAACCGAATATCAATAATAATCTTTTGTTACTATCAAACCTTTTCCAAGAGTTGGTTTTGATTTTTGATTTTTTTCTCTAACGAACTTGCAAAATATTAACACTAAAATGGAACAAAGACTAAAAACAATATCAATCAAAAGTCATCTAAACTAAGAATCCACTAAGGACATGTAATTATCCTAGAGTAATAATGGCAACTCTCAATTAATTAAGTTCCAATCAAGACTGCTTAATCTTTCTAATTCTTTGAAAAACTAAAATGTCAAAAACATTTTAATCTTGAAAATCATTCTTCGAAGTCTATTTTGTAATGCTTAAGTCAATCTTGAAACTCCTAACTCGACAACTTAGGAAAAAGTAATTTGAAAAACAATTTAATCACCTATAGTTGTTGTCAATATTTTGTCTTTGTATTTGTACTAGGTTTTGTGTGAGCTTGTTGTTCATTCTTTGCATATTTGTTAGTCATTATAGCTTTCTTTTGTTCTTGATAAGAGTTAGCAGATTTGTAATAGTCTAAAATATTGTGTTAATAAATAGTGTATATTTTTTTTTGTAAAAGTGTTTAATCCATGGTTCTTGACACTTGTACTCTTGCTAATCTATAATTACATTATGAAGGTACAGAGATAATGATGATGAATTGTATGTTCTTTACATTGTTGAACAGGGTATAAATACACAAGGTTACAGCCTAGATTAAGGCACAAATCAAGGACAATTAATTACATAATATGCTGTAAATTAGTTTATGTGTAGTGGTGGGGGGGTTATGGGGCTTTATGGGTATTAAAATATTAAAAAGTAATAGAAAGAGGGTTATGGGGCTTTATGGAAAAAGAGGGTGTAGTGGGAAGAGGAGTTATGGGGCTTTATAAATGAGTGGGTAATCATTGGTTAATTATTCTTTTCTTATTTAAATAATAATATTAAATAGTTAATAATATTTCATTAAATGATTGGGAAGGGGGTTGTACGTTTTTTTTGGCACGACCTTCCATGTCTTTCTTTTTGTGATTCAGTCTTCCTCACCCGGTTGTCTTGCCTCGCACGGGCTCTTCCTCTTGGACCGGATCCTGTGTCTCTGGAACCGACTGTGTTTCTTGCCAAGCATTTGAGGACCCGAACATTTGAGATGTCCCAAACACTTGTGTTGAGCTAAACCCACCTCCCATGGATAGCCCAAAACCCCCTCCCATGTTAATGTTATACATGTTCGGGTCCCAATTCATGGGTTGGTTTAACAGGTTCATAAAACTTTGTGGGTTTGAACCTGAACCCGGAGTTATGAGTCGGGTGTTGTCACCAGTAGTTTGGGAACCGAGCCCGAAACCACCTCTACCGAATGGATTCATCTCTTCTCTTGTGTGTAGAAATTAGAAAGTGTGTGTGTGTGTGTTAGTTTGTCTATGGATGAGAATGTATGTTTGTATGTGAATGTGTATGTATGTATATAAGCTTGAAGCCCCCTCCCCCCACGATTTTTTTTTTTAAAGTTTAGTGACCGTTCAACGGTCAAAAGGGAATATTCTCACGCAAACCAAGCCACAACGCCCGTTATAAATAAAACGCCCTACGTCTAAAACGCCCTATAGCGCCCGGGGGGCGGTGTTCCCCGGCGCTATAGGGTATGAAAGCGCCCTTCAACGATGCCATTACACATGCCCTTAGTGATAGTTAATTGGGATTTTGACCGGATCTTGAGGTTGATTTGGTGGCAAGATATCTTCCATAATACGCACCCGCAAGATGGATGATCCGTTGGAGACTCCAATCTTGGAGCGAAATCTATGAAAAGGTTGTCGAGGCAGCTTCTTGGTAAGTACATCCGCAAGTTGATCAGCAGAGTTGATATGAAGGACCTTGAGCATAACAGTTGAGACTCGTTCACGAACAAAATGGTAATCAAGTGCAACATGTTTCATGCGGGAGTGATAGATAGGATTAGCGCACAAGTACGTCGCCCCTGTGTTGTCACAGAATAAAGTGTGAGTACGAGTTGTTGGAATGCCAAGTTTTTGAAGTAGATTTTGTACCCAAATTAATTCAGCAGCGTCATTAGCAAGTGCCTTGTATTCTGCCTCAGTTGACGACCTGGAGACCAACTTTTGCCGACAAGACCACCAGAAGATAATGTTCGTTCCCAAGTAAATGAGATATGCAGTAGTTGAGCATCCCCCATCCAAAATTCCACCCCAATCCGAGTTAGAAAAGGCTGATAGGTCAAGAGAGGAGGTTCGGTTGAGGAAGAGACCATGATGAATGGTACCTTTTAGATAGCATAAAACACGTTTAAGGGCTTGCCAATTGGTTTAAGTAGGTGTATGCATGAATTGGGAGAGTTTATTGACGGCAAAAGAAATATCGGGCCGAGTAAAAGCCAAATATTGAAGTGAACCAACAAGCTGCGGTATGGAGTGGGATCAACTTTCGAAGACTGGTCATATGGAGAAAGTGTGATCGCGGTGCCGAGAGGTGTGTGGACATCTTTGGCACCATCCATATGATAAGCGATGAGTAGGTCTTGAATGTGTCTATGTTGTGAAAGAAAGAGACCATCGGAGGTTTGTATTGCTTCGATACCTAGAAAATGGTGTTGAGGGCCAAGGTATTTAATGGAGAACTGATTGGGTAATGATGTGGACGATTAAGTCATCTTCGTCGATCGGTTTTTGGATGAGTGCTAATTCATCGGCTATGGACTTCATCTCTTGGAGGTATTTAGCAACCGGTTGGTTCCCTTTGGTAGTGGTTGCAAGTTTGGAGTGTAGAGAAATGATGTGGGAGCGAGAGACGCTTGCATAGGATTCGTTGAGGCGCTGAAAAAGTTCAAGGGAGGTAGCAGCGGAGGAGACGATAGGTAAAATAGTGGCAGAGCAGCTGCCGAGTAACGCACCAAGCAGAATCTGGTTTTGACGGAACCAACGCCGATATTCTGGATTTGGTTTGCCTTCAAGAGTTTTGGGTGGTGGTTCGGTTTTTCCATCAACATATTGCTCGAGTTCAAGACCCAAAAGGGTTGATAGGACTTGATTTCGCCATGATGTGAAGTTATCAAGAATCAATTTAATGGGAAAGTGAGTGTGAGTGGAGAGGGTGATGATGGTGGTGCTGTTGGTTGCCATGTTAACAGAGAAATAGGGACTGGTCAGGGAGACAGAGGCTGTTCGGAAAAACAAAGGATCAAGATGTTTGCTCGGTGGAGCTTTTTACAGCTCTACAAAGATAATGATGATGAATTGTATGTTATTTACATTGCTGAACAGGGTATAAATACACAAGGTTACAGCCTAGATTAAGGTATAAATCAAGGACAATTAGTTACATAATATGCTGTATATTAGTGATAGTTAATTAGGATGTTTGACCGGATCTTGAGGCTGATTTGGTGGCAAGATATCTTCCTTAATATTTCGAATATGAAAGTGTCTTTACAAGATTTTTTAAAAATGCATTTGAAAGTTCAAAGTACTAATCTTCCAAATGTTAGTTCAAGTGTGGGATGGGATTGCAATTCAAAGAGACAAATATATTACTTTCAAGAGTCTCCAAGAATGAGAACATCTTGATCTTTTGTAATTGATATATGTTTCAACTTGACCAAATTCACACAACCTTTTCCACTTTAGAAAATTGAACTATAACCTTAAGAAAAGTTTCCTTCGACCTTGCAAACAAAGTTTGAATTCAAACATTGCATTGTGTGTAGATAAACAATGATTGATGTTTTTAAATCTCTCCCCACTTTTGGTTTAAACATACTTTTCAACACACTGCCGTGTTCTAATAATTTCACCAACCAAATATCTTGATCAAACAAGTTTATATAAACTGTAAAATGTACTTCATAAATATTTGGTTTTGTTTATAAAATATTTATAAACTTGTATATGTTTTTGTGATCAAAAGTTCATTTTTGTCACACACAATTTTACGTGTCTTAAATGTCCAAGGATTTGTATGTCTATAGTTGACTTGAAAATTGAAGTTTACCTCATGTGATTAGCTTAAATATGACACGGTCAGACCACATATCAACCGTCCTTTTAGATCTACGATTGTATTATCCATTGATCGTGTGCCTACTATGCATCATTCCTACTTTAACTTGAGATTTTTTGATATTGGTATTGACATGTTCACTTGTCCATACCTAATATGGTTAATTTCACCGTGGTATTGTGTATCGACCACCCTCTCTTTGTCCGTCAGTTGTTTGAGTATTTAGACACTTGATGTTTTAAAATGTATTACATGAACATATAATATTTAGCTTTAGTGTCATGCGTATATTTGTTATTGTCATCACTTTGTAAGTCATATAAACATCCTATGACTTGCAAATAGTCATGAACAATTTGGAACTTCAACTGCTAGTTTGATTTCACGCGCCAAGCCAGTTAGTTTATTTTCCTAGTTAAACTTAAATGCTGGAAGCCTATGTCTCCATTGTTATGTCTTGTTATATGTGTCTCCTCATTGTGTGTTAATTGTTACATCTTGTTTTATCGTGTCAACATTTTGTAACTAGATTAGGGCCAACAAATACTTATATATAAACACAAACATATATAATTTTTTTTAATCTATGAGTTATCTTGCTCATATTATTGTTTGCTTTCAGTAGTTTATATATATTTATAGACTTTATTGCTCGTATTCACTAAATTAAAATACATCTAAGGATTTTTGGGATGTCAACTACCAACTTTAGTATACATGCAGTGTTGCAAAAATCGGGATTAATCAGTGATTAATCGGTGATTAATCGCTAGTCGGTAGGTTACTGAGTAATTTTTCGTTAATCGGTCCATTAATCGGTAGTCGGCCTAGTCGGGATTAGTCGGACCTAGTCGACCTAATCGGCCCTAGTCGGCCGGCCAAAAATAGACGATTCTAGCAAGTTTTTGGTGAAAATCTGTAATTCCGGCCAACTTCCGGACAAATTCTGGCCAAAACCTATAAATTTCGGCAAGTTTCCAATCAAACAATGTAGATTCTTGCGATTAGTCATGTATACTTAAAAAAAATGGGTCGAAAGGGGTTAAAACATGTGTATTTATAATTAGTTGCCTATAAAAATGTGTGTATATATATAAAAAATTGAAAATTACACATAAAAACACCAATCCGATTAATCCCGATTAATCCTGATTAATCTCGATTAATCGCTAGTCCCCACCTCACCGACCGACTAGCGCCTAGCGAGTTCTACAACACTGTATACATGTCAACTACCACCTTGGTATGCATGCTATATGCATATGCACCGATCGAACTTATAAGCCTAAAAAGCATAGGATTATGTTCCTTAATTTAAATAGAAGATATATTAACATAAGTTGTATGAAGATGGTGATCATAACTTGTAATGATATATCTAGTTAAGTATTTTAAGGTGTTCATCTTTAAGTGATGTTATGGTCAAGCTTATCATACTCAATTTTTTTATGTTTTAAAAAAATATTGGATCTATATGTTACCCAATCAATATAGAATATGATCATTAATATTAACACATTACCAAATTAAAAAGAAGATATATTAATATAACTTGTACAAGGCTAGTGATCACAACCTATAATAATATACCTAGTTAAGCATTTTAAGGTGTTCATCTTCAACGACGTTACGACAAGCTTATCACACTCAATCTTTATCCGTTTTCAAAAATTCTTGAACCCACATGTTACCCAATCAATATAGCCTAACCTAAGCCATTAAAATCACATAATCACCTTTAAACATTACCAAAACCTCTTGAAAATGTAGTCACATATGAACTTTTGACCATCACCGATTCAAAACCAATTATCTCCCAAACGACTTATCGTTAACGACAATGTAAACATGCGTCGTAAAGCTAACTTAATTCTCTACACGACAAACAAAACCTCATAAAAATCCATCAAGTGTAGCTCAAGTTATACTCAAATGAATCAACCATAGAAACACACCATACCTATCATTAACCCAAAAAATCCTCATCACACCTCTCATTCAACACCTCACACATCTTATCTTACAACCGTTGATCTTAAACAATCAAACGGTAAATATTCAAACAAACACCATCCGTGTGGTACACCTATCAACCAATCACATTTCAGTATCTTAACATCACCCTCATTAAATTCACTTTATTTAAATCGTTACCATCATAATAATCATCACCATCAACTTATTATTCACACACCTGCAATTCATTCATTAACGATTAACTGTGAAAACCCTAGCTCAAGCAATGTCGACTGAAGAACCAATTGTTGCGACAGAGCCTGCCGTCGCTGAGCCGGCGGCCGCCGTTGAACCGGAAGTTCCTCCGGTTGAAACGGAAAAGAAGGAAACGAAAGTGAAGAAGACGAAGAAAGCTTCTTCTGCGCCTAGAAAACCTAGAAAACCTGCTCTTCATCCTCCTTACTTTGAGGTATTATTATTAATTATTATTAGTTTATTAGTTATTACATTTCTGTTTTTAACCTAATGTTGTTCTATTGAATATTTGCTCAGATTTTGTTGTTCTAGTCAATAATTTGCTCTAAATTTGTTGTTCTATTGAATATTGCTCAGATTTTGTTGTTCTAGTCAATAATTTGCTCTAAATTTGTTGTTCTATTGAATATTTGCTCATATTTTGTTGTTCTAGTCAATAATTTGCTCTAAATTTGTTGTTCTATTGAATATTTGCTCTAAATTTGTTCTATTGAATATTTGCTCTAAATTTGTTGTTCTAGTGAATGATTCGATCTAAATTTGATGTTCTATTGAATATTTGCTCATATTTTCTTGTTCTGGTCAATACTTTGCTCTAAATTTGTTGTTCTAGTAAACAACTGCTCAGATTTTGTTGTTCGAGTGATTAATAGCTGTGGATTTGCTGTCCGATTGCATAATTGCTATGAATTTATTGTTCGATTGAATAATATGTGTGGATTTGTTGTTTAATATGATAATAGATCTGAAATGATTGAGTAATTGATGGATTAAACAACTTATTGAATACTAATAATAATAATGAATGTGTAGATGATAAAGGAGGCGATAGTGACTTTGAAGGAGAGGAATGGATCGAGTCAGCATGCGATAGCGAAGTTTATAGAGGAGAAGCAGAAGAATCTTCCGGCTAATTTTAAGAAGATGTTGTCGACTCAGTTGAAGAAGTTTGTTGCTGCAGGTAAGCTGGTTAAGGTCAAGGCTTCTTATAAGCTACCTGCTACTAGATCTGCATCTGTATCAGCTCCAGCTAAGAAGACGAAGAAGCCGGCTGCAAAGCCGAAAACCGCCACAAAGAAAGCACCGGCTAAGAAAAAACCAGCCGCAGCAGCCAAGCCCAAAGCCAAAGCTCCTGCTAAAGCTAAGCCGGCTGCAAAGGCTAAACCGGCTGCGAAAGCTAAGCCTGCTGCAAAGGCTAAACCGGCTGCGAAGGCTAAGGTGGTTGTGAAGGCTAAGCCAGCTGCTAAGGCTAAAACTGCAGCTCCTGCGAAGAAAAAGGCGGCTGTGAAGCCGGCGGCTAAGGCAGCAAGGACGTCGACTAGAACATCGCCAGGGAAGAAAGCTGTGGCTCCTAAGGCGGCTGTGAAGAAGGCTCCAGTGAAGAAAGCAGTGGCTAAGAAGGCGGCGCCTGCGGCAAAGAAAACAGCGGCTAGTGCAAAGAAAGGGAGGGGGAAGAAATGAGAGGGGTGGTGTTTGGTTGTAGGGATTGAGTTGTAAAGTTTGATTGGTTGATTCATGGGTGTTATTTAGATTATTTGTTATACCCATGGGGAAATTTATAGAGTTTGAATGTTATTCATGTTTTCATATGATGAATCTAGTAGTTGTGGTTATTAGATTACGGTAACGAATAGATGGATGCTCCATCTGCTTGATGGCGTTGTTGTTCAATTCAATTGATAATGAATAGATACTGGATTCCAAAGTTTTAATCGATGTTTGTGTGCATTGCATCATGTCAAGACCCCCTAATTTTTCTTTAATTATAATCTAAATCTGTACATTTTTTAATTATCTGAACATGGTTCTACAATTTCCATGGTGATGGATGTTGAAAAAGATTTAAAGAGTTAGGAATAGCTAAGCCCCTAAGACAAAACTAAAACATACATTATTGTTAAATTATATAAAAAAAACCCTGATGGCTATGTTTCTAAATTTACTCATCATAAGTCATGTGTAATCGTGATTTGTGATGGACTGATGCAATGGTGAGCTATAATTATAAACACGCCTACAAACAAACTAGGACCAACATAATATATTGCCTTTCCGAATTCATATGGACAAATCAAATATTCCACAATGTGTGATGAATACAATTATAAACCGATAATGCAGTGGAGGACCATCCATATAGAGCATAAAGCTGGTGAACATGTCGTATTGTGTTAAACGACTCGTGTTTATCACTTTCAACAATGTCACATAGGGTGAATATATCCTTACTCTTAATTATATTACTACTTTAGATGATCAATCCCAAACAATTTAAAAATTATTTTTTTTGTTTTAGTGTTTGTTTATAATCAAAACACAATATGTAACATTCCTTCAAATATATCCTAATGCAAAGTTCATTTTTTTCCACCTTGAAATTGACAGCAAGTTACATTTTTGCCTAAGACCAAATGTACTGGTCCGCCAAATTTCACGCCCCTCATACACGTGGAGGGTATTCATTGGCTCAGCAAAAAGGAACATGCATTCACGCCCAATCAAACCGTAAAAGTTGTATTGATTGAATTGTTTGATTACAATAGGTTCTATATATAAGATAATACAAGGCCTGAATATATGGAAACAATCAATCTAAATAAATGCAGAATAAATCATGGCTAATCACAACTAATCACAGCTGTATTGTCTAACATTCCCCCGCAAGTTGAGGGCGGGGAACGACCTGCAACTTGGACCGTAACTCTAGGAACCGTTGTGAAGACAATGGCTTGGTGAACACATCAGCAATCTAATCACCGGTAGATATGAACTTAACATTTAGTCTTCCCTGAGCAACTTGTTCACGAACAAAGTGGTAATCAACCTCCACATGCTTCGTACGAGCATGAAAAACAGGATTCGCAGAAAGATAGGTTGCACCAAGATTATCACACCAAAGTGTTGGGGATTCATAAACTATTCCAAGTTCCTGAAGAAGAGACCTTAACCAGATTATTTCAGCAACAGTATCAGCAATGGCTTTGTATTCAGACTCTGTAGATGACCGAGAGACAGTTCTTTGTTTTCTAGCAGCCCATGAGACAAGATTAGAGCCTAAGTAAATAGCAAATCCCCCCGTGGATCGACGGTCAACAGGGCAACCAGCCCAGTCAGAATCCGAGTAAGCTTGAATCTTGTGATGCCAATGAGAATCAGAGAAGGCATGTAAACGTGAACCTGTATCATGACGAAATAACAAACCAAGATGCAGTGGCGAAGCTTGGTTTCGGAATCGGCGGGGGCCGAACTCAATTTTTTTCGATCGGTAGTGGAAAATCGGCGGGGGCCGGACTCAACCCGAACTCAATTTACCTATGAAAATCGCAAATTTCCACTACTGCGCCAAAAAACAGGGGGGGCCAGGGCCACCCCTGGCCCCATATATACTTCGCCCATGCCAAGATGTGATGTGCCCTGAAGGTAGCGTAAGATGCGTTTCACAGCCGTCCAATGATTTTCAGTAGGAGCATGCATAAACTGGCACACTTTATTCACTGCAAAAGCAATGTCAGGTCGAGACAAGGTGGCATACTGAAGAGCACCAACTGTTTGACGATATCTAGCAAGATCCTCAAGAGGAGGACTATCATCGGGGTAACAAATCATGGGAGGTGCTCATAGGAGACGCAACAGGCTTACGATCCAGCATACCAGCCCGATGGATAATCTCCATAATGTACTTCTTCTGAGAAAGAAGCAAATTAGAACCATGGTGTACAACCTCAATCCCCAAAAAATAGTGTAGTGGACCAAGATCTTTGACAGCAAACAGAGAGCTAAGACGACCAATAATATCAGTAATTGCCTTAGGATGATTACCGGTAATGATGATGTCGTCAACATAAACAAGCACATAAAGAATAGTACCCTGTGAGTTCAGAATAAATAGTGAGGGATCAGTTTTCGACCCATGAAAACCTATTTGCTGAAGTGCCTGAGATAGTTTAGTAAACCAGGCACGTGGGGCCTGTTTGGGGCCATAAAGTGATTTATGCAGGAGGCACACGTGATCTGGTCGGGCAGGATCAATAAAACCCGGAGGTTGTTTCATATAAACTGTTTCTTGAAGATCACCATGTAGGAAAGCATTTTGAACGTCAAGTTGACGTAGAGGCCACTTATGTGTTACAGCTAATGAGAGAACAGTACGGATAGTGGCAGGTTTAACCACCGGGCTAAAGGTCTCATGGTAATCAACCCCTGCTTGCTGATGAAATCCCTTAGCAACGAGACGAGCCTTGTAGCGACTGATCTTGCCATTAGGATCAGTTTTCAACCTGTAAACCCACTTACAATCAACCACATTAGTATTATTAACAGGTGGAACTAATGACCAAGTGCCATTCTTATGCAGTGCCGACAACTCTTCAGCCATGGTATGACGCCACTCCGAAGACTTGTTAGCAACGGTAAATGAGGTGGGTTCAGTAGGGATGGCTGATGAGGTAGTAGTGTGATAGGCTGCTGGGTTGTAGCGGTTCGGTTGTTTAGGATTGGGACGTAAGTTAGAGGGACGAGGTCTGGGTGGCGGGTTTGGTTCTACGGCTTGAGTGGTAGGCAAGTGGGAGGTTGTGGGTGTGGTGGTTTGGTTGTCAGCAGAGGTGGGGGTTGGTTGGGAGGTGGCGGATGTGGTGGGTTGGGTCATTGGATTAGGTTCAGTTTCATTTGGGAAGTTAGGTTGGTTGGATTCGGGTGTAGGCGATGGTTGGGTAGAATCATCAGGAATAAAGGGAGGTGGTTCAGGAAAGATAGATACATAGGTTGGTTCGGGTTGGGATGGTGGTGATGTGGTGATAGGTTTGTGATATGGAAAGACGTGTTCATTGAACCGAACATGCCGGACAATGTAAACACGTTCGGTGTTTGGGTCAAAACAACGATATCCATGGTGAACAGGACTATACCCAAGAAAGACGCAAGGAGTAAACCGAAAATCAATCTTGTGATTGTTGTATGGGCGAAGATAGGGAAAACATTGACACCCAAAGACACGAAGAAACGAATAGTCAGGTTTTCGTTTGTAAAGATGTTCAAACGGAGATTTATTTGAGTAGACACGAGAGGGAAGGCGGTTGATAAGGTAGACGACTGTTTCGAAGGCAAAGTGCCAGAAACGTTGAGGAAGATGAGACTGTGCTAAAAGCGTTAGTCCAGTTTCCACAACATGACGATGGCGACGCTCCACAGTGCCATTTTGTTCACTGGTATGAGGACCGGAGCGCCGATGAATAATACCAAGACCAGTGAAAAACTGAGTAAGACTCCGAAATTCCCCTCCCCAATCGGATTGTATACTTTTTACTTTTGTTTTAAATTGCCTTTCTGCCATGTTTATAAAATTAATTAAGGCGGGACGAACATCAGATTTATGTACTAAGGGATAAAACCACATATATCTAGAGTGATGATCAACACACAGTAAAAAGAAACGATAACCATCAATGGATAAAAGTGGGGCAGGTCCCCAAACATCACAATAAATTAAGTCCAAAACATTGGTACTAGTAAAATTTGAATTCACTAAAGAAAGTTTTGAGGACTTGCCCATTTGACAAGAATTACATAAAGAAGAGGATAATTTATTTGAAACAGGTAAAGAACAATGCGACAAAATAGAACGAAAAACACGATCATGAGGATGTCCTAGACGTTGATGCCAAGTAGTGGAAGATGCTTTGACGGCAGCAAAGGCGACCTTAGGAAGAGATTGAAGGCGAGGCAAACGAATTGAATAAAGACCCTGTTCACTTGGACCCGTTAGGAGGGTGTTGTGTGTAGACTCGTCCTTCACAACAAAATAAGACGAGTGAAATTCAAAGAAAACATCATTATCCTGACAAAATTGTTGGACGGATAAAAGGTTTTTTTTTAAGTTCTGGGACATGTAGTATGTTGTTAAGATTAAAGGTTTTATGTGGGGAGTAAACTTTGGAGGAACCAATATGAAATATAGGTAGAGATTTACCGTTACCAACAAGTAAAGAGTCATTACCGTAGTAGGCTTCAGGGGTGTCGATAGCCGCATAGTCCTGAGCAGAATGGCCATTACATCCAGTGTCAGGAAACCAAGTGAAACCAGGAGGAGCATTGCCATCCGAGTGAGCAGCAAAATTAGCTTGAGTGGTCCCTCGTGTCTAAGCCGGTTGGTTAGGACATTGAGTTGGAAGATGGCCGATTCCACAACGATTACAATGACCATAGACAATGTTTTGAGTGGAGGCCCAGTTGAACTGACGACTCCCACTATTGTCTCTTGGGCGATTTGATGAAGCCCGTGATGCGCCTCTGGAAGAACCGCGCCCACGATTGCCCCGGTTGTTATTGTTAAAGGACCTTGAGGTATAGTAGGCTTGAGGTTGAGAAGATGTCACACCACGCCAACGGCGGAAACACGTGGCGCAACGCTCGAAAAGTATATCAAAGTCAAGATTAACACAAACAATAATTATTTAGAAAAGATCATATTATTAAGACGTCGTAAGATGTTTTCGTTGTCCCAAACGTTCACATCCACACAAGTTCAATTTATACAAAAGGGTTTTTCGACTATATTCCGAACAAACGGAAAATAAAAGTAAAACCCCCAAAAGACCGACGTCCCCGATTCCCCCGCACTAGCCATTCCTTTCAGCAATCTAATTACCTGAAAGATATGTTTAAAAGACACGTCAATATATACATATTGGTGAGTTCACAGGTTTTAATTTCACAAGCAAAACATTTCAATACCGGCATGTAACAGAAATATAATATAAGTAGTGTCATATATGTGGAGTAGCTAGCTCCTACATGACGATGGCGACTACCTCCCGGGCCCATAACCAAACCAAGACTATACGACAGATTGCCCCGCGAGTTGCTTCTTGGACAACAACTCAGTTCAGAATACATGCACCTCTTGTCTTTACCGGGTTGACGCTATCAACCAGAGGTGGGCCTTGTCAGGCACCGATAGTACTACCCAGATATCCCTTTGGTTTCATTTCCCTGAATTAATGGTTATAGTAAACAGCGAGGTCTTACCCCAAGTGGTTTCCAGTTACCCAGGTACCCATCGTGCTAAATATTATATTCCACATGTTACAGCAATTTAACAAAACATATCTTTCCCCCGAAACGTAAAACAGTTTAAAATGGGGCCGTGAAACTCACCTCAAACTCAGCGTGCACAAATACCAGAGAATAGCAGATATCCAAGGTCAACTACCTACAGGCGTTCTTAGACGTATAAGTCACTAAGCCTATCATGTGTGTTTTACCGGCAAGTTGTACACTCAACTCCCAACAACACAATTGTTATACAATTCCCCGTTTAAAACATGTGTCTAGGCCCGTTGGTGATGGATTACCCCCGTTATAAGTTTCACTTAACTTATGTTTAATAAACATATCCACATTATCCTTGAAGTTAGTTAGGTTCGTCGCCGCGAACTAAGATCATTTCCCGATTTTATAACATCATGATCTTATTATTTAATATATGTGTTTTCAATATATTTACTAACTTGGATAAACTTATCTCCGACTCGACTCACTTTACCGCATAACTACTTTCCCATTAAGTAGTCATACTAGGATCTTGTCGATCGAGATTTCATTTTCCAACACTCGCCTCGACTCACTTTACCGTATATTTATTTTCCCATTAAATAAATATACTAGGATCTTGTCGATTTGATATTCCCGCGACTCGACTCACTGTTCCATATATTTATTTTCCCATTCACATAAATATACTAAGATCTTGTCGATTCGACTTTTCGTTTTATAACTTTCGACTCGACTCACTGTTCCATATATTTATTTTCCCATTCAAATAAATATACTGAGGTCTTGTCGATTCGATTTTATATTTTTAACGCCCGACTCGACTCACCACACCGCATATTTACTTTCCCATTAAGTAAATATACTAGGATCTCGTCGATTCGGTATACATATATATATATGTATTTTCCTCGTTAATTCCATACGTTCGTTTAACGTTTAATCGTTAGATTATTTACGTTACTTTTCTCCCACGAATATTTTTCAACACTTAGGAAAGTGTTATATATATATTTTTCACCCATGATAGTTCATATATTTTATCTCATAAAATATATATTTCCTTGACGTAATACATACTCGTATCTCGTACGATATATATATTCTCGTCCGTTTTTACATCTTTGTCCGATAACTCGTTGTGTTAAAACACATTTATGTCCGAACGTTCAACTTATATATTTTCGCTCTACGAATAATATAAGTTACGTATACATATATTTTGTGTAGGAATAAATACTTTACGTCGAATATTATTTTCCTATTTCCGAAAATATATATGTATTTAGTTATTCGTACCCAATTTCCGACAATATGATTTACTCGAAATTAATCACTATTAATTTCACCATATTCTTACTTGGAAATTTATAGAATAACTTTTGTATCTTTCCAAAACCAAGACTTAGTCGTTTTAACTCCAAAACGCTCCAACATTTTTATACTCCCATAAATATAAAAATGTTCATTTTTATAAAACTTTACTAAGTCTTTAAAATTACCAATTTTTGTAATAAAAACTCTAGTTTTTATTTTTCCCACATCTTTGGTAATTTATATTTTTATAAAATCCCATTTTATAAAAATATCAAAATACAATATTTTGTAAGTCTTGGAAATCATTTTTCATTAGTCACCCTTGACTATCCAAGTTTACATTTTTAACACCAAACTTTTAGATGTCACATTTTTGGACTTAACTTTCTAAAATGACACCTTTCACCCTTTAACTTTTAAAGTTACCAAATAACACCCTTAACTTTTAAAAGTTACATTTTCATCCTTAATCTTCCAAAAGTGACCATTTTCTACTAAATTTAGTAATCTTGATTATGTCCACTTTGTCATGAAAGATTATTATTATGATCTAATCTTGTCCATAGTCTATAATAACTTATTTAAGGATAATAATAAGTGTACTTTGTGTATTAAGTCCTTTTTGCCCAAAATGTTAACATTATGTTTGTTTCTTACATTTTGTAAACTTAATATTCCACAATCTCTCACAAGATCAACATGATATTAAGTCTTAGATAATCATTTTAGGATGATCAACACCACTTTTAAGTGTATTCAAGTTACATTAACAATCTATGCTTTGATCATCATTTTAAACATGATTATGTTACTTTTATGAATTCAAAACATCATCATCCATCCTCAACATCCCACGGCATCATACACACACTTTTAAACATCCATTTTAACTTAATAAAACATATTACATCTTATATTAAAACCTTGTTAAACATTTGTGTACAACTTGCTTTAAAACATCAAAATATAGACTTTTAAAAGCAAGATCAAGAGGGAAAAATACTTACAACTAGCACAAGGCTAGGGAAGACAAAATCACTTGATTTGGATGAGGTTTAGTGTGTTCTTCCAAGGGGTTAAGCTCCTAGCTTGATAACACACAATTTGGGGCTTGGAAATGGATGGTTTTTGGATGTAATTTAGTGTTTAATGGATTGTTTCTTTGCCTTGGAAACCCACGGCATTCAACAAGGAAAAGAGGTAGTGTTTTGTGGTGAATGAAGATATTTTATTATGCTTCTTGTGTTTTGGCCGTGAGTTTTCTTATAGAAGGGATGGGTGTAATCTTTCCAAGATTTGCAATCTAATAAAATAATAACATCACCATACCTAAGATCAATTATCCTTGAGAACAAAGATCTTGTGTATGGTGGAGGGTATGGGACGGCTCAAGTGGGGGTATTGTGGGGCCCAAGTGTCCCACAATATCTCCCATTTTTCCCAAAGTTGTACCGCGTATTTTTTCGTGTTTCGTTCGGGTTTTTATTCGGTTTTTATTCACGAGTTATCCGGACATTAAAAATGCCTCTAATAACCCTTGAACATAGCCTAGTTTAAGTGTTGGTTATTTATTTAGGCTTTGATTGGGTGAAATTATAATTTACACGCGTATCGGGCGCGACACGCGCACTTTATTCGTTACCGGGAGATTTGTATTTAGCGTTTTCATTCATGGTTTTGGAGTTCCAAAACACATAATATTTCATGAAAATACCCTTTATTTTATATCCTGGGCGTCCGGGATAATTTTGTTTATTAAATTTTTACCGGGTAATCACCAACGTCCGTTCCAACACAAGTTAATTTGCACGCGATTTCGCCGTGCTTCAAATTAAACACATGCATTCCTATGCATCTTATGGGGAATTTGCTATTCTCTAAATGCCAAATTAATATAATTAATTCGAAATTGCACGTAATTAAGTTAATCACTCATAATTAATTTGTACGGAATTACCTCATTTTTGCCGTTTGTCACATTCTCCCCCCGTTAAGAGAATTCCGTCCCGGAATTCAGTTCAAGTCCCTCGGTACTGGGGTCTTCTTGAATAGGTCAGGATATTTCTGCTTCATATGATCCAATCTTTCCCACGTGAACTCCGGTCCACGTTTGGCATTCCAACGTACTTTGACCAACCTGATCTTGCTACGCCTAAGCTTCTGAACCTTCCAATCAGTCACCTCGATTGGTTCTTCGACAAAGTGAAGCTTATCGTCGATGTGGATCTCGTCCGCAGGTATGATCAGGGTCTCGTCGGATAAACACTTTTTCAAGTTTGATACATGAAATGTATCGTGTATTCCGCTAAGCTCTTGTGGCAACTTGAGCTTATAGGCCACCGGGCCTACCCTTGCCAAAATTTCGAAAGGACCAACATACCGGGGATTCAATTTCCCACGCTTCCCAAAGCGTGCAACACCCTTCCAGGGTGAGACTTTAAGCAGAACTTTATCACCGACTTGGAACTCCAAAGGCTTACGCCTCATATCCGCATAACTTTTCTGTCGATCACGAGCCGCTTTCAAGCGCTCCTTGATCAGAAAAATCTTATCAGTAGTTTCTTGAACAATCTCGGGTCCCGTAAGCTGTTTCTCTCCGACTTCAGCCCAACATAGCGGAGATCGACACTTACGCCCGTATAATGCTTCAAATGGTGCAGCCTGGATGCTCGTATGGTAGCTATTATTGTACGAGAATTCCACGAGTGGCAGGTGCGTGTCCCAATTACCACCAAAATCAATTGCACATGCTCGCAACATATCCTCCAAGGTTTGGATGGTGCGTTCACTTTGACCGTCGGTTTGGGGGTGATAAGCAGTACTCATATCCAAACGAGTACCTAGAGCAGCATGCAAGCTTTGCCAAAACCTAGAGGTAAAATGGCTATCACGGTCTGAAATTATAGAGACAGGCACACCATGCTTCGACACCACTTCCTTAATATACAATTGGGCCAATTTTTCCGTTTTATCCGTCCCGCGGATTGGAAGGAAGTGTGCCGACTTCGTCAAACGATCCACGATTACCCAGATCGTATCATGGCCACTCGATGTCCTGGGCAATTTAGTAATAAAATCCATGGAAATTTGTTCCCATTTCCACTCTGGAATTTCTGGTTGCTGAAGCAAACCAGATGGCCTTTGGTGCTCGGCTTTAACCTTTGAACACGTTAGACAACGCGCAACATAAGCCGCTATATCTCTCTTAAAATTCGGCCACCAATAATGTTCCTTTAAATCATGGAACATCTTATCCGCCCCGGGATGAACCGAATATCGAGAATTGTGAGCTTCAGCCAAAACTAGCTCACGTATACCACCATACAGAGGTACCCAGACTCTATTCATAAAGTACAAATTCTGATCCGTCTTAGACTCCAGCGAGTCCAGCATGCCTCGTAGTCTCTCCTTTCTGAAATTCTCGGGCTTAAGCGCATTACTTTGGGCCTCACGAATCCGATCCGTCAAATTCGTGTGAATAGTCAGACCCAAAGATCGAACCCGCAACGGCTTAACCCGTTCCTTGCGACTTAAGGCATCCGCTACGACGTTCGCCTTTCCGGGATGGTATTTTATTTCACAATCATAATCATTCAATAGTTCCACCCATCTCCGTTGCCGCATATTCAAATCCTTTTGGTCAAAAATGTGTTGCAAACTCTTATGATCTGTGAAGATCTTGCACTTAGTGCCATAGAGATAATGCCTCCAAATTTTGAGAGCGAACACTACTGCACCCAATTCCAAATCGTGTGTAGTGTAGTTTTTCTCATGAATTTTCAATTGCCTAGAAGCATATGCAATCACTTTGTTCCGTTGCATCAACACGCAACCCAACCCTTGATGCGATGCATCACAATAGACTACGAAGTCTTCAGTACCATCAGGAAGTGATAAGATAGGCGCTTCACATAGCTTATCCTTCAGTAACTGAAATGCCGACTCTTGCTTTTCCGTCCACTCGAACTTTCTATCCTTTTGGGTTAATAGGGTCAAAGACTGCGCTATCTTGGAAAAATTCTTAATGAATCTCCTGTAGTAACCCGCAAGTCCAAGAAATTGTCGAACTTCAGTCGGAGTCTTAGGCACTTCCCAATTCTTGATTGCCTCGATCTTGGCAGGATCAACGTGTATACCTTTTTCATTTACCACATGGCCTAAGAAATGAACTTCTCTAATCCAGAATTCACACTTAGAGAACTTGGCATACAACTTCTCCTTACGTAATAACTCCAAAATCAAACGAAGGTGATCTTTGTGTTCTTCCTTGGTGCGAGAATAGATCAAAATATCATCAATGAACACGATTACGAATTTGTCCAAGTAGGGCTTGCACACACGATTCATCAAATCCATGAAAACTGCTGGAGCGTTGGTCAATCCGAACGGCATCACCAAGAACTCATAATGACCATAGCGAGTACGAAAAGCAGTTTTCGGTACATCCTCCTCTTGGATACGAAGTTGATGATAGCCAGACCTTAAATCAATCTTGGAGTAATAACTAGATCCTTGGAGTTGATCAAACAAGTCATCGATCCTGGGAAGGGGATAACGATTCTTGATGGTCAATTTGTTCAACTCACGATAATCTATGCACATACGAAAGGTACCATCCTTCTTCTTCACGAACAAGACTGGAGCTCCCCAAGGTGAGAAACTCGGTCTTATAAAACCTTTATCCAACAATTCTTGCAATTGATTGGACAGTTCTTGCATCTCTGATGGAGCTAAGCGATACGGCGATCGTGCTACAGGAGCGGCTCCAGGAACAAGGTCAATACGAAATTCGACTTGTCGAGGGGGTGGCAACCCCGGCAAATCTTCAGGGAATACATCAGGAAAATCTTTCACAATCGGGATACTCTCGAGTTTCTGTTCGTCAGCCTTTTTATCTACCACATGTGCCAAGAACGCAACCTGACCCTTCCGCAAGCACTTCCGGGCCTTCATGCAAGTAATAATTCTCAATGGCGTCCCACGCCTCTCCCCTTGAATCGAAAGAATTTCACCATTCGCAAGAGGGATTTGAATTATTTTATCATTACAGATAACAATGGCGCTCTGTGTAGATAACCAATCCATGCCCACGACTATGTCGAAACTACCCAAAGTAACCGGTAAAAGATCAATGTTAAACTCATGCCCACAAAGATTTAACTTACAATCTTTCGCTACTTCACCCGTTTCTATTGTTTTACCATTGGCCAACTCTATGGAGTAAGGTGTATCTAATTCACTAGTCTCCAAACCAAGAGCTCGCTTAAAATCTATAGATACAAAACTAAAATCGGCACCGGTATCAAATAATACTGAAGCATAATGATTGTTGAGTAGGAACGTACCGGTGACCACATTCGGGTCTTGACGCGCATCACCAGCACCAATGACAAACGCTCTTCCATGAGCTTGGTTGTTCACTTTAGGACAATCCTTCCTCCAATGATCGAAGGATCCACAGCCAAAGCACGGTCGTTTTTCTCCAGCCTTAGGCACTCCAGACCTACAGTCTTCGCCTTTGTGGCCAGTACGGCGACATTTCCAACACGTTTGATCATTTTTCCTTCCCTGGGCACCAGTTTTCTTTTCTCCTGACTGTCCCGTAGCAACATAACCTTTTCCCTTTTTCCCCTGAGATGCTTGATTTTCAGAAGTACCATTCTTTTTACCATCACTTCTCTTCCTCTTCCAATACCCAGAGCGGTTTGAACGCTCGCTTGAACCAGTACTAACACTAGACACTTTCCCGTCAGACGCTTTCTGTTCAGCATTCTTAGAAGCAGACCCTTTGCGCACGAGCGTACCCATGCGAACTGCATCTTCAGTTAAGCTTAAAGCTAGATCAATGGCCTCACGCATGGTTGTTGGTTTAGAAGAGGTAACCATGCTTCGGATCTGTGGGGCCAATCCATACAGGTATCGCTCGATTCGTTTGTTCTCTGGAGTCACTAGCCGGGGAACTAAACGTGCAAGATCGTGAAAACGAGAGGTATAACCCTCTATGTCAGCACCAATCATGGTATGCTTCCAGAATTCTGTCTCGAGCTTCTGAACTTCACTGGCAGGACAGTATTCACGAACCATCAGTTCTTTGAGATCCACCCAAGACAAGGCATAAGCAGCATCTTCACCTAGTGACCGCACCTGATCATTCCACCATGTCAGTGCCTGATCCAGGAGTATGTTGGTGGCATACATAACGGCTTGTGGGGCAGTACAGCCGCTGATGCGTATCACAGCTTCAGTCTTTTCGAACCACTTAATCAGGCCAACCGAACCTTCAGTTCCACTAAAGTTAATAGGCTTGCAGCCTAAAAAGGTCTTGAACGTGCAGCCACGCTCTGGAGTGGTTGTTTCTGCAATGACGTAAATGCATTTAGTAATAGTTGAAAATGTATCGGGACAACATCCCGACGTTCCACTTATTGAAGCTGCTTACCAGTGGGAGACCGTTCACGTCGGTTGCTTCCACCATTTCCGCCAGATCCGCCCTGCCCGCCGCTGTGACGAGTGCGGTTAGTTTCCATTTCTGCTACAGCAATCGCGACACGATCCGTGATGATTCGCTCGAGTTCGGCCTGCGAGGTAGGCAGACCGTCCAAATTTCCGGTACTTCTTGTTGCTGGTGCCATTACTTAAACTTCAATAGTAAATATTAAAGGTTAGTCAGACAAATTTTCCATCAAAATATTGTCACATCCAACGCACAAGTAAGCATCACAACAGAAAATACAACTCATCAAACCACAACATCACAAACTATCTCCATAATCACAATATTACGGAATACCATGGCATACAATCATCACATCAATACACAACCACAAGAAGTAAATAGAGAATGCATAAGATAACGACAATATATTTTACCATAATTTACAACATGATTTTCATTAACTTTCAATATAACGAGTACATCATTTGTTCATATGACAACAAAAGTGGGTCATAACTTCCCAATACATCGTTTGAAACTTAACAACATGTCATAACCAAAAGCTGGCACATCCCATAAGTGCTAGGCAAAATACAAAAGTCCATCATCTAATACAAGCGCTATAACTAAGATTGTCATTACATGCTACTGCTACTACTACCATACTGCTGTGCTGCTACATAAACCAATCACTGAGGAGGTGGGGGCTGGTAGGAGTACTGTGGGGCATAAAGACTGATGGCGATATTGATCGCCGTGATGCGATCATACAAGTACTGCATGTGAGCAAAGTGATCATCACCTGTGATGCCACGGAAGGCATCCATCCTCAGAAGCTCATCAGCATAGTGTGTCAAAGCTGAGCTCGCATCAATGATGCGGGCCCACATAACCCGTACCTGGTAATCCATGTGTACAACCGTACCATGGATCATATCCGATAAGCTCTGAAAATCATGCTCGAGTGAAAGTAGGGTGGTCATAGCCACAGCTGGCAAACGGGCCGCCTCGAAGGGCTGTGAGGGCCCAGCCCTATCAGGAACAGTAGGCTGCGATGGACCAATAATATCTGGTACATGATAAGGTATAGGTGCAAATGGCTGGGGCAGGCCTGCCGCCCCATGAGCAATATGTGAACCAACCAAATAAGGGTCACCCGCACCCAAGGTATATAGCATAGAAGGTGGGGTCATAGACACAACAGGAGTAGTGGTAAATGTAGTGATGACCGGATCAGCAGGTGGGACAGTGGATGTGAGAAAGGGTAACAGGGGCTCCTCAAGTGGTGAAACAGTGGTATGAGGTGGGACTGTCACCTCAGGTATAACAGGTGTATCAGTAGTGGGGGCATCCGGACTAGCAGATGGGTAAGCACTCATACCCGCTCGTCTGAGGTCTGAGCTACGAGCAGAACTCCCCTCAAGAATAAAACCAACGTGACCGTCAGCTACAGGCTCAGTCACAACAGGAGGTGTGGGGGATAACGGTGGTAAAGTGGTAATAGGAGGTAGAGGTGTAAACGGCACCTCAGCAGAGACTGGAGCGATAGGCTCCACGGGATCAACAGGTGCAACAGGCTCGTCCGAGCCAAAAATGCTCTCAGGAACAACAGGTGCGATAGGCTCAGTAGGTGCAATAGGCTCAGTAGGTGCAATAGGCTCAGTAGGTGCAATAGGCTCAGTAGGTGCAATAGGCTCAGTAGGTGCAATAGGCTCAGTAGGTGCAATAGGCTCAGTAGGTGCAATAGGCTCAGGCTCTGCAGGAACAGCTGCCAGGCCAAGGACAACCCGAGGTCTGCTGGGACCACGGTGCCAAAGAGAATCACGACCACAAACTGTAGGCACAACTGACGCTATGGACTCCTGACCGTCAGATCGACCACCACGGAGCGCAGGGTTCCTGGGCTCCAGGAATCCAGCAGGTAGTCCTCTCACAAGAGGTGCTAAATATGCGCCTCGAGGAACATGGATATGTGGAATAGGAACAGGTGTGTGATCAACGGGTACATCCGGATCAAAGGGAGACTCGACTGACTCGGAAGTAGCAGGGACAGCCCTGCCCCTGGAGGGACCAGCAGGATCCTGACAACCAACAGGAAAATCCCTGACAGCAGGGACTAGGGGAACAACTGGTGAAACAACAGGAGGGGTGACAACAGGCGGCTCGCTGGCAACAGCGGCCGGTGCGGTAACAGACTCTGACTCGGACTCGTCCATGGACGGGTCCTCCTCCTCCTCCTCAGTATCAACCATAACATCGTCCTCATCGGCTACCTCGTCCTCTCCGCCATCCTCGTGATCATCATGGCTCTCAGGTGCATACTCGGCAGACATCTCCACATGATCCTCGTCCTCAATCGGGTCAAGGTCTATGATCTCCACGTCATCAGGAATAACCTCCACAATCTGCAAACTACTGTCAAAACTGGGGACAGGTATCGCATGACTGGCGCGCGACATATCCTGGCAAAGAACCGTACTATATATATATGAGTCACTGATTAACTTAATGTTAGAAAATTAGATCCACAAATAGCATATATTTCTATCTTTTATCTTCTAACACTTCCTATATTGACGACATGGCTAGTCGGTCGGAATTTCCCCTTGCACATCCCATGTACAAATTTCTTTCTTTTCTAAAAGTATTTTGTTGTGTTTTAGTTTGGAAAACTTTGTTTTCGAGCCAAAACCGGTTATAGTCTAGATTTTACAAAAATGCTAGTTCGCTATAACCTTGGCTCTGATACCACTTCTGTCACACCACGCCAACGGCGGAAACACGTGGCGCAACGCTCGAAAAGTATATCAAAGTCAAGATTAACACAAACAATAATTATTTAGAAAAGATCATATTATTAAGACGTCGTAAGATGTTTTCGTTGTCCCAAACGTTCACATCCACACAAGTTCAATTTATACAAAAGGGTTTTTCGACTATATTCCGAACAAACGGAAAATAAAAGTAAAACCCCCAAAAGACCGACGTCCCCGATTCCCCCGCACTAGCCATTCCTTTCAGCAATCTAATTACCTGAAAGATATGTTTAAAAGACACGTCAATATATACATATTGGTGAGTTCACAGGTTTTAATTTCACAAGCAAAACATTTCAATACCGGCATGTAACAGAAATATAATATAAGTAGTGTCATATATGTGGAGTAGCTAGCTCCTACATGACGATGGCGACTACCTCCCGGGCCCATAACCAAACCAAGACTATACGACAGATTGCCCCGCGAGTTGCTTCTTGGACAACAACTCAGTTCAGAATACATGCACCTCTTGTCTTTACCGGGTTGACGCTATCAACCAGAGGTGGGCCTTGTCAGGCACCGATAGTACTACCCAGATATCCCTTTGGTTTCATTTCCCTGAATTAATGGTTATAGTAAACAGCGAGGTCTTACCCCAAGTGGTTTCCAGTTACCCAGGTACCCATCGTGCTAAATATTATATTCCACATGTTACAGCAATTTAACAAAACATATCTTTCCCCCGAAACGTAAAACAGTTTAAAATGGGGCCGTGAAACTCACCTCAAACTCAGCGTGCACAAATACCAGAGAATAGCAGATATCCAAGGTCAACTACCTACAGGCGTTCTTAGACGTATAAGTCACTAAGCCTATCATGTGTGTTTTACCGGCAAGTTGTACACTCAACTCCCAACAACACAATTGTTATACAATTCCCCGTTTAAAACATGTGTCTAGGCCCGTTGGTGATGGATTACCCCCGTTATAAGTTTCACTTAACTTATGTTTAATAAACATATCCACATTATCCTTGAAGTTAGTTAGGTTCGTCGCCGCGAACTAAGATCATTTCCCGATTTTATAACATCATGATCTTATTATTTAATATATGTGTTTTCAATATATTTACTAACTTGGATAAACTTATCTCCGACTCGACTCACTTTACCGCATAACTACTTTCCCATTAAGTAGTCATACTAGGATCTTGTCGATCGAGATTTCATTTTCCAACACTCGCCTCGACTCACTTTACCGTATATTTATTTTCCCATTAAATAAATATACTAGGATCTTGTCGATTTGATATTCCCGCGACTCGACTCACTGTTCCATATATTTATTTTCCCATTCACATAAATATACTAAGATCTTGTCGATTCGACTTTTCGTTTTATAACTTTCGACTCGACTCACTGTTCCATATATTTATTTTCCCATTCAAATAAATATACTGAGGTCTTGTCGATTCGATTTTATATTTTTAACGCCCGACTCGACTCACCACACCGCATATTTACTTTCCCATTAAGTAAATATACTAGGATCTCGTCGATTCGGTATACATATATATATATGTATTTTCCTCGTTAATTCCATACGTTCGTTTAACGTTTAATCGTTAGATTATTTACGTTACTTTTCTCCCACGAATATTTTTCAACACTTAGGAAAGTGTTATATATATATTTTTCACCCATGATAGTTCATATATTTTATCTCATAAAATATATATTTCCTTGACGTAATACATACTCGTATCTCGTACGATATATATATTCTCGTCCGTTTTTACATCTTTGTCCGATAACTCGTTGTGTTAAAACACATTTATGTCCGAACGTTCAACTTATATATTTTCGCTCTACGAATAATATAAGTTACGTATACATATATTTTGTGTAGGAATAAATACTTTACGTCGAATATTATTTTCCTATTTCCGAAAATATATATGTATTTAGTTATTCGTACCCAATTTCCGACAATATGATTTACTCGAAATTAATCACTATTAATTTCACCATATTCTTACTTGGAAATTTATAGAATAACTTTTGTATCTTTCCAAAACCAAGACTTAGTCGTTTTAACTCCAAAACGCTCCAACATTTTTATACTCCCATAAATATAAAAATGTTCATTTTTATAAAACTTTACTAAGTCTTTAAAATTACCAATTTTTGTAATAAAAACTCTAGTTTTTATTTTTCCCACATCTTTGGTAATTTATATTTTTATAAAATCCCATTTTATAAAAATATCAAAATACAATATTTTGTAAGTCTTGGAAATCATTTTTCATTAGTCACCCTTGACTATCCAAGTTTACATTTTTAACACCAAACTTTTAGATGTCACATTTTTGGACTTAACTTTCTAAAATGACACCTTTCACCCTTTAACTTTTAAAGTTACCAAATAACACCCTTAACTTTTAAAAGTTACATTTTCATCCTTAATCTTCCAAAAGTGACCATTTTCTACTAAATTTAGTAATCTTGATTATGTCCACTTTGTCATGAAAGATTATTATTATGATCTAATCTTGTCCATAGTCTATAATAACTTATTTAAGGATAATAATAAGTGTACTTTGTGTATTAAGTCCTTTTTGCCCAAAATGTTAACATTATGTTTGTTTCTTACATTTTGTAAACTTAATATTCCACAATCTCTCACAAGATCAACATGATATTAAGTCTTAGATAATCATTTTAGGATGATCAACACCACTTTTAAGTGTATTCAAGTTACATTAACAATCTATGCTTTGATCATCATTTTAAACATGATTATGTTACTTTTATGAATTCAAAACATCATCATCCATCCTCAACATCCCACGGCATCATACACACACTTTTAAACATCCATTTTAACTTAATAAAACATATTACATCTTATATTAAAACCTTGTTAAACATTTGTGTACAACTTGCTTTAAAACATCAAAATATAGACTTTTAAAAGCAAGATCAAGAGGGAAAAATACTTACAACTAGCACAAGGCTAGGGAAGACAAAATCACTTGATTTGGATGAGGTTTAGTGTGTTCTTCCAAGGGGTTAAGCTCCTAGCTTGATAACACACAATTTGGGGCTTGGAAATGGATGGTTTTTGGATGTAATTTAGTGTTTAATGGATTGTTTCTTTGCCTTGGAAACCCACGGCATTCAACAAGGAAAAGAGGTAGTGTTTTGTGGTGAATGAAGATATTTTATTATGCTTCTTGTGTTTTGGCCGTGAGTTTTCTTATAGAAGGGATGGGTGTAATCTTTCCAAGATTTGCAATCTAATAAAATAATAACATCACCATACCTAAGATCAATTATCCTTGAGAACAAAGATCTTGTGTATGGTGGAGGGTATGGGACGGCTCAAGTGGGGGTATTGTGGGGCCCAAGTGTCCCACAATATCTCCCATTTTTCCCAAAGTTGTACCGCGTATTTTTTCGTGTTTCGTTCGGGTTTTTATTCGGTTTTTATTCACGAGTTATCCGGACATTAAAAATGCCTCTAATAACCCTTGAACATAGCCTAGTTTAAGTGTTGGTTATTTATTTAGGCTTTGATTGGGTGAAATTATAATTTACACGCGTATCGGGCGCGACACGCGCACTTTATTCGTTACCGGGAGATTTGTATTTAGCGTTTTCATTCATGGTTTTGGAGTTCCAAAACACATAATATTTCATGAAAATACCCTTTATTTTATATCCTGGGCGTCCGGGATAATTTTGTTTATTAAATTTTTACCGGGTAATCACCAACGTCCGTTCCAACACAAGTTAATTTGCACGCGATTTCGCCGTGCTTCAAATTAAACACATGCATTCCTATGCATCTTATGGGGAATTTGCTATTCTCTAAATGCCAAATTAATATAATTAATTCGAAATTGCACGTAATTAAGTTAATCACTCATAATTAATTTGTACGGAATTACCTCATTTTTGCCGTTTGTCACAGAAGAGGAGGTCGTTGTAGGCTGAAGTTGATAGCCCAGTTGGGCAACCATGAGTTGGAGATTATTAAGTTGAGTTTGGATGGTATCAAGGTTAGGTGGTGCGGATGAAGAGGAGGCAGCCGTGGGTGGAATGGTTGGTGAAGCAGCCATAAAGGCTGTGACGGGGCTGTTTTGGGTGGTAGCCGTGGGCAGGCCATGAACCTTGGCGATCATATAGTCATGATCACTCAAAAGTCCATGGAGTTCAGTAAACACAACCGGTTGGGTACGACCAAGAAGATTTGCTTTGAGGCTATTATATTCGTCTCTAAGTCCAGAAAGAACAAGCATTACCAGATCTTTATCTTTGAAGGGCTCCCCAATGTTAGCGAGAGCTGTGGCATACTCCTGTGCTCGACATAAATAGTCGGCCGGTTTTTCATCTCCTTTCATAGTAATACGAAGGAGTTGACTTTTAAGTGTAAACTCATGGGACGCACTGATTGGTGCGTATGCACGTTCTAGAGAGAGCCAAACATCACGGGATGTGCGGCCTTGAACATGCTGGAAAGATGATTCAGAAATACTGGAAATTATAAGCATGCGAACATGCGCATCATTGGCAATCCAAGGGGCATAACTTGGATTGTCGGTGGTGGTAGTACCAGTTGTTACTTGTTGTGGTGGGCATGGTATAGTGCCATCAACATAACCATACAGGTTATGAGAGAGCAGAAAGGGTTCAACCATGGATCGCCAATATCCATAGTTAGTAGGTTTTAGGGTAAAGGCAAATTTGTGGGAGAAGTGAATGGTCTTTTCTTGATTTGTAAAACAAGTTATAGCAGCCATGAGTATTGAGCAGGGCTGAGGTGATTGTAGTGCTGGTTCTGGTTTGTTCGACAGAAAAAAAAAAAGAAACAGGCCCTGGTTGATGAAGAACAGGGGCTGGTTGATAAAGGAGCAGGGGCTAAAGAGAAGAAGTTGGCGGCAGATTTAGGGTTTAGGAATCCCAGAGCGTATTAGCTCTGATACCAAATCAAACCGTAAAAGTTGTATTGATTGAATTGTTTGATTACAATAGGTTCTATATATAAGATAATACAAGGCCTGAATATATGGAAACAATCAATCTAAATAAATGCAGAATAAATCATGGCTAATCACAACTAATCACAGCTGTATTGTCTAACACGCCCTTCTCCGCGTGAAAAATTTCACGCCAAAACCAATTTTAAAACAAAAACGCCCTTGGGGGCGGTGTGGGGCGCAAATGGGGGCATTTAACGCCCTTTCATTTACTCCACTACGGATGGTCTAATTGCCTTACACCCACTTGCATAACTGTCTTTTTGTTTTCATAGATTCTCTTCTCCAACTCCTTCTTTAAATGGAGAATAATTCTATCATAATAAAAACATTCCAGCCAACAATAACATCAACTTGTTGAATGTGACAATATTAATGAATCAAATGTTACAAAAACAGAAATCATACTACCAAATGACATTGTTGACTTCAATAAATTTGTACCCGACATTCGCTTTAACAATCTAATTCGGTTTCACATTTCATAATCTTTAATCCGAATAAAATTTTAATACAAAACACATCATGTGTTGTTGTTGTTGTTCCCTGACTAGAGAATTTGCAGCGTCGCGTGATCTTTGCAGTACTTGATTATCCTTTCTTGCTTTCAATTTTCTGAATGTAATACTTTAGCTCCTTTTGAATATTCATTCTTGTAGGTGACATGACAATGTCATGCCAAACCGACCCGTTTTCATGGGTGGGATTCGGGTTACTATAAAGTTCATATACTGAGTCTGCTTTCTCATTCAAGTTTTCTATCATTTTTAAGCATGATATCTCCTCAGGATCAACCAACAATGTCTTGTCTTTCTCTTTCCACCCTATCAACTTTAGAGACATAAACTTCACATTGTTAACTTAAGTTACATAACGATAACAGCGAGTTAAGAAGCAGGTTAAAAAACAAGAACATATTAAGTTAGATATATATACCTTTGGTGGTCCATCTAGATCATTGGTTAGATATAGCCTTGCACAGTCTACAATTTGGCAATATGTCATAAACGCCCTTGCAAATCTCTTGTGTGATGTTAACTGTGACTTCACCCTCACCGCCCTTCTACACAGTATTGCTCTCCTGTTAACAATGAACCAAGCTTGGTCAAATGATTCAGGTTGCTGTGTTTTATCTCTAACGGGTCAAACCAATAAAAACTAGCTAAAAGGGAAACAAGTTAAAGTGGTAGAAACTATAAAGTATCCCACACTGTATTTTTTATGCATAAGACCTTCAAAATTATTAAAAAAATATCAGGATTTGTTTTTAGATAATTTTATTTTGTATCAGTCGACAAAAAGTGTTTTGAGTTAACCGTAAACAAACAGTTGGATGAGAAAATTTTGGTAGCACATGTGACAACTTTGACCCGTTTAAATATGAATGGGTCAATTTGAGCTACGTGCTATTTCTGACGGGTCAAATGATTAGGTTGAAGTTTTTTCTTAAGTAAACAACTCAAATGAGTCAAAAGTTTATTTCAAAGTACAAAACATCCTAAAATCATTTTATGACCCGTTACCCGACCCGCTTGAGTTTGCAACCTGTAGTTTATGTGTTAGAATATGAAACAAATATAAAAAAAAGGGTTCCTTTTAATTGTTATTACCTTATGCCTCTTACAACAGCTAAATAAGCATCACAAACAACTCCAACTAACTCTATCCTGTATGGTCTTCTTTTTGTATGACCATCTAAGGGTTCACTTTCTTCATCAAGTTGTTCCCAATAATTCTCAGTAACACTTCCATCATCATTCACCCTGTATCCTGCACCCATACGGTAACGTTTACGGTGCACATTTCTTGCCATTGTTATTGTCTGCACAACAAATGGGACCCATGACAGTGTTCCATCCATAATCACATCTCTCCCTTCATTTAATGCTGTTACAAGAAGGGATGATGCTGCATCTGTAGACGATTGATGCACCTGTCATAACACGGTTTCAGATAATAATCAAATAATATAATCTTTATATGTATATGTATACCAGTTCAGCTGTTTGAAGCATGTCATGATGGCCTCTAGAGCTAAGAGCTCTGTAAATAACATCAGACTCTTTAAAGGCATCAGCCTCTATTACAACTGCATTTGCTGATGCTCCTGCCCAAAATGGTCTGTGTACATTCAAACCAATATTATAATCCTAAAAAGCCTTTTATTTATTTGGTAGCAAATGTAGCTTTAAAGTTTTAAAAGCTAACAAAAATCGTTTTAATTCGATGTGGGTCAAATGGGTTGAAAGTATTACACTCACTGAAAGTAGCATAACTCTTATTCATTTTTTATATATCCATTTGTCATAAAGGGAAGAAGAAATGTATGTAGGTTAACCCAACCTGACCAGTGGCGAAGCTTGAGAATTTGGAATGGGGGGTCGGAGGTATACAACTAATTTAAAAAAAAAAAAAACGGGGGGTCGAAACCATATATACCAAAAAAATTCTATACGAATATTCGAATACTACATAATTGGAACTTTTGAGAGAAAATTCGAGGGGGGGGGGGGGGTTCAGTGGCGCAGCTTTTAGTACGAGTTGAACTATATATATGGATACTTAAAACCTGCGCCACTGAACCTAACCTGTTCAACTCGTACTAAAAGCTGACCCATTTCAACCTCAAATCTGTTTTGACATATTATCCAAACCTGTTCATCTTACCTCAAGAGATTAATTTGTAAAAAATACTTTATGACTTACTCTTGAAGAATGTCCTTTAGAGCTGTGCTCTTTCCGGCCCCCATGCCACCACCCATGAAGAGGAGAACCGGGCTTCTATCTTTATGGGCCATTGGGACCATAACATCAGTACACTCTGATTCATCTGCAGACACAAGCCCGATCGCCTTCATTTCCTCCACCAAAGTTGTAAACACTCGAGCCACTTTTAGGTTCTTTGTCACCCTCTCAAATCTTTGTTCCCTGGAAACGAAAATGTCATGTTGTTTGAATCATTTTAAGCTTTTACATCATACAGAGGTAGCAATTTTGACCCATTTACTTATGGTTTGTCACTTGTAGGTCAAAGGAAAACAGGTCAAAAGACACCTAAAGTCTTTCTTTGTAGCACACAAAACCTCATGGATGATTTACTCTAAATTTCAAATTATTATTAATAACAAATACAACATTATACTAGTATTCTTGTCAAAAAGTGCTTTGGGTCAACCCAACCCAACCCGAACCCTTGTGACTAGTGAACAAACTGAAAATGACCCGTTACCCAACCTGGTTAAACTAGTTTTTTGTTGCAGCCTAACATATTACATGCTCTTAGTTCCTTTTTCTGTATTTACTTGTTTCCAAACATCATGACTAACCTGGTAGCTTGCATGACTATTTCCTTGAGCTTCTTTTTCGGCTCTTGAGCATCAGAACCAGCCAATACCTAAAGTTGTAGAGCAACGAATCATTCTTTTTTAGATCCGTGAATAACAAACTTTCTAGTCTATAAATGTAACATCTGGCCCCTCATGCCAACCAATATTGTCCGTTTTGCCAAAAGGATTTCACAACTTTATTTTTGAGTGGAGACTTCATAGGAGGTCAGCTATCCTGGAATTAATTCCACTCAAGCACACTTAACTGTGGAGTTTCCATTCACAGCCAATGCGCCCAAAACGCTTTGGTGGTATTTGAGGTTGAACATTCTTATGAGCCTAGTACAAAGCTGACGTGGAATTTGGGTAGGATGTTATATTACATCTAGCAATAGAACATTTTGTTTTTTTTTTTTTTTTTTTTTGGGGGGGGGGGGGGGGGGGAAGAAATTTGTAAAAAAAACATTAACATAACTTATCTTTAAATAAATCAGTTTTGTTATAGCGTTCCAAAACGCAAATCCAAACACCCCTCAAACGCGTAAAATCACTTTCAAAACTCATATCCAAACACCCCCACAACTTCAATTTGAATATATAGATCTAAAACTAACTACCTGACTGATCATGAAATGGGCATTACTCCAATGAAAAGCAAAATAACTAAGAATACATCTCTCAAACTCCTCAACCAGCTTTATAAACAATGAATCTGCCTCTATTTCTTCATCAAAGAACATATACATTTCTTCCTCCCACCCTTCTGCTTTCGAAATATATCCAGCCGCGAATTTAAATAAATTCGGGCACTCTTTACCATCAGAAAAGCCCATTTGTCTAACTGCATAAAAACACACATTTTTTATACACACATTTTCTACATACACATCATAGTTATCAAAGGCGCAATGCGTACTCAAGGCGCATAGGCCTCGCCTGGAGCCTAGGCGCGAGGCGCAAAAAAAGCAAGGGCCTGAGATAAAAAAAAGCGAACAAGAAAATAAAGTAATAATATATTAAAATAATACTATTTTTCATCTAGTTAGTATCAAAAGTTTTAAAATATTGATCTATTAGTGTATAGAAGTAGTTTTCCTTAGATAAAAGTAGAAATCTGACTGAAATCTAGCCAAAATTTAACGAATTTGGCTAGAAACTCTCAAGAATTTGGGAATCTATCTGAAATCTGCGCCGAAACCATCACGTGGAGAATTAAAGAACAATTTCCTCGACTCAAACGCAAATGCATCGCCTCGCCTTATAAAATCTGACGGTTTGTTATTTTCTTTTAACTAGTATATATACAAGAGAGCCTTATGATGATCTTGACTAAAAAGTTTTGGTTCTGTCACTGCTTTTACGTATAAAAACATAACGAATGATCTGGTTTTATGAATCTTTACCTACATAATGAGGGAATGTCTCAATTTTCAACGGTTGGCCCGCGTCTGAAGCACCTATCCTGGGGATGACCTGATATCTTTTTCTTCTTTTGAGACCATAATGCATGGTGGCAGCAAGAACCAAACCAATGGAAGATGCTATCATTATGTGTTTGTATGTCGGTTTTTCGCTGTTGGCATCATCAGAATCTACAAAAAAAAATGTTTTGTTTGTTTGTTTTTTGTTTTTTTCAAATAGAACTTATTGTATAATTTGAAGAAAAAAGTTTGAAAATATTATTAACCTTCTTTCATGGCTTATAGATCACCTTGGCTGCAGGTTATTAATATTATGTTATGAGATGAATATGTGAATGCAGATGAAGAAAGTGATGGTAGGTTTGCATGCATGGTGAGATCTGAATGCATGCATGATGTAGAGAATTAATCAAATGGATAGCGAGAGAGATGGAGAGGGAAGTGGAATGGAAGGGTGTCACAAGTGTAAATTTTCATGGAATTAAGGAACTTTGTATGAAATGATTTAATCTTTTGTTCCAAAAGGTTATGATACAAGTTGATTGCCATTCTTTATAAAATTTTAGCCATATGATTTCATAAGTTTTCATTTTACCTTAATTATTTTTTAATCATCACCTATTTATTTAAATCTTATTTTTTAATATTAATTAATTTAGACAAATAACATAGTGTAATTTGTAAAAAGAACAAGAAAATTTAAAACAACTAAAAAAAATATGAATTTACAACTTCAAGTTATGAGTTAACTTAAAACAAATCACAATGTTTTGATATGTAAACTGTCTTTAACTTAAGTGGGTGTTTGGGATTGAGTTTGGAAATGCAAAAGTGCTTATTGACTTATGACTTTTTGAAAAGGAGTTTTAAAAAAAGTGTTTGGATTAGCTTTTGGGATGGGAAACGTCAAAAAGTCAATAGATTGTTATTTTTTTAAGTGTTTCGCTTAACTTATTGTGAATATTGGTTGTATGGGTGATAAATTTGTAATTTTTTTTCAAAAGTCAAAATCCAAAAGCTAGGATTTCTAACTTTTCAAAACAGCTTTTCCACCCTTAAAAAGCTAAAAGCCAAAAGTCAAAACAGAAAGTGCTTTTGGGTTACACAAACAGCTTATTGACTTATTAGCTTTTTCAAAAAGCTAATAAGTCAATAAGTTGGTATGAAACTCAATCCCAAACACCCTCTAAGAGGGTCATTTTAGAAACTTTCATACTTACATCAAATTCATATCTTTAATTATCACTTTGTTTTTTTCAGCTACTCTGATCGGAAGTTTTACCGTTACAGCTCGTTCAATTTTCACCGGCGAAGGAATAATAAATCATCGGGCACAAAGCCCAAAACCTTCGCCCCTCGTCACGAGCTTTATGCAGACCACACCCCTCCCCCTTTCACTAGCAATAACGCCCAAAGGGACCGTGTTTAACGCTAGATCTCCACTATTGTGATAAGGGCGTGATCCGGTAACACATAGCCTTAGAATTAACTTGGAAAAAATTAGGAAGACAACTAAATTTGGGTTTGTTGTCATTGTAATTTTAAAGTAGGCGATACCAAAGGCAAATAGTAATGAGTTTGTGTGTGATTTTTTATATATGTGTAACTAAGTAGATTTTCAATAAATTTATCTCTTATAACATAACGTTATATGTTCACATGTGTGGATATATGTTTTGACATGTGTTTGCCCCTTCACAACTTCACATGTTTTTATTAATATTTTTTCCTTTTATACATTTTTTAATTATGTGTAATTTAATAATTTTAATTAAAAAATCATATCTTTACACGAAATAGCAATACATATTTACATGATGTAAGGTTTGCAGCAAACTCATGATAAATTCTTCTAACCCCTCGTTTAAGTATAACTCGTCATCGAAGAGTCATTTTTTATTATTTTCGTAAAAACTCATCCAATAAACTCTCTTTTAATAGATGTAATACATTAAAATACATCCATAGACCAGTGCCTACTATTATGTTTATATTTTTTCTTGACATTCAGTATAAATTTTTTTTTAAAAACGAATTTGTATTCAAAATAGAGTATCTTTTTAGTATCGCAAACTATACGAGTGACACTATCATGATGAATTAAACCACTTTTGACCCAACAACATCGGTACGATTGGTATTATCGAAACCAATACCAATATTCATTTTTATGATTTTCAATTAATGTAAAACACATCTTGATATCTTCTTAAACATAACACAACTTTATTATCTTCTTTCGGTAGCTATAACATTGCAAGTACTCTAACAAAACAAACTCATGCCAACCTAATTCATACTACGTAACACCAAAGAAATCCCACTTGTTTATAAAAAAAAAAAAAAAAAAACCCAATAAATTACACAATTTCATGGGCTAAAGTTGCTAGAAAAAAAAAAAAAAGAGTAGAACTACAAATAAAATGAAAAATAAAAATAAAAACTTGGATTGGATTTGGATCCCCTCTTCTCTTACATCTTCTTCATCTCCATGAGCTTCAGAACAACCCCACATTCATTCCCTCCATCTTCTGCTTCCAAAAATGCAGTCAAGCTTTCATCTTTACTCCAACAATCAATCCATAAACCCCTTAAAACCCCTCATTCACAATCTTTTTATCCCATCATTCACAAACCATCCAATAATAATAATATTAATAATAATCCCAACAACCCATCACACTCTTTAGATTACATGATTCTTTTACAACCCATCTCTTCATTCAATCACTTTCTTTCTTCCCTATCAAAACCTGAACTTTCCATCATTCTTTTTAAAAAAATGAACATGACCCATCTCCCCTTTTCCCCTAATTTAATAACCCTTAATATTGTTTTGAATTGTTATTGTGATTTGAATGAAGTTAATCTTGCTTTTGGGGTTCTTGGGTTGATTTTAAAAAAGGGTTTTGTTCCTGATAATGTTAGTTTTAGTTCTTTGATTAAAGGGTTATGTAAAAAAGATGAAATCTTTGAGGCTGTTAGGTTGTTTAAGAGGATGGTTTTGTTAGGTGTTAGGTTTAATGGTGTTAGTTATGGGGCTTTGGTTAATGGGTTATGTAAGGCTGGGAAGGTAGAGGCTGCAGTTAGGTTACATGAAGAGGTTATGAGTGGGAGGTTTGGTTTAGGGTTTGTTTGTAAGGCGAATGTCGAGTGTTATAGTGTTTTGATTGATAATCTTTGTAAAAATGGGTGTGTTGGTAAGGCGAAAGAGCTTTTTGTTGAGATGAGGATGCGGAGAATCTCGCCGGATGTTGTTGCGTTTAGTTCTTTGATTCGTGGTTTGTGTTTTTTGGATTTACGAGAGGCGAAACGGTTGTTTGTTGAGATGGTTAACGAAGGGGTTCGTCCGAGTGTAACTGTGTTTAATCTTTTGGTAAACGTGCTTTGTAAAGACGGGAGATTGAATGAAGCGAGTGGATTGTTTGAGTTCATGGTTCGAAAAGGGGAAAAGCTTGATTCTTTGTCGTATAATGCGTTAATGCGCGGATATTGTTTGGAGGGAAAGATTGATGAGGCGAAGGAATTGTATGTTTTGATGGTGGATAAGGGTATTGAACCGGATATTCAAATTCACAATGTGCTTATCGACGGATATGTCAAGGTTAGGAGAGTAGAAGAAGCTTTATGGATCTTTAAACAAATGATTCGTGGAACGATTAAGCCAAATGTTGTTACGTATAACGTTCTATTGACCGGTGTTTTACAAAAAGGTGATGTTTTGGCTGCGCAGAAGCTATTTGATGAGATGCCGCTTTATGATCTCACTCCAAGTTCTTGTACATATAACATCTTATTAAGCGGTCTTTGTAAAAACGACCATGTTTTGCAGGCATTCAAATTGCTTCAAACATTAGAAAATAATAAGGTTGAATTGGGGATAAAGGTTTACAACTCTGTTATTGATGGATTGTGTAAAAGCGGACGAATGGAGGCTGCTTGGGACGTATACACAAAGTTGTCATCAAAAGGCTTAAAACCAACTGTGGTAACATATACGATCATGATACATGGTTTTTGCAAAACGGGTCAGTTAAAAAAGGCGGATACTTTGTTGTTTGAAATGATGGAGAACCGGTGTGCTCCAAACGTGGTCACTTTCAATGCGTTTATGAGAAAAGGTTCAAATATTGCGCCCAAAGTGATCGAATTACTAAAGAAAACAGTGGAAAACAAAGTCAAACCAGATGCATCCACAGTCTCCTTGATGGTAGACTTGTTATCCAAAGATGCGAAATATAAAAAGTATTTGGATATGCTTTTAACGTTTCTTGAAGTAGGCGGCTAACAATCAACGATTTTGATCATATATCGTGAACTTTAACATGAAAAGGAAAGAGCAAATGATATGGCAGAGCAACTGTCATAACTGGTGTAAAAAATGCTTGATTTGGGAAGTTGTAAGCTGATTTATAATCCATGTCAGGCTGCACATCCGACAGGTATTTAGAGTTTAGACTCGTCTTCCTTAATTTAGTGGTGGCACAATGGTCAGGTTGGGTAACAGGCCAAAATGGGTAATCTTGTACAGGTCTGTCCGGGTTAATCCAAAAGACGTTTGTGTCTTAATATATATATTTTAAATGTGTCGTATATGGGTTACGAAATTTGTTATTTCATGTTTAGCAATACACTAGATGACTAGAAGAAACTTTTAGAGATATTTTATATGTATATTTTACCAAAATAATAACAATAAAGAATTTTTTTTTGCAAATATCTCGCTATTTGTCGCTACCAAGTATCTAGCGACACATGAGCGCTTTGCTACACTATTCGCTATAGATGGTACTATGCTCGCTTTTACTAGATAGGAACAAAAAAACCTTTAATTACCAAAGCAGGCCAATCAAAAGTTGTAATCACCAAAATGGTTTGAAAAAGTTATAATACCCTAACAGTATATTTTTTCTTTTATTCACAGATTTGTTTGTGGAACTATTATTTTGCTGTTTCAAGAAAAAAATCTTGGAGAAGCAGCAAGCTTTTTGAAAATTCAGTTAAAATGGAATTCAAGAGGCGGAAGGTGCGCAATTTCCTTTTTTTTTAAATGACCTTGTTGGTTCTTTTAGTTTATGTGCTATAAGATGTTCTAAAACGTGTTACTTGGCTGTCTGGTTTATATACACACATAAGTTATATACACAATCCGATTAGTTTAACAATTAACATGCCAAATTTTGTAATTGATGAATGTTGATTGTCTTGTTAGGGTATGTATTGCCATATTAGTTATTGAGTTTGACCAACTCTTAAGGTTGTTAGAACATTAGTGTATATATTTTGAGCTTACAGATGATAAATGGTAGTTTAACTATTCCACTTAATGTTTGCTTAAAGCACTTAATCATTGTCTATAAGAAGTGTTATGTTATCCATGTAGTTTGGGAACCATGTAATATGAGGTGTCAAAACGATCGGGTCGGGTAACAAGTCACACTGTGTCAGGTCAGGCCTATACTTTTTTTTCTTTGGTAGGGTTTAGACTCTTGGAGGGTGGGATGTAGGCAACATATATGCATACGTATAAGAATACATACACATGCATTGTCCACCTAAACTGTAGGAACACCGCCCCCTGCTCCCTCATGCGTGATGACCGTGAGGGAGCTCATGATGGTCATGGGCCGAGTTTGGTTTAATAATTTTGTCTTGTTCAATTCAAGGGATGTAGTGACCATACCATAATGGGTAGTGATGGAGCGTGGAGTGATGCAGCGATGACGTGGTGGAGGGTAGTGATGATGACTAGGAACGTGACCATGCCCTATGGCCTATCCTGGACCATGTCCTCATAGATGTATAACTCTAGGAAACCACGTCAAATCCGCTCATCCCAAGCCATTTTTGGGCTGCCTATACTCTTCCTCCTCTCCACATTGAGAGTTTCGCCTGCTCTAACTCGGTGCCTACCTCCTCTCATGCCCAAACTATCTCAACACCTCTCACTTATCTTATCCTATATACTAAGTACTAACCACTTTTGACCTTTTGCTAAAAACCCATTTCTTATTCGGTCTAAGATTGTGTGCCCACACATCCACCCCAATGGCTTCTTTCCACATACACCAACCAACTTGGATGCAGTGGGCTACATCACTATGCATCTCCCATCCCTTTGTACAAACAATCCAAAGTCAGTCTACGTGGTACGCTCGCTTATGCCTTTCAAGTAGGGGTGTTCAACGAATCGAATAACGAATTTTCGAATTATTCGAATCGAATTTCTCGAATTTTTTTATATTTTTACTTGAATTCGTATTTGATTCGTGTTCGCTTAAAATTCAATTTATTCGATTCATATTCGATTCGAATAAGAAACTTGAATTCGAATCGAATTCGAACAAATTCACCATAAGTAATAAATTGTTTTACTTTTAGTTTTAAAACTAATACAAACTCATTTTTTTAACATATAAAGTACAAATCTACAAAATTAATAAACAACAATATATCAAATACAGGAATACTAAAAATAGTAGAGAGTATAGTTTGTTAGAGTTTTGTGATGTATAAGTTAAATATGTAAAATATGGTTATGGTAAAAGTTGTAAACACTATGGGTTCTTAGAATTTGACAAAAATGTAGAAGCTTTTTTTCAATGTGTATATTTGTGTATATAATAATGTGTATATATATTTTAAAAATATACATGTATAGTTTTTATTCGAATTTCGAATCGAATCGAATTTAAAATCATAAATTCGTATTCGATTCGTATTCGATTTACTGGACTCGAATTCGAATTGAATCGAATTCGAATTCTTAATAATCGAATCGAATTCTTGGTAATCGAATCGGACTAAGTCGAATTTCGAATTTTTCGAATCTGAATCGAATTCTGAACACCCCTACTTTCAAGGTCAACAAACACCATATGTAGATCTCGCTTTTTCTCCATATACTTTTTCATCAATCTACTTAGAATGTGTATTGCTTCTATAGTTGACTGCCTTGTCATGAAATCAAATTGGTATACCATGAGTCTCTCTTTTAAGGCTAGTCTCAACTACCCTATCCAATAAATTCATGGTATGACCCAACAGCTTTATACCTCTATAATTCCCACACATTGGGCGTCTTCTTTGTTGTTATACAGAGGAACCATGACACTACTGATATATTAGAAGCATATATAATTACTTTAGAATAGGTGCTCTTACCGGGTCTAAAACAATAATGAATGGGATGCATGAAGCATATATAATTACATGTTTCTTGGCACTAATATATATGCTTCTATATATGTACATTTAGAAAACGAGTCTAAAGATAATGGGGTAAATGAAGGTACAACTCTTTATGATATTGATATTGGATCTATTCATTTTCTTACAAGAGATTGTGGTGTCATTACCAAGTGAACAATGGGACTCACTATTGGGCGGTGGCAACTTACCTGTACTCGGGATGGGAGCCATGGCAACTACTGCTAGTGGGATTTCACATTCACCATACTTCCCATGGTGAATGCAAAAATCCCACTAGCAGCAATGGCCAGTTGGCCACAGCTCCCACCCTGAACGCAGGTAAGTTGCCTCCGCCCAATAATGCGTCCCATTGTCCACTTAGCAAGGATACCATAGTCTGTTGAAAGGAAATGGACTTAAATTGAGTTCCAATATCAATATCATAAAGTTATGCACCTTCTTTTTTATCTCATAACCACTTTAGACCCGTTTTCTAAATGAAAACGGCCTGGGACTTACAAACAATATTAACCTGTTTGTCTAAATAAACACTTAAGGTAAATTTACTCCTCAACATCTAAGCAGTTAATGCGGTAAAATATCGGTTATCGGTCAAGCACCGATATTTGGGATATCGGTTATCGCGGTGAGATATCGGTAATTAAAGAATATATAAATATATATATATATATATATATATATCAAAATAGGCCAAAAAAAACACCAAACCGATATTATCACCGATACAACCGATATATCACCGATATCGGCCGATATATCACCGATATCGGCGGAGATTATCGAAACCGAGATAGGGACCGATATTTGTGACCGAGATAAGCCCCTATGACCGATAACCGAGATAGCACCGATATATCACCGAGAAATCACCGATATTGACTGCTTAGCTCAACATACATAGAAGTCAGTCAAATAATGGTTGGGTGACCTTACACACTTACATATGTTTCGGTCATACTATTGAATGATGAAAAGGTAATGTAACTAACATGTTCCACTAGATAGCAAATTGTCACGGGGTTATCTTTTGGTCCTCGTGTGGCGTCCCCAATCCCCGGGGACAAGCCAAACTCTCCCGCTTCTTTGATCCGGGTCACTGGTTTCGTCCTGCCTTGGACTCATCAGGAGAGCGGCGACAGCTCTCGACCAGTGGTGTGTTCGACACATAGACATGTCTAGACACGACTCGCCTTATTCCGCTGAGACCGTCCCTGATGAAGTCCAGGATTCGGCCAGCGACCCAAGCGTTCAAGCACAGACCATAGCATTGCGATCTTCAAATATTTGGCCCGTGACAAAATGTTTTTTTTTTAAAAGCTCAGTTTTATTTTAGATCCATACATACATCATATTACAATAAAAAAAATTAATAAATATTACTAAAACCATGATCGGTTAATTTGTTTTTTTTTTCTTTTATTTTTATAAATGTTATTATTGCACCCAACAAAGCAAAGAACAAGTTACTCCTCTCTCACTCACAATGTTTTATATGAAATCTTATAAATAAAGTTTTGAAATAGAATGTGTACTTGAGGTATGACGATTGCAAGATTTAGAACGCCGAGTGATAGACCTTATATAGCTCCAGAGTAACAACTAGAACACACAATTCCGAGTAACAAGTACAGTAGAAGTTAATTTTGCCGAACATACTCCATGTAGTTCCTCTATTGCTTAGGGGTCTTTAAATTTGCCTTTCTGAAGTTGACTTTTATAGAGCCATTGATTCTTCTGTGCAGTTTTGCGTGCCTTACGGTATATAGCAGTACAGTTTTTTGATTGTCTAATTTTCGCTAAACTATGCAGTGTTTATATGGGTGAGATTTTTGAAACATTGCTCTGAGGAGGTGATACGGGTTGACTTTTTGAAGTCAAATAGATCTACTTTTCGGCTCAAGTTGCAAGCTTCCAACACGGTTTTTGACCATGGTGGTCTTATACTTATAGGGGATAAAATATCTTTCTTCCATTTAATTTTATCATTTTATTCTTTCAAAAACCTGCAAAACCATATCCAATCAATTTATATCTCATATACTTGTATCCATATTGGGTACACACAGTATTACAATACACAATTCTTTTATACGGACGGACGATATCATTATATGCGTTGTTTTTTTTTCTTGATATGCAAGTTGTAAATGAACCATAGCAGATACATCACTCGACTTATAGACTTATAGTAAGTACATTGTTGCACATGATCTGACATGGTTAATGGTTGTAATATCTTCTCTTTCTAAGGGTGTTTTGAGCAATCACACATGTTTATTGAAATGCAATCGCGAATTCCCCTATCTGTGATTGTTGTTTTATGGTGCACCATTGTTGTCTTATGGTACAACTTTGCCTGGTTATTCTATTTACGGCAACTATCGTCGTAGAGGGTGTTTGGGATTGATTTTTCAAAACAGCTTTTGCGTTTTGGAAAAGCAGGGGTGGAGCTGCGTTTAGATTATTGCATTTTGGTAGCTTAAAAATTCACTTCAAAACGCAAAAATCTAAAAATCCATTTCAAAACGCAACCCCAAACACCCCCTTAGTATTTTAGTTGATTTCGCCGATGAACAACGCTAGTTATCGTTTCGATACGCAATCTTCCTTTGAATCACCAACAGTAGAAATCTTTATTGACCATGAAAACATAAAAATACAAGTGAACAAAACATGACCCGAGTCTTTTGAGAATTATTATGTAAATTTTCAACTTAAAAAATGGACTAAAACCAATAAAAGTAAAATTTATACGGTCTGCACATAAGAAGAAAAATATGAAGAATCCATGGATACCTAATGAAGAGAAGTTTTTAGCTATGGCGTATCTTAAAATATATCCGAGAATCCCATTGCAGGCAACGGGCAACACATTTATGCTTTTTGGAGTAATGTCGTGTTATACTTTCGACAGAACACCCCGTTTACTGTCAACAAAACGAAAGATCAGATCGCGAGTAAGTGGACAGATTTTGAACAAAAAGGTTGGTAAGTTTAAGATGATTACTAGTTTGAAGAAAGACTGTGAAAGTGGACAGGTTGAAGAGGATATCATTCCTCTTGCACTTGCTAGGTAACATCCATTTTCTGCTGAAAGCAGCCATCATTATCTACTTTGAACACAACATAAATATGGTTTCTCAAACCAACATGTTATAATATAGGTGATTTTAGTATCATCAACTCATTTTAGTTTTGTTGGGTTTATTTAATATCAAATTCAAAAGTACAAATATTTGTTCTTTTACCACGATCATAATCGTTGAAGTCTCATCAAATCAACATTCTTTTTGGTTTGCGGACCTGCCAACCCACCATGATGGATGAAGCGGTATCATGTTTTGACAAAGGTCTGCGGGAAGCCATTGAAGACATAGTGGTATGTGGGGGTCCGTTCTTTGGTGACCTACAGTGGCGACTAGCATTCTTGCCGATGCGTTTGGGAGGATTAGGGCTCCTCTCAGCAAAGGATGTTGGGGCGTATGCGTTTGTGGCATCGCGAGCTCAGTCTTGGAATCTCCAAGACCACATCTTAAGGAATAGTGGGGTTGTCGACATGGACTTGGACTACGTACAGACCCTCGAAAGGATAAATGACTTTCTCCCAGGTTTTGATATTGGCGGTTTTTCTAACAAGGACACCCCCCCCCCAAAGCCTCAGAAGACTTTGGCGAATGCCCTCTTTGGCAAAATCGCACAGAGCCTGGGTGAAACTTTTGATCTGTCTCCCCGCCAAAAGGCAGTTATTGAATGCTTGCAAAGTCCCCATGCCCAAGATTTCCTGAATGTTATCCCAATCGAAGGTTTGGGCCAAACCATGTCTAGGGTTGAATACAGGGCAATTCTTAAATATCGTTTGATGATCCCCATGTACCATGAAGATGAAGTCTGTCCGGTTTGCCGTAAGGCATGCTTGGACAAATACGGGGAACACGCGGTTCATTGTAAGGAGTTGCATGGTTTCAAATATAGGCATGACTGGGTCCGGGACGTTCTTTGGGACATTTTAAGAAGGGCTGGGATCTCAGCCAAGAGGGAGGCTCCTGTGAATTTCCTCTCGGACCCCGCTGACGGGAGATCCACCCTACGTCCAGCAGACCTGCTTGTCTTTGGGTGGGTCGGGGGGAAACACGCTTGCGTCGACCTAACATGTGTATCTCCTCTGGTTGGTTTGAGGGATAGTGGTATCTTAGCAGGGTAAGCTGTACGGAAAGCACGGGCGAAGAAAGTTGAGAAGCATGCTAAAGCCTGCAAGGAGAACCAACACGTTTTTGTTCCCCTGGCATTTGATACCTTTGGCTCTTTGGCGCCGGAAGCCATCCGTTTCCTGACTAGAGTCCAACGGGGTATTCTTAGCAGTGTCTTGACTCCGGGGGGACATGGGTTCGTTTTTAGTAGGTTAGGGTTTGTCATCCAGAAAGGGGTGGCGGCGCAGCTTGTTGCCCGCCTGCCCACTATCTTGATGTAATGAGTCACGATTATGTGTTTATGAATGAAAAACATGTTATTATGTAGTTAGATTAATATTTGAATTATATGATTACAGGGGATGGTTAAAATGGAAACCACAAAAAGTTGAAGAAACCTTGGAAACTAAATGTGAGCCATTGATCAAACAAGATGGAGGGTGTAGATTGAATCTAAATATTATAATACAAGAAAGGACATTAAAGTAGGAGAGAGGTGTGAGAAAGGGTAGTTGAGTAATTTGGCTTTGGCAATCTGTTGGTTACTGCATGCAAGATCAGAAGACGTCTTATCATTCCCTCTCTCTATCAATAACATCTCCCTCTCTCTTATTGCTTATACAAACATCACAAATTCAAATTCTCGACCCCTGTTCTCTCTGGTAAAGCATCATACAAACAGTGTAAAGCATTACAAAGCAACATTCTTTAAAGAAACAACGAACAATCGTCAGTGGTTACACATCAACGAAAGGGATGAGATCGTTCATGTGGAGCATATCTTCGTTTAAACGACGGTTTGGTTCGAAGAAAAATTCAAAAAGGTTGGTGTTTAATGTTTTTATTTAGCATTACAACCATTATTATTTTCTATAAAACATTTTGGGGATTCTCGAGTTGGGTGTAAAAAATCCTTGAGTTTGGAGGTTTTTGAATTTGGAACAGTAGATATGTTCTAAATTGGGGGTTTTGGGATTTGTTTTTTATTCACTTTAGAATGACATGGTATGTTATGATTGTGACACAATAATCGCAAAATTAAAAGTTGAATACGTATATACCTTGTTTGAAACAGGAGGAAAAGAAAAGTTGTCATTTTGTCTGATGATACCACATCAAAAAGGCATGTTAAGCACAAGAGCAGATCAACTAGTGGCCATGAAGAAGCAAAACGTCAACTAGGTAGGTGTTACATACATTATGGATAGTAAGTAGGATATTTTCCTTTAAAGATTATAGAACTGTAATTATAGTGTGATATGGTTGTATTTATAGTTTTATAAAATGAGAATCTTGGCTGAGAATTTTTTATATATAAATGTTGTGATGGTAGATTATGATTCAGACACACCGCTTGTCAATTTAAAGAGGCTGTGTAAAAGAGTCGCGAAAGATTGTCAGGATGCTGATCCCGGGCCATCTAGAGTGAATGCTTCAGATGATGACGAGGAAGAAGAAACATCCATTCAAGCGTCGGCTGACAGTGATGCGGACTTTTCTGGTGCAGAAAAGAGTGATGATGATGAGTCGAGCGTGAAGGCGCATAAGGGTAAGGGTCCATTTTAAGAATACATTGTCACAATATGTTATGTATAATGCTAAGGTTTACTTGGGTAATTGGTGTCTTATGTGTGCAGCCGAGAGGCCTTCATTCTTTTGTAACAGACGTCTTCGACAAACGGCTAAAAATAAAGGTTTGTATTAAATGTTTTTTGGATACTTTTCCTGTTACGTGTGTAAATGAGTTTAATATGTTCTAGTTTAGCAATATGGTGTTCCTGTACCCTGAAATATATGTTTTCCAAAAGCAGGAAAAAAAGTAGCATGTGAAGCAGTTCAAACAAGAGCAAAGAAAGGTTAATTTTAATCCTATTTGTAGTAAATATGTATGAAATTTTAATAGTTACATGTGTAACAGGTAAAGAAGCCGTACCTGTGTATGATGTGTCATCAAGCTCGCCGGTTAGGATAACCCGATCAAAAGCACGTGCGATAGAGATATCATCTGAAAAACCAAGGGGCAGAAAAGTCGAACCAACAAAGCCAAGTAAACGTAAGAGGGCGGAGAGAATGTTGAACGCTGATGTAGAGTCTCGTAAGAAGCGCAAAAGATCAAAGTTGAACGAGTGGCTGGGAATACGTACTAGATCATCACCAACACAGTTTACAAGGTGCATACAAATACTAAGTGACGAACAACGCCTAGCAGTGAAGGAAATGGGGTTCGGCCGCCTGCTTAGTCTGAAAATGGATGGGATACCAGCGAAGTTAGGGCATTATGTTGTTGATAACTTTGACCCGGATAGTTTGGAGTTGATCTTGCCGTCTGTGACAATTGCCATTGATGCTGAGGTTGTGCACAAGATACTCGGTATTCCAATTGGAGGGGTGTCTTTCAATGCGCTGGAGTGTAGGGACGCGCATGATGAAGGGATAGCCAACTGGAAGAAGAGGTACCCGCCGAGCAGATTTATATCTCCAAAGCAAATGGTTGATATGATTGACAAAGAGTCCAATGGTGAGGATGATTTTAATTTTCGTATGGATTTTATTATGTGCTTCTATACGATCATGGTTGACTGCCACAAACAAGGGAGTTTGAAGGACAATATACTGGACTATCTGACGGATGACTTGGATTTTGGCGGGCTGGACTGGTGTGAGTTAGTAGTGGAGGGTCTAAGGAGTTGTAAAAATGGTTGGAGACGAGACAGTTTGGATCCACCTTTTACAGGCCCATTGACCTTGTTGACGGTAAATTATTTTTAACGTATGTTACATAGTGACATAGTGTAGTATTAACATAGTTTCTTTACTTGTTTACAACATTTATTTTGCAGCTGTTATACGTTGATAGTTTTAAATGCAAAGGGATAGATATTGATTCATCAATGCTTCCTATGAGTTTTTGGACATTCCAAAGGTTAAGAGAACGAGAAAGGATTGAAATAAAAGGAGGCGGTTTCGGTAGGGGTCTTAAGAAACCGTTGACTTCGTACGAGGATTTGAAAGTTGGATTAGAGGAACCAAGTATCAAGGTTTGTAACATGTTGTCTATTAGCTATGTACGTTTCGTGAACTACATATAAATACCATACTAACAGGTAACAAATATCAAAAACAGGAAAGGGTAGCAAGTGTCGGGGATCTACTAGGTGTTTTGATTAGAACGAAAAAGAAGGTTGAATCGGTCATATGCAAGTTAGATGAGGAGTATCCAGGTAGAGAAGAAGTTGTGGCTGTCAAGTCTAGGTATGATGCTTTCATTAAAGACATAGTGAAAGCGAATGAGGCCGAAGCTGTTGCGTGTGTAAAAGCAGCTGGAGAAATCTCCTGTGTTTTAGCAGCATTAAGTAAATGCAGCACCTTGGATGCAGGTAAGTTTGATGTTTATGAGGAATATATATTTTGGTAAAGTTTAAATACATTAATTCCCAACATTGAATATTATCTTACGGCTGTATGTTACATCAGCAGAGAAGGCTGGACCAAGCAACCAGAAACAACAAGATGAGGATGATGTTGTTAGTTTGGGCGAATCACCGCTGAACAAGTCGCCAGTTACGTGCTTAAAAAAGAAAAACGGCGATGGCGCGTTGGACGAGGGGGGGGCATTTGAAAGCCCAATAGTAAGCCAATACAGAAAGATTCTGCATGACAGTGAAAAGCAAAAAAATGACGCGCAAACAACAGGTGTGGTAGAAACAAAAGGGAAGGAGGTTTTCAAAAGTCAAGGTAAAAAAACACTACGCACATTCCAATCGTTAATAACATTGTGTTTGACTAGTTATGTCTTTAATATCTGTTAACAGGAAATGAAGATCTGGCAAAGAATTTAACCAGCAAATTTGCTGAGGTTAGTGAAGAGGGGAAACATGAGCATGATGGAGCAGGACATTCAGCGGACCTACAACAAAAAGGTAAGGAGAGTTTCCTGTTACGTACGCATAGTATGTGCTGTTACGTACGCATAGTATTCATATAAGTCAAGGTGTTGATTGTAATGTTATGTGGTTATGCAGATGTCGATGCCGGCCGACAAGTTGTTCCAAATGTGTCAGACAATGTGGTACCAAATGACAACGAAGAGGAATTGCTAAGCACACAAATGTTGGCAGCAACACAAAGCGAACAATTAGGTAAAAACTGTATTGTTGTTAATAAACATGTAAATCACATAACCAAAGTTTTAAAAATTGATTACATATGAAATGGGAATTAACTTTATACACGGGATAATATTGTTGTTTCAGAAACGGATGCGCCAACAAATGAGATGTTACACAAAGTGGTGATCACAGAAACATTGGGTTCAACGCAAAGCGAACCAACAGGTATGCAGTGGAATAGTATAAAATTGCTAATATATAGAATTGCGTTAAGATTGTTGTATGGTGACGTATGTTACGATATCATAAGGCGGCGCTATAACACCAGAAGACGCTGCAGACGAGAGGAAAGTTGAATCAAGTGTGAACATTGGAGAGACAAAAGCAGAGGAACAAATGGAAGAGGATAAAACAGGTGAAGCAGAGGTGACCACGCTCAGCAATAATGAGTCAGGTATGATATTGTAAAATTTATAGGTACCTGTATAGCTCATATGATATGATTGTGTTATAAGGTATGTTGATATTGTGAAGCAGGGAACGTAAGAAACGAGAACACTACAACAAATACAGTTCAGGCAGTGGGAAATGATGAACAGGGGCAACAAACTGAAACAGGTATTGTAAAGTCATTTGATTGTGTCGATAGTAAAGCAAGTATGTAACAGATTGTGGGCGGATACGGAATTGTCATACAGGAGTACAGGTGCATACGGCAGAATCGAGTGATAGGGGCAACCAGGTTGGTGAAGCAGTGAAACAAAAAGAAGCAGGTACGATGAAAAAGAAAAACTATATATATTTAGAATACACATCACGGTCAATAAATTATATTTGGTTAAACATTTGCAGGAATGACCTGGATATTTCCATATATGTCAACACCAGATGACAACGATGCGCCAACGTTTAGCTTTGGCCTTACACAACCAGAACCAACAGATCCGGGAGAGTCGGGTTTGAATACAGTTCTTAAAATGCCAATACAAAAATGTTAGATAATTGTCTGCGTTTTAAACAGTTTTTAATGTCTATGTTACAGAAGGTGTCACAATGACTCAAAAAATGGAATGTGGTTTGACAAACAAAGCAGGTGAATCAGGTATCAAGTCTACATGCTACCAATGTTGAATCGATAGAACATATTAATCAGCTAACAAAAGTTGTGACATACGTTACAGGTTCTGGCGGTGCGGAAGTCAATGAAATAGTTGATGAGAAGGAGGTTGTTGGGTCAACAGGTTAGATTGATGCTGTTTTTCAAAGTATAAAATTATTAACATGTGTAATGATAGAACCGTTTTTAATGTCTATCTTACAGAAGCTGTCACAATGGGTCAAAAAATGGAAGGTGTTCTGGAGGACCAACAAGGTGTAACAGGTATCAACTTTCCATGTTAACAATGTTGAACCGCTGGAACCGATTATTCACTTAAAGATAGTTGTGACATACGTAACAGATTGTGCCAGTGTGGGTCCGAAGGCAAAACTTGATAAGAAGGAGTATGTGGGATCAACAGGTTAGATTTAGGCTATTTTTGGAGTGTTAAAAATGTTGAAAAGGGTAGTCATATAGCTGTTACATGTGTAACATTACTTTTATTTATATTAGGTGACACACCCCTGGATGTGAACAAGGCGCGTGGAAAGGCGAAAGCTGATGATGTTATAGGTTAGTTCATAAGTAAAATTGTAATGTAATTTTAGTTTTCATACATTTCTGCTGATAATACCTATTTTGCATATTTAGAAGCGGGTTGGGTTGGTGGATCAATATGTAATACACAACCGGTATATCCGTTGGTGCCGCCCGTCAGTTCATATGACGCACAGACTCAAGTTTACAATGAGTACGGGGTTGGTGGTAGCCTGCAGGTAGATGAGGACAACATGACATTGGCAATGCGTCAGGCAATGATTGCAAAGATGGATGCAACCAAGCGAAACCCCCTACGTGAAAGGAATGTCACATATGTTCATAAGTCACCGTTTCACATAAGGGGGGTAGATTTGGGAGAGGGCGTCACAAAGGATGATGATATGGTGTGGAACTTTGTTTACAGGGACGAGGATCCGTTGAATATGTTGTGTGGTTCTGAGGAAAGAAGGAGGGTAGCCATAAAAACCCGGTAATTAATTTGAAGATTGTATGTGTTAATAAGATTTGACATGCTGTAACATGTGTAACATTTGTTGGCTGGTTTTATGAGGTTTTGCAGTCTAGAGCGTGGGGAAGAGGTAAAAAATATAAACATACCAGCTGAAGAGATAGATAATGCCCTTGCAAAGTAAGACAATGTTTTTTTTAGGAACTTATAAGACTGCTTCCTAGGCTGCTTCCTAAATCTTTCTTGGTTAAATGACAACAGTGAGGTGTTATTTAGAAGTTTATGTGACGTGGAAGCCACACGGCGCATGTTCAAAACATTGAGGCCGGGGGAGCAGGTAATGGATGTGATTGTTGACTGTTGGGTGGATGTTTTAAACTACGAGGAGAGGTTGAAATCGGACGGCGCTGCTCTACGTTTGTTTGTAGGGACAAACGCAGTGGTACGTAATTTAAAATGCAAACATTGGGTTACATATGTTATGTAAGTGACAATGACAACTTCTTTTTATTTTGTTGACCAAAAAAATTAGGTTCCGTGGATGCTTAATGACAGAAAGTGTGATCCGGAAAGACGAAGTTCACGGTTTACAGCAGCGATGTTGGCTGCAGTACCTCGGTATGAGAGCAACCGTGACTTCAAACGATATGATATCGTCTTTTTCCCGATCCTTGAAAGGGCCCACTTCTACTTATTGGTGTTTGACCTGAAGAATATTGCCATAATGCTGATTGATAATGACAAAAAGCGAGGGAGACGAACATGCAAGGATCATCCTCAGTTTCACAAAAAGGATACTGTAAACAAATATGTAAGTTTTTATAGATAATTTGAAATGATATATAATAAAACCTTGTTGATTTAAAACAACGTTTTTGACAGAAACACATGTTTGTGGAGTTCCTTAAAGGCATCGAGCATCCGAAGGCTGCAAAGATCGGAGGGGCAGAAGTACATAGGCTGGATGTAGAGTGGGGCACATCTGGTAATGGGACGGATTGTGGTGTATACCTAATGAGACACATGGAGAGATTCATGGGGCTGCATGTACCGTTTGACTGCAAATTCAGTAAGCACTGGCGCGCTAAAGAAGGGGATATCAATAAGCTGCGGTCCAAGTACACGGCACATATTCTGCGTTCACCGGTTAACACAAAGAAGGGAGAGGTGGAAGCAGGGGCACGCTTGAAGACACAACCTCCGATGTTGGTTTAGGTGTTTGTTGAAAACTCTGTATGATGATTGTCTAGTGTTGGAACAATTTTTGTGGTGAAGGATACACTTATGGGGTCTGTAATATAAGTTAACCTAACTTAACTAATATGGTCTATTGTCAAACGCCTAACTGTTTTAAGCAGGTAGTATGTTTTAAGCACATGTATTATGTTCCATATGTTAAACTGTTTTAAGCGGATATTATATAAGAATTTTGCATACAATAATAGCTAGCAAAATGGTAAGGTAGTACCCTTGGGATGGTTTATATGGTACTGAGGTGCCAAAACACACTGTTACATACATAACATAGATCAACACAGGCAGACTGACATACCCTACACGTCTTAAACAAACACATGAAACTAAAAACCAACATAAACTGCCTTCCACACGAAAACACAAAAAAAAAAACACAGAACGACGAACCATGAGAATAAGTTGCCAACTCATGGGGAGAATGATCCATACTGCGCTTCCAGGCTCAGCTCTGACTCTTCGCTATCCTCGCCTTCCCAAGGGTTATAGCTTGCCCACCTAGCGAGGGTATTTGGTGAGTTTGGGCACAATGGACAACCGCAATACTCATGGTCGTACTCAACACCTGGACACTCCAAGTTTGATATTGGTACATCCGTTTTTGTTACCGAGTACGCAGTGCCAACTGACGTCCCTCCATCAACATCCATCTTTGCATCACCCGATGTTGTGTGAGTACTAGAATCAACTTCCATCATTGTCGTGTCAGCGCCTTTGTTCGCTAGTGTTTGATCATTGGGTGCAGTAACATGTTTCGAAGCATCATTGGCTTGACGTTCGGTACGCTCCAATAAAGCCCAAAAATCAGTTACTTTTGAAGTGACCTCCTGATCGACGTCGATCTTCTGTCGCTTGGCTCCATGAGGGTTTGAAGGAGTATCCATTGGGAAAAAGTGTTTCTTTTGGTAAGTTGAAAACACTATTATTATGGAACTTAAATCCTTAAATCTACTTATAAAATGGGTTATAAAAATGAAGTTAAATGATGGGTGGTTGGAGTTATTTAATTAGAGTTTAATGGTATACTTTACTTACATTGCTTTATGTCAAATCAATATTGAGTTGTTGGGTGAGAAAGTTGAATTTATATTTTATTCTATTCATGTGGTATATAATGTCTATTATTATTTTATTACATTTTGGTACTTCCCTTCCCTACAAAATCTACCACACGTGCTCAAGCAGTTCCATTGCATGGGCCCACACAAAGGGATGTTTAATATAATAATAACCACACAAGTGGATATTCTGTGTTGCATATGTTACCAATACTGGGTAAAGTATAACACATAACCTAATAAAAACAACGCACCACGTCGTAGGCCCACATTATATATTACAAAACCAAAAACATCATGTCTGGTGGGTGAGCATCATACATAAACTAGTCAAATACCTAAAAAACATAGAAGTAGCTGGGGAACAACAAAACATCAACATGTGGCAACCATGTTACACACGTAACAAATAAAAGGGACATAAGATGTTTCAAACTGTTACCGGAGTCCAACATGGTTCAAAAAGCAGAGATTAGTAATGCTGCCCCATTGACTGCCATCCACTTGTTTTACGCTTTCCCGGCCTTAACCGCCGCCTCCTTGGCCCTCTTCATCGCAGCAACCTTCTCACAATTCCTTGCATCATGATCTGTGACATATTGGTGGCAGTTGTTGCATAAGCGTGGGGCCTTAGGCATTTTGGGACGCTTTGTGCTGGCCTTCTCACCAGCTCCCGATAGTCTGCGAGTTTTACCACAACCCTTGTTGCGTGCCACATCAGGATTCTCAACAATGATTTCAGTATCAGCCGATTGCCCGATAATGTCTTCCACATCAGATTGAGACTGTTGACTCGGAGCGACAGAAATAGGTTCCCTGGATAACAAGTTCAGTTTCATAGATTTCAGCTGCTCAACCAAGTCCGCAAGCGCGCTTTCATCCGTTCGGGCAACATCAACACATTCAGTTACAAGTTCAAGTATCTCATTCCTCAAGAGAGAACCTGGATGAGTGTCAACACCATAACGGCCGGTAATAGAATACACATGTTTGGGTAGTGTGTCACGTAACCACCTGTCGACAACATATTGCTGGGGGATGCGGTCAACCTTATTAACCATGTAAACAGCAAATACATGGCGGCAAAGGTAGCCAAGACGCATAAAACATCGACATGAGCATTCAGCCGTTGAATCACTGCTGTCAAAACGCACCTGCATCATTGTACCAAATGGTAAGACCTATGGAGTACAACAAATATTAAGAATATGAACACTATAGGTGGTATATAAAAGCAAGATTAGTTTCAGCAGATTTTCACAAGTTTTAGAACTAACTTGTTACACATGTAGCACGAACTGGTTACACATGTAGCATGAATTATGGAAGCAACGTAATGCACAAGAACATTAAAGTAATGACATCTGAAAACCTAACTCACAAAAAGTACAGAAAATCAAAATACATGCAATATAGTGATTGGTACAAGTAAGTTGTTACTTATGTAGCATGAGACAGAACTAACAATTAAATTTTAAAATTGGGCAGAAAACTTAAATGACAGGGAGTAATTATCAAAAAAGACCTTCTTACAGAGTGGAACAACACATGTTACACATGTAGCAGCCTTTTTTTAAGCAGCTGTTGTTAAGATTATTAGCTGTTTTAACATTAAATACAAAAAACACAAGAAGTTGGAAACATTAGTACCTGGTAAATGTTGGTAACATCACGACGCTTGTCGAGTTGTGTGACTGAAAAGACGGACGGCATGTTCTCCTGTTCATCAACATTCGATATGTAGCAGGAAAACTTGCCCTTCAAAATCTCCTTCTTAACTTCCTCGAATATAGTATTCGTGTACAGCGTAAACGCATGCTGCTCAATGTCTAAATCTGTAGACCCGAAAAAAACAGTTGATGAAGTTTTGAACTCAGCAACACGCTGACGGTAACGTTGGCTATCAAGGCGGGACTCAAAACATAACATGAACTGAACTAGTGTGTGTGCACTAGTCGAATTGACTTTGAAGGCACTGTTGGAACTCTCGCTTCTGGATGTAGTCTTCATCAAGCATGACATTGGAATCTCCCTGAAGTACGCCGGCACCCACAATTCCTTGATTGCAAACATATCGCTCAACCACTGGTTTTCCTCAAGACCAAATGTCTCTAGCAGCGCATTCCATCGAGATTCAAAGGTTGAAGGTTTTATGAAAATGTTCCACACCAATTTATGAATGCACGACCGAAAGTCAGTGTTGGCTAAAACATCCCCAGCAACCTAGGTACAAAGCATAAATAAAGGTAGGACATTATAAGCATATGCGTGACATAATTAATATAAGTTAAACACAGAACATGGGTGCCTACATAACATTACCTTGTTGGGTAGTTTTTTCATTATATGCCACATACATAGTCTGTGGCGAGCTTCACTGAAAACTTGTGGTACAGCCTGCATCATCGACGGGTCTTGGTCAGTCAACACAAGCCTGGGCTGTGAACCATGCGCTTTTAAAAAACTTTCAAGCAACCACACGTAGGAATCAATGGTTTCATTAACTATCAAGCCTGCACCAAAGGTCACACACTGCTTGTGGTGGTCCACACCAGTGAAAGGGACAAATATCATGTTGTACCTGGAAATTATAATAAATGAGTAGATTGTTATTTACATATGTTAAGTAGTGAAAAATGCAAAACAGATAATCTGTAACGCACGTTAAGGTAACTTACTTGTTCGTGTTGTATGTTGCATCAAACGACACAACGTCACCGAAGGCCTTATAATTCAATTTTGAGATTTCATCAGCCCAAAAAACAGAGTGCAGCTTACCATCGCGTACGACAAAGTCATAAAAAAAGTCTGGCAAATTTTCAAGCCGATCACGCAAACGGTCAAGGAATAAAGACGAGTCCCTCTCGCCGATAAAAATCCGAAGGTCCTTACTAAAGTTCTTGAAATCAGAAGCAGTTCCATGGACATTATGGTGGCCGCCTTTAAGAGACACTAAGTACCGATGAGCTTTCAAAGGTCCAACTCGGTTTAGAGACATGTTATGAATAAACTGCTTGGTCGAGTAAGAAAGTTTACGAGAAATCTTAGTAAGGTCAATGTTATTTTTATCCCATAGCTGATGGTTATGAACATCATTGAAACGAATCACTTTAAACAACGAACCCCCACAAGTGATTGACAATAACACATGGGCTTGGCAGTTTGAAAGGGTGAACGTCGATCTACGGGGTTTAACAGAAGATTCATCTAGAGTGTCAAAGGTTTTGTTAACCTGAGGTTTACCGTATTTGCAACAACGGATATACTTGTGTGTGGGTTCCCCCATCCAATTCTTGGTTTGTCCCTTCTTAGGTGAAAAACCGGCCTGCTCAGCATATTCTGCATACATTGACATTGCAGCCTCAAACGTCGGGAAAGTCTGACCAATAGCAGGCAAATACCGAGGACTGACATTGGGGATCCAGAATTGGGTGCCATTGGGGGTTGAAATAACATAGTACGGCTCCCTGTCTTCATTTGCATCTGTTAAGTAAAAACATATCAGATTTAGCCATCTTTAGCCATCTTTGCATGGCTGTGTTACACACGTTAGAATTATATACTTTTTTTTTTTTTGCATCTGTTAAGTAAAAACATATTAGATTTCTATATTTTTTTTTCAAAATCTTGCTACAAAAAAGGTCTACAAAAAACAGCAGATATGTAACACATGTAACATATATATAACGTAGATTCTTTCCCAAAATGCCTATCACCATGTACATAATCATGCTCTGTTCATGATAACTAAACTGAATCTTTGGAAAAAGTTGCTTACCAAACTCAACCCCTGCATGTACATTTTCATTTGGTCCTCTTTGATTCACATCAACAGGATCCACTCCATCAACATTCCCAAACAAAGATGAGGACCCAGATGAGGAGCCAGCACTAAAGCCTGAAAACAAAAAAAAAAATAAAAAACCTTATAAAACCACAATAAAAAAAATAAGTTTTGAGGATGGTAGTATGAAACATGAAACTGAATATAAAACATACTAACACAATGTAAACATGTTAAAGAAAAAATATAATTATCAAAACACAATAAGTAATGATAACTATAGCCTGATGACTATAATGCTCTGTTTCTGATCATCGGTTTTTATGAATATAAAACCCATAAAACCCTATGATAGTAAACAAAACAAACAATAACTAATGATCAGTAAACATACAAACACAGTACTACAACATACTAAGCTACCTACTAGATCATCGGCATTAACAAAAAAAAATAGGTACAAACCTTGGGAACCAGATTCAATCTCTGTTTCTGATACAGGAGACGAACTTGAAAGATAATCAGGCGCTGCATGGCTATTGAGAGAATCAACGAACATTAAATGTGGATTCAAGGAAGGATTCGATTCCATCGAATGAATCACTTAATGAGGCAACAAGAAGATTCAAACGAAGTTAATGAAAGAGTGAGAGAGTATAGATTATTAATGGTGAAAAGGGTTAAGTAATAATAATCAGGTGAGAGAGAGAGTACTTGACTTTATTACCATTTGTACTAATTATGTCAGGAAATGGCAAATCATGGCAAATCAAAGGATAAACAAAATGACTAAATTACCCTTTCCCTCCTAAACAAAGATTAATGATGTGGATTAATGAGAACCACTAGTTGGGTTTCCGGGGGTTTTTTCGTTTTAGAGGGTTTCCTCCTTACCTTTAGCCTATGATTACATATCAGTCGTATCACTTATGTTTGATTTAGCCTACTTTAAATCATATATGCTAATAGCCTAATATTGTTATAAACTTTAACACTAGTAGTTAAATTTAAAACCCAACAAATTTTACTAGTAAAAAATTAGATAATTAACTTATGTATTTGTTTAACTTTATTTATTATTATAGTTTTTGTTCATTATTGTATGAATGTATGATTAAAAAAATGGGATACCCCTGAATTATTTTTGGGGAATTGGATTTTAATAACCCAAACTATTAGAAATTGGTCACTGGCACCCTCAACTAAAAAATTGGCCATATATAACCTGAACTATTGACGTATTGGAATCTAGCACCCAACTAACTGACGTCGTTAGTTGGGTTGCTAACATGGCACAAGTTGCTGACGTGGCACGCTGATGTGACACAAGTTGCTGACATGGCACGCTGATGTGGCACAAGTTGCTGACATGGCACGCTGATGTGTGCACACGTGGATTCACACGTCAGCAAATCTTGCCACGTCAGCGAACCAACTAACGGTGTTAGTGATTTAACCATTAGTGGGTGTTAAATTCCAATAAGTCAATAGTTCAGGTTATATATGGCCAATTTTTTAGTTCGGGGTGCCAGTGGCCGATTTCAAATAGTTCAGGTTATTAAAATCCAATTCTCTATTATTTTTTTAGATCTGCCACTGACTGGTAGGTGTGTTGTGTATTTGCTAAAGATGTTAACTTATATTTTCCGGTGTTGAATTGTACCTGGGGTGCCTGGTACAATAGAATAATGAGTATAGATAAATAGCCGTGCTTAACAAAAAACAGGTTTAAAGAGGTAAGAGTGGGTCATGCATAAGAGACGTTGGAGTCATAGCTTGGATGACCGACCAATCATAATTATGAGTTGAGATATGTGACGAGTTTTGAGTTAGTAGTTTCGATTGTGTTGTGATGTGTTTAGTTGTGATTTTGGAGGTCGTATATAATTGAATTCATGAGTGCTATATAAAAGTGTTTTATTGTCACATTCATTGCTATAATTAATTGTTAGAACTCGCTCAACATAGCTAATTTTAGCATGTATGTTAGGTTGTTCAAAGGTATGTCATTCAAGTCTCGGATGCTCTTGGCTAGCAGAGGGGTTGCTTGTGATGGTGGTTGAAGGCATTTGTTATCATTTGAATAATTAATGTTTTTAGTTTAATTAAGGGGAATTGGAATTAAATAATTCCATATTGGAATCTAACAGACCCAACTTATCCTATTAATTTAATTTGGTTGCGTATTTTTTAGAAAACCGTGTAAACTATAAACCATACATTGTAAAGATGGCTTGTTGGTAACAAATCGAAGGAAGAGGGTCAATTAATTTTTATTGCAAGAATGGTGAGCAACGACTTGTAAGTAACATCTAATGAATCGGGCAACTATCGAAGATGGGTCACAAGATAATCATAGTTGATGACTATCTTGTTGGAATAGTAAGTCCGATACTCAATAATTAACGTTGTTATCTCGATACGATTCAAAACGTTACTCAAAACATCACGCCTAAATCCAAAACATGATACATGCATGTCAATTTTTTTTATCTCATTGCTCAGCAATGGTGAGCATCATTTCACGCCCCTTTTACATCGTGAAATTTTTCACACCAAATGGAATTTTCACCCTTTCATGCCCAAGGGGGCGGTGTGACCAAGTGAATGGGGCGCTAAGGGGCATTTAACGCCCTTTTAGCGAGCCACTACAGTCGGCCTTACAATTAATTTGGTCTAGTTTGTAACATAGAGCAATGTTGAAGTTGGGTGATTAGTAGGGAGTGAATGTGATGGTTCGGAAGCAGAGATACTTCCGACGGGTATTAATGTGTCCAACCACCAAGTATTTATAGTGGCTCAAGGTCTACGCACTAATTGCAGACCATCATTTTAGACGGCGTGAATAGGCGCCTGATGAGGTATGGTATAAACCATTATTTTAATGGGTCGGCCATAGGTATGCTAGTATTACGGCTTGAGACCAGTGGATAAGAACCGCCTTTATCTGGTCCGATGGTTAATTTAATTACTCAATGTGTACTCTATTCTAATCCTATATTCAAGTTCCGTTCCGTATGTCGATTATGATCCGGTCATTGTCCTAGTTTTATATCGGTCCGTCCGTCCGTCCTGGTCAGTCATTTGTCCGTATCTTTTATATTTCGATCGGTCGGTATTTGTTAATTGTCATTCGGTCCTATGTTATCAAGCAACAAGTTTATTTTTCAGCTAGAGCCGTTGTCGTGAGGAGACCTCTAACAAAATCATTGCATTCGTGTGTTGCGTACGATACCGATTGTTCCAACATGATGATGGGGTGATTAAATTAAGTCAAAAAAATATTCAGACAAGTCGCAATGTATCATGACAATCGGACAAACCAATCACTCAAACTTCAACAATAATGCACATTCTATTCGTTACCAATTCAGTCAGAACAATCTGTTACAATCACAACAACTAGATCGATTCTATGAAAACATGAATTACATCCAAACTCTATAATTTTCTCACTAATCCAACAATCAAAATTTACAACTAAGCCCCTACAAATCAATCCATTTCCATTCCCTACCCTCACCTCTTCCCTCTCCCTTTCCTTGTTGCAGCTGCTGTTTTTTTAGCCGCCGGCGCCGCCTTCTTAGCCGCCACCTTCTTCACTGGTGTTTTCTTTACAGCCGCCTTAGGAGCCGCAGCTTTCTTCCCTGGAGATGTTCTAGTCGACGTCCTTGCAGCCTTAGCCGCCGGCTTCACAGCCGCTTTTTTCTTCACAGGTGTCTTCGGCTTAGCCTTCACAGCCGGCTTAGCTTTTGCAGCCGGTTTAGCCTTCGCAACCGGTTTAGCCTTCGCAACCGGTTTAGCTTTTGTAGCCGGCTTTGTTTTAGCTTTAACAGGAGCTTTGGCTTTAACCGGCTTGGCAGCAGCAGCGGCTTTAGGTTTAGAAGCGGCGGCTGGCTTTTTCTTAGCCGGTGTTTTTTTCGTTGCTGTTTTCGGCTTAGCTTTAACAGCTGGCTTCTTCGTCTTCTTAACTGGAGCTGATACAGATGCAGATCTAGTAGCCGGTAGCTTATAAGAATTCTTGACCTTAACCAGCTTACCTTCAGCAACAGACTTCTTTAACTGAGTCAACAACGACTTCTTAAATATCTTCGGTAGATTCTTCTCCTTCTCCTCTATAAACTTCTCTATCGCTCTCTGACTCGATCCGTTCCACTCCTTCAACGTCACTATCGCCTTCTTTATCATCTACACATTCATCATCATCATTATTATTATTATTGTTGTTATTATTCATTCAATAACTTAATTAATATATCAATTATCAATCGGTCTCAGATATTATTATTATTATTATTATTATTATTATTATTATTATTCATTCATTCATTCAACAAATCTACACATATTATTCACTCGAACAACAAATTCACAGCTATTATTCAGCTAAACAACAAATTAACAGATATTATTCAGCTAAACAACAAATTAAGAGATATTATTCAATAGAACAACAAAATTAGGTCAAACAGAAATGTAACAAATAATAATACCTCAAAGTAAGGAGGATGACGAGCAGTTTCTTTAGCTTTTCTCGGAGCAGAAGAAGAAGCTTTCTTCGTCTTCTTTACTTTCGTTTCAACCTTAGGAGCTTCCGTCGAAGCAATCGGTTCTTCAGTCGACATTACGTGAGTTAGGGTTTTGAGTTTTGACAGTTAATCGTTAATAAATTGCAGAGGTGTGTGAATAATAAGATGATGATTGTAAGGATTTAAATAATAAGATACTGAAATGTGATTGGTTGAGAAGTGTACCACACGGATGGTGTTTGTTTGAATGTTAGCCGTTTGATTGTTTAAGATCAACGGTTATAAGATAAGATGTGTGAGGTGTTGGATGAGAGGTGTGATGAGGATATTTTGGGTTAATAGGTATGGTGTGTTTCTATGGTTGATTCATTTGAGTATAACTTGAGCTATACTTGATGGATTTTTATGAGGTTTTGTTGGTCATGTAGAGAATTAAGTTAGCTTTACGATGGATGTTTACATTGTCGTCAACGATAAGTCGTTTAGGAGATAATTGGTTTTTAATCGGTGATGGTCAAAAGTGCATATGTGACTACATTTTCAAGAGGTTTTGGTATTGTTTAAAGGAATATTGGATTTAAATACTCCCAACTTTCAGAGTTTGGCCGGCAATACTCCCAACTACGAAAATGTTTATCAGCACTCCCAACTTTTAAAGTATTTTCCACTGACACTCCCAAACTAACCCAGTTAGTTTGTTCAGTTAGTTTGCTGACGTGGCATGCTGACTTGGCCATTATTGCTGATGTGGCATGCTGACGTGGCCATTATTGCTGACGTGGCATGTTGTGGAAGATGATGTGTCATCTTATGTGTCATCCACGTCAGCATGCCACGTCAGCAATAATGGCTAAGTCAGCATGCCACGTCAGCAAACTAACTGAACAAACTAACTGGGTTAGTTTGGGAGTGCCAGTGGAAAATACCTTAAAAGTTAGGAGTGCTGATAAACATTTTCGTAGTTGGGAGTATTGCCGGCCAAACTCTGAAAGTTGAGAGTATTTAAATCCAATATTCCTTGTTTAAAGGTGATTGTGTGATCTTAATGGCTTATGTTAGGCTGTATTGATTGGGTGACATGTGGGTGACATGTGGGTGACATATTGATTTGCACCCACGCTTCATGTGGGTAATTCTAGTACCCTTATTGCTTCGCCCGAAGGCGTTTATCTAACTACCACTTACCGGGTGGCGTTGCTCCATACTTGCACCCTCATTGTTTACTTGGGCATCATGTGCCCAATTTCCAAGTGTTTTCCTGCACCCTTTCGAGATTAACCACATTAGTCCCTCAAGACTCAATTGTGATGCATTTCCCATTGACCCGTTATCCCCAAGGTTCTTAAGACTTAGATTATTGGCTTTGATTGTCGGGTACGAATGGTGAGAAAATCACCATTTGACCCATTAAGTCTCATGGTTCATAACCTTTTGAAATTCCAACTTTTAATTAGGGGGAAGTGGCAATCTCACTTGACCCATTTATGTAACGCCCTAAACTATTTTACAGAAAACTCGCAGCGGAAAAAGCCAACCAAAAAAAAATTTCTTTTCTTAAAAACAAACTTAAATGTTTAGAAACCGAATCTTCTAAGTATTTTTGTCGTTACATCTTAAAAATACTTCTTAATACATTCAACGTGACTGATCTCTATCTAATTAAGTGGCCGTGACCACGTACAATCCGCGTCCTCGCTCGATCTCCATCCTTTCCTTGCTTCATTAGGTAGACAAGACAACCTGCATTCACCACATAACCATTTCGTTAGTTCAACAGGTGACCTCGAGTAATCTACTTGTGATGCGAAAGTAACATCCAACAATACTCTGGGATCCTGTCCAATAGATTTCATTCAAGTTCGGGTGGGTTACCCCGATCCGAACCTCCACGTCTCCTACAATCATACTTACATACCTACATTCCCCATCATTCTCATAACAAAGGTTACTAACCCCACAATATGTCCAAACATACAATTCCTTCGTATAATTCCACAATACATACAAGCATACAATTCCCTCCTATAATATCACAATACATACAAGCGTACAATTCCTTCCTATAATACCACAATACATACAAGCATACAATTCCTTCGTATAATTCCACAATATATACAAGCATACAATTCCTTCGTATATTTACCCAACCTTTGGTTGGACTTTTACTTAGGTCCTCGACCATCCCCAAGGACCCTTGGGAACTCGTTTAACATTGCTATAAAATGTTCTAAGGATACCAAGTCTCATGTTTGAGTACCCTTTTGGTTCTTTAAACATTCATGCCATTTTACCCATTTGACCCACTATGAGTTTTAACTTATTATGCATATAAGTAAACCAACCTTTTTGCTGTCAACAACTATTTACTGACAAAACAATCGCCAAAACCACATCAAACATGTTCGGAAAAATGTATAAAAATTACCGAGCATCCTTTATGTTGTAAAACCACTTTTGACCAAGTAACGTGTCGAAACTCAATGGTTAAGACCACGAAACAGGCTCTGCAATTAGCGGACCTGATTCTGTCAACGACTAATTTCTTGACAAAACATCCGCGAAAACCACGTTAAACGACTTTAGAATAATCTATAAAAATTACTCAACATCCTTTATGTTGTAAAACAACTTCTGACCGAATTTCGTGTCGAAACGCAGTGGTTAAGACCACGAAACAGGCTCTGCAATTAGCGGACCTGATTCTGTCAACGACTAATTTATTGACAAAACATCCGCGAAAACCACATTAAACGACTTTAGAATAATCTATAAAAATTACCCAACATCCTTTATGTTGTAAAACAACTTCTGACCGAATTTCGTGTCGAAACGCAATGGTTAAGACCACGAAACAGCCTCTAACTCATTTGACCCGTTTATTTCAATTCTCAATTATAATGTTACTAATCTTGGGCCCAAGTGACATCCACCTCACTTGATCCATTCTCGTTTATCTATATTTGGGCGTCCTATCCCAAACTAAACAATTTTTCTTTCATTTTGATGATTCTAACCCATATTGAGTTAGAATCCCACATTCCCATAATCCATATTTTCTTGCATTTACACAATCATTTAGTTACTATGAGACTTATTGAAGATAAGTCACTTACCTTGGCCTCATTTATGCATTCCATGGTCCGCTTATCCGTTTGATCCTTTCCTCCTCAAGCTTCCACCTAGCTTGACAAGATCCACTTCTCTATACTCAAGATAGATCAAGTTAGTCATTGTTTCAAATAACTAACTCATATCATGGGTTTTCACACTTTAATTTATTAAAACTCATATTCGGGTCAGTTTGACTTTTTATTAGTCAAACTAACCTTTTACATGTTGTGTACACTAATCATAAGGCAATAGTCTTAATTATGAACTATCCCTTCTATTTACCATATCAATTCATTACGTTTAGTGCACATTTAACTTCCTAATTATCATTAGGCAACTCATTTCATCATAAAGCGTGTTTTCAACATAATATTCATTCAACATTACTAACTAGGCATTTTCACAAACACTTAGTATGCATAACTATACCATCCTTGGTTATTCCAAATACTAGTTACCTAGTAAGTAACCAATTCATGAACTCATCATGAAAACACCATTCTAGCCATTATGTTTAGCTATCCTTTCAATTCAACTTGCAATCAACCTAGCACATAAGTATCATGCAATACACATAGGATGGAATTTTTACACAACCCATGCTAGAAACATAGATTTACAACTATTTTAGCAACTTCAAAGCTACTAATGAAAACCTAAAATCATCATCTTTTGTAACCAAGCAATTTCAAGTAATTAAATAATCTCTATGTCATTAAAAATGATCAATATCATTTATAATCAAGCAATCATATGAATTTAACCCTATTAACCAAAACCCACTTGAGAGTTTCGAATTATAGACAAAATGGATGCTAGGGTTCTTACCTTAAGCTTAAATCTTAAGGATAAACTCTCTAGAACACACCCTTCATCTTGTTCTTTGATTTCCTTGCATAATCTCTTCAAGTTAGTGATTTTAGGGTTTGATTTGGCTCAAGAATGCCCCTTTTAGGGCTGAATTCGTTTTTGACCCAAGTGGGTGTCATTTGGACCTTGTTTTAACCTCAAAATTACACTATTGGCCCTTCAACTTAGCCCCCATGAACCCTTATAAGTATTTAACCCAAAATCTAACTTAGTTAGGTTCTTTTGTGTTATCTACATCGCATTCTAGAAAACAATATTAAAAAGGTTATTTCGATATTAGAACATAACCCTCATCCTTACCAACTAAATCTCGTTTCGTTTATCCATAAAACGTTCATTTTACTATTTACTTCGTTTGTATTTGCTAACCACGCCTAATAGCGTAATTAAGCGAAATAGATTTTTGGGGTGTTACAATTTACCCAAATTGCATAGCTTTCTTATTCAAGTGATTTATTATCAAAACTTGAGTTTAGACTTACCACATAGCTTTATTTATTGACCTAATTGATGATTCCCATCTTATGATCAACACTCTTGATTCGTTTATTACCATAAATCTTGTTTTGACATGGATTCGCATAAACCGTCCGTTTAATAGGTTTCACCCCCTCGGGTCCTAACTTTATCCCTTATCAAGGTTTAGATCATTACATCAATACAAAAGTTACGTTTGTGATCTAGTGAATGTAAGTATTACTTACCTCGCATCCATTCTTGTTTCCATGAGTATTCGCCTTGCATCCGTTTGACCCGTTTGCTCCCTCTTTGTTGTACCTAACTTGGGGATGAGTCAAACTTGTCTATTAGAATACATAATGTGGAATTTTGTTCACTATCCATAACATCATGTATTCATTATCATTACTAGCTAAGTCCATAGCCATTTTCTTACATGTCTAGTTGAGATTAACTCACCTAGGCATTTCATCAAACAATTGGTGTGCATCCACCAATATACTTAGTTTTCAACCTTCTAAGTTTAACCAAAGTATAGCCATGTATCTAATTATTATCATAACAAGATATTTAGGCATTTCAACTAAATTTGATCATTATAACAACTCCTAAAAGTCACCAAAACTACTAACCATGTGTGGTTTCAACCTAGAGGTTAAAACCCCAATTTCATAAGTTAACATATTCATATGGACATAATCAAACACACATATTAAATGTGATTTGTAACCAAATTATACATGTTTAAGGCTCCCCAAGACTAGGGCAACCTATATTAACCATCAATTTCACATTTTATAAAACCCTAGAGCCATCATCTTCAATATACCATGGATTTGAATGATTTAAAAAGGATCTAGAGTTACCTTATGATGTTTAGAACACTAGATGATCATGAATTCCATCATGCATTAAGAAAAGCCATCGATTTTGGCATGAATTGGGGCTGAATTGGTGGAGGTTCATGTGTGTGTGTTTTTGATGGTGTGAAGAACGATTTTTAGTGTGTGTTATCACACATTTTCATTCTTAACCCCCATTTTATTCCAACTTTGCCTAGTTGTCAAGTTCGGCCCCTCCGGTTTAGTACAAGTATGTAATCTTTACTAATTAAGTTAGTTCTCACAATATTCCCACGTGTGTTTGCAATTTACGGGACTTGTCAATGTCTCGTTTTATTATCCGCAAAATATTCCTTTTTGATAATGGGCTCAATATTGTGTATATATTGATCCCACCTATTAGCGTAATTAAACGAAACGGGTTTTCGGGGTGTTACATAAACATAATATTATTAACTAGGTTATTTCCATATTAGAATGTAACCCATCTTCTAATCTCTAAGTCTCGTGTTAATATTTTGCTAATCACGCCTAATGACGTAGTTAGGCAAACGAATGGTTTTGGGGTGTTACAGATTCTTACTTTCATATTCAGGATCGGGTAAGCAAGCAGGTACTCGCTGAAGGGACATGCAAAGATGGATTATATGTGCTGAAGAATTCCTCACAAGCCTTAATTGCCACTACTGGAAGATCTACTAAAGCCTCCTACGAGTTGTGGCATGCTCGTTTGGGACATGTTTCTTTTACTATTATTTCACTTTTGAATAAGTTAGGGGTTTTATCTGTTACTTCATTGTTACCTAAACCTACAGTTTGCACACCTTGTCAACTTGCTAAAGGACAACGTTTATCTTTTGATTTAAATTTAAAGTGTGCTTCTAACCCTTGGATTTAGTGCATTGTGATTTATAGGGTCCTGCACCCATTTGTTCCAAAGATGGATATCGTTATTATGTTGCCTTTATTGATGATTATTCTAGGTTTACGTGGTTATATCCCCTAAAAACAAAAACGGTTTTTTATTCCGTTTTACCTGTTTTTCTTAATCTTGTTCAAACACAGTGCTCTCGCAAGGTTAAAGTATTCCAAAGTGATGGTGGTACTGAGTTTGTCAATCACACAGTTCGTAAAATTTTTGAGGATAATGGCACATTTCATCGCTTCTCTTGTACCTACACTCACAGCAAAACGGGCGTGCTGAGCGCAAACATCGGCATATTGTTGAAACTGGCTTGGCAATGCTTTTTAATGCCCACATTCCTGCTACTTTTTGGGTTGATGCTTTTACGTCTGCCACATATATCATAATCGCCTGCCTACTCCTCTATTGGACAATTAGTCCCCTTATCAGTTATTATTTCATGAGCATCCTCAATACTCTAATTTTCGGACTTATGGATGTCAAGTTTTTCCTTAGCTTCGTGATTATACAAAGCACAAGCTTGAGCCTCGCAGTATTGCTTGTGTCTTTATCGGTTATAGTACACAACACAAGGGCTATAGGTGTCTTGATCCTGCCACCTCGAGAATTTATATTTCTCGTCATGCTCGTTTTAACTAGTTTGTTTTTCCTTTTCAAGGGATTACTTCATCAACGGATCTCTCTTCCTTGCCTGTTACTAGCTTCATCGAAGAAAGGCATTTTGCTCCTATTGTTGAATCCCATGCTGGCCCATCAGGCCCAATCTCGAAGGCAAACACCCCGGAATCTTCCACAGTGAGTCCATCAGTCGCTCCACTGTTTGAGTTTGATACTCCACTCTCGGCCCATCCACAACCAGATCATTCACGGCCTGATCCACAAAGAGCCTTCTTCTCCTCAGCCTGATGCAACCGAGCCCATTCCTGAGCCCAATGGCTCTGTTCCCTTGGATCCGCCTTCACCACCAGCCGAACCACCTTCACCACCTTCTGTTTCGACTACATCTACCCATCCCATGCAAACACGATCAAAGGCGGGTATTTTCAAACCAAAGCATCGAACTGATTTTGCTTCTCTTTCCTCAAATGCTCTTCATATTGCTCTTGTCTCAGCGACTGAACCTCGTGGTTTCAAATCTGCCGCCATAGATCCTAAATGGATGGCTGCAATGCGTGATGAATTGGAGGCTCTACATCAAAATCATACCTGGACTCTTGTCCCTCGTTCAACTAATACTAATGTTGTGGGCTCCAAATGGGTTTATCGTATCAAATATCATTCTGATGGCTCGATTGAACGCTACAAGGCTCACTTAGTGGCATAAGGTTTCACTCAAATTCCTGGCCTTGATTATTCTCATACATTTAGTCCTGTTGTTAAGGCCTCCACTGTTCGCATTGTTCTTTCTTTGGCTGTTCTAAACCATTGGAAGCTACATCAATTGGACACTAAAATGCCTTCCTCAATGGTAATCTAAATGAAACCGTATTTATGGAACAACCTCCTGGTTTTGCTGATTCTAGGTTTCCAAATCATGTGTGCAAGCTTAGCAAGGCCTTATATGGTCTTAAGCAAGCACCACGTGTCTGGTTTCATCGTTTGAGCAGTTTCTTGGTGTCTTATGGTTTTATCTGCAGCAGGGCCGACACCTCTTTATTTGTTTTCAAGACGGATTCATGTCTCATGTATTTACTCGTCTATGTTGATGATCTTATTCTCACGGGTAATAATGAAGGTGCAATTAATCAGTTTATCACTCGTCTCAATCATGATTTTGCGATTAAAGATTTGGGTGCTCTCAACTATTTTTTGGGACTTGAAGTCGCTTACACTGACACCAGATTGTTTCTTACTCAATCCAAGTATGCGCAGGATATTCTCCAACGAGCTGACTTGTTTGATGCTAAACCCGTTAGCACTCCCTTGGCTCCTCATGAGCCCTTCACGATTAATGGCACGCCTTACTCCGATCCTACAACTTATCGGTCCCTAGTTGGTGCCTTGCAGTATCTGACCATTACTCGTCCAGACTTGTCTTACGCTGTCAATCAGGTGTCTCAGTTCCTTCATGCTCCTACTGTTGACCACTTTCAGGCTGTTAAACGTATTCTTCGCTATGTCAAAGGCACTATTTCCTTTGGTCTTACATACAGTCGGCCTCATACATCTTCTATCATTGGCTATTCTGATGCTGATTGGGCTCGTTGTTTAGATACCAGGCGGTCAACTTACGGTTATTCTATATTCCTTGGTGGTAATCTAGTATCTTGGAGTGCTAAGAAACAACCAACTATCTCCCGCTCTAGTTGTGAATCTGAATATAGAGCGATGGCCAACACTGCTGCTGAACTCGTCTGGATTACTCACCTCTTGCGTGAGCTGCATGCTTTACCACCAGATCGTCCCACTTTGCTTTGTGATAACAAAAGTGCTTTGTTTTTTACTCAAAATCCGGTATCACATAAGCGTGCCAAGCATATTGATTTGGATTATCATTTTATCAGGGAGCTTGTTCATTCAGGGAAACTTTATACCAAGTTTGTTCCAACCAATATTCAAGTGGCGGATATTTTTACTAAAAGTCTTCCGCGCCCTCAATTTGAGAAGTTTCGTACCATGTTACGTCTTGGACCGCCACCTTTTCGATTGAAGGGGGTATTAGCTAATATTGTGTGATATATTTTGTATCTTTTATATTTATAAGTCCCCTTAATTATAGGAGGATTTGTTGTAATTGTTTTCTATATAAAGTTCCCTCTCCTCATTCAATTGATGAGGTTGAATAAATTACCTTTAGATTCACTAACACCAAACCTTCTCTTGTAGGTGAAGGGGTTACTCTCTCAGAGTACAATATCCTAACATATTCACCTTAGCGGCGAAAAAGAAAGCTTCAGTGGTGCATTGTTATTATAAAATCGGATCAGTAATGCATTGGGCTTGGGATTGGAAAACCGATCCATCTTCTCTGCAAGAATGGACCCAACTAAGTAATTTGATGCAAAAACTCCAAAGTTGTTACTTAGGTGATGGTGAAGACGAGCTTACTTAGGAAAAATTCCGGCAAAGATATCCCTCATTAATCACGGAGGTGTGGCTTGAAAGAGGAACCAGTTGGTCACATTTTGGGTTCTTGTTTGATGTCGCAGTCGATATGGTGGAACATCCTAGTGTGGCTGAAATTACCAATTCCAATGGTCGGAATCTCTTGCCAAACCTTGATCAAAGGATCTAAGGATTGGAAGAAAGTCATCGGGGCGGTGTTCTTAACTACGCTTTGGGAATTCGGAAGGCAAGAAACGACAAAGAATTTAATAAGAAAAATATCTTTTATGCCATAACGATGGAAGAGATTAAACAATTTACTTTTCTTTGGAATAAAAGTAGGTCCAAGTTTAAGACTATTAATTGGGAGCAATGGTACAATTTTAACATACGGAATGTAAAATAGTAAGTCGTTTTGTTTTGGGTGTTTCAACTTCTTGCTGGCCTAGTTTTCTATATGATGTATAGAAGTGACTGTTCAAAAAATGTATCACTCTTGTCAAGGAAGTGATCAACTTCTACGTTTCACTAATCTCAAGTGGTAGTGATTATCACTATCTCTAATCACTAAACAAGCTTAGTGGTGCCCTTTACAAAAACCTCACAACTATATCTTTACAAGCTCACAATATACAAGAATGGAAAAATGTCTAGTTGTGAAATAACTCTTCTTTTTTACTTTCTCTTGATCTTGGATCTCTCCTTGAATAAATGTGAACTAGAGATATATATTTAAGAATGTTAATTAGAAAGTTAGAGCAAAAGGGGTTAGTTGAAAAGTTGAGGTTGACTTGTATTTATCGGCAAAGCACAACAAACAAGGAAAAACAATCAAACAACCCGACAGTTGATCCCACGATCGATACCATCAACCATGGACTGTCAGGTTTGTCTTTTAACCAGTTTCTAACTCTTAAACGTTGTGCAACGGCTATAAACGGCTACCGATACCTTTTTTCACACCATAGGCTCGAGGCGCACCAAGCGCGCTGCGCCCTGTGAGGCGCGCGCCTAGGCACTAAGGCGCACTATTAGGGCTGTTTTCAGGCTGATTTCCGGCCAAATTCATGCTAAAAGTTTGTATAAACCTCTAAAACATCCTAAATGAGTCATGAACAAGTCCTAAACAACCCTAAAACATCCTAAAGTAGCCCCAAACAAGCCTAAAACATCTCTAAAATCCCTAAAAATGTATTTTATACCATGCGCCTAATTATTAAAAACCCTCGTTTTTTATGCGCCTTGCGCCTAGGCTCCGGGCTCGGCCTATGCGCCTTGAGTGCGTCTAGGCGCTTTGACAACTATGTTTCACACTCATAACTCAGACCTCTAAGTTTAGACATTTCAAATAACCCATATCCAACCTATCAATTTAGATGACTACTTTTGAAGTATGGGTTAGAATTTATGGTGCTTTCTTTCTATTTTTTGGTTATGCTTTGTCTCATATAATGATGACATGTTAAATAGAAAGAATGCAACCAAAGAGTTACATTTTCAAAATTCAAAATCCCTCTGGTTGATAATCAACTATAGTTCAATTGGACTTTCATTAAAATGAAGAAAATTAATTTGTTAATTTTACCTTTGATTAAATTAAATTTCTCTATAGTCCCTAATCAATTTCTTGATTGTAGATGATCTTCCATTCTTAATCTTCAATTCTTCAAGTCTTTATCACTTGTTATAGCTTTATCTTTCACCTTTGAATATATAGATGTTTTACACCTGAATCTTGCATTTGATGAATATTGTACTTGGTGATTTGATGAACTTGATATCTTGCACATGGTTGATCTTGATCATGACTTAATTATATCAATGTTTTTCAGTATTCTATGACTTAATCACCATACTTGAATTATGCATTAACACTCTGTTCCAGAGTTTCATTAAAGGACGGAAAAGAAAGGATTGAGAAGGAAGTGAAGAAAAAATGTGTTCCAGAGTTTTTTGTAGGAGGGAAAGGGAGGGAATGAGAGGGATAATAAAGAGGTTTTTAAGGTGATTTTCAATCTTTCCAATTTGGAAGGAATTGGAGAGAAAGGAAGAGGAGGGAGATCCTTTCTCTTCCATCCTTTAATGAAACTCTGGAACAGAGTGTAAGTGTTTAGATACATGTATGTGATATATGCACGTTTACGAACAACAATCTAATAACATAAGTTCACGATTTCAAACATATCAAACTAGGAGTCATGTGTGTTTCTTTAGATGTGATCATAAGCACTAAACATATTGTTCCCCAACACATGATTCAAAAAATTATTCCGATAAGAGAGATCATGTACAAATGAAATTAACCTACTAAACATATAAATAACTAGAATAAATAATGTTACTATATAGATTTGAACTAGAGTAATTACACTACAAAACATAAAGTAGAGAGAATAATTACTCTAGTTCAAAAATTGTGGGGTAAAATAATAATGATATGTTAACATGATTGCTCTAGTTATTTGTATCCTAATATTATATAAAGATACATTTGCCAAATTCTAATGTGAGAGGCGAATACTGTTGCAAAACGTCACATCAAGTGGCTGCTGGTTGTAATTTTTAAGGTTGCAGGGTTATTTTTGTACTTTGCATGGCTTTACGGGTTAATCTCTTCCTATTTCTCAGATCAACTCCAACATCTCAGTTTCCCTATATCTCTCTCTCATCTTTTTATCTCTCAAATCAAACCTCCAATCTCTCTATCTTCTCACTAAAGTTTCCTCTTTCTTTCTCTAAGATTTGAGGCTTTTTGAAAGGATTTCAGCTAAGGTATAGTCGTTTACTGTGATGTTTTTGTTTTGTTAGATGATAATGATGAGCTTATTTTAGGCTTTGTTGGTGATGGTGACGTCTAGCCGTTTGGGTTGGTAGTGGTGGGTGGGTTTTTAGAGAGAGATGAGGAGGTGGAGAGAGGAATGAGTGGTGGTGGCTGGGTTTTTGGAGTGAGATAGGAGATATGGCGGCGACGGCTGGGTTTTTAAAGAGGGGCGGATGAGTGGTGTTGGTGGTGGCTGGGTTTTAGAGAGAGAAAGAGAGCTACCTGGGTCTTTAGAAAGAGGGATAGGGATGGTGTTTCTAGAGAGAGAGAGACTGAGAGAGGAGTGGTGGTGGTGTCGGTGTTGTTGGGTTATTAAATAACCCATCCCTATCCCTCTTTCTAAAGACCCTATCCCTATCCCACTCCTCTCTCAGTCTCTCTCTCTCTAGAAACACCATCCCTATCCCTCTTTCTAAAGACCCAGGTAGCCAGTGGCGAAGCTTGACCTGAAAGTTCGGGGGTTCGGAAGTCACCGAGGGGTCGGAAGTCACTAGTTTCGGGGGGTCGAAAACCTGTTTCGGGGGGTCGAAACCCTATATTTCCAAAATTTTCTATACGAATACTATATAATCGGAACTTCTGCGCGAAAATTCGGGGGGGGGGAGGTCGGCCGCCCCTCCCCACCCCAACTAAGCTGCGCCAGTGGTTGGGTAGTTGTGGTACCGGCGGGTGGTTGTGGTGGTGGTGTCGGCTGGTGGCTGCGGGAGTGACGGAATGTGGTGGTGGTTGCAGGAGTGACGGTTGGTAGTGCTGATTGTGAAAGTGACGGTTGGTGGTGGTGGCTTTTGTGGAAGTGGTGCTTATTGGTGATGGTGGTATGAGTCCAGCTTTCACCAGAGAGAGAGAGTGTTTGGGTTAAAGTCTTGAAGAGGTTAAAGCTTTTTTTTTAAATTCATTAGGTAGTTTTCATGTTTTTGACTCTTCTTTATTGAAAAAGAAAATCATATTGTACATCACTACATTGTCATACATCACACTTAAAGGTCTGCAACACACTACTAACTTTTTCTGCTTGGACAGAGATAATAATATTAAATGTGATTAACTTCGCGTGGAAATAATACACAATTCACTTTCTAATATAGATGATAATACGGAGTATCAAATAGGGGTATCAAATATCAAATATGTATGAAAAACATTGAGTGGATATAATTTACGAAAACTCTTTTACTGCATATTTGTCTCTATAATTCACCATAAACTACGACACTAATTTTTCTTTTCAATATAATAACTTAAATTTTTTTCTTTATACGTGCATTTTCATGTTGAACTGTAAGTATAAATTCTTGGTTGTATGCGCATTCCTTTGTATGTCCAAGTTCTTTGGATTTTTATCTTGGCACAAACTTTTTTATATTTTGTGTTTGCCAATCGTGCGTCGGCCACCGTTTTTCTTACATGTTTGCTTGTCATGGGTTTGAGTTCGACGGAAGGCGTTTTTTTCCCAACCATATTTATTCTAGCCGGGTTAAGTATGAGTCCGCGGGGCAACGCCCGCGAGTCAAAAACTAGTTTATTACAATAATCATAAAAAACTTAGCATAAAATTAAACAAGAAAACTGATATGGAGTAGGAAATGAAGGAAATTAATCACCAACAAATAGAGGGTGTACAAGTCAGGTTTTCTTGAAATGCCAGTTCGGGTTATAAACCCGAACTGGGTCAGTCAAATCGGTTTGTGGCAGAACCAATTTTAGTGGGAAAATATTCAAACCTATACCAATTGATCCGGGTCAGGTTAAAAACTTTAAACTGACCAATCAAAATTCTTGAAAAGAATGCTAAACCAAACTGGCTGGTTTATGCGGTTTTACCGGCTTAAGCCGAACATGACTACACCCCAGGATTTTCTTGCATCTCTTTTATCTCAGCTTATTTTTAGGTTTGTCCACAGTCGTGTCATATCGAACCCAAATTACATCCAAAAACAAAACCAAAGACATACCAAATGGCAAACACTACATAAACATGGTTCGGTGCAGGTGCAGGTACAGGTTATGGTCGGTTTGTTGGTACTACATAAACTCCTTTACATACATACCAAAACAGCACAGATTTTAAATGCATGCCTACTCCCCTTAAGATAACCATTAATTCAGGCTTTCAGCCCAGCAAAAGGGGGTCATTTTAGACAATCAAAGACGCAATGTACCAGAACATAAAAAAAACCCCCAAAAAAGTCTAATACTCTACTCTTAAGTTGATAATTTGAACAAAAACCAACCATCCCACATGAAAATTTGACCCGACCCACCATATATTTGCCTAAAATCGCACTAAAAACATGTACGGGACCAACCCAAATGCGATCAAGAAAATAGTTAAACAGACAACAACATAGATCTTGAGGCTTGAGCTTTCTTCTACTTTTTTGATTTGTTTTCATGTGTTTGCTGATTGAGAAGGTACCCTTGTATGGTTGTGATCGCCTTCATATGTGACAATAAGCATTGTTGAGTCATCCAAACACCTCTCCACATGCTTCCTTGCAGGACAACCTCTCATACTGCTGCATTTGTAGTAACCCCTGTTCATCAACCAAAAAAATATTTAGGTATATTAATTAATGTCATGTAAAATTTAAACATTTGGGACTTCACCAGTTCACCGTGACGTAAGTATACCAAGTTAAAGGTGGCATTTTTGAACCGTTTACTTGTAAAAGGATAAATTTGAGTTGTGGGTTTCAACCAACAGGTAAAATGGGTCAAACACGCTGGAAGTCGCTGAATTCAAAGCCTATTTTCAATACATACAGTGGCGGATCTTGAACGAAAAAACTGGTAGGGCCGGGCTCAATCTGGTAGGGCCAGACTTGATACATATAAAAAATTTTAGAAATTTTCGGTAAAATCTACACTACGAAACGAAAAAACTGGGTGGGCCGAGGCCCGGTCGGGCCCTAGTGAAGAACCGCCCATGAATACATACAATCTCCTAAACCGTACTTATACAAAGACTAGGTAATAATATTGTTTTTGTCATCATAATTAACAAACGTTTTCTACTTGGATAAAGTTAACACATTTATGTTTGATTAATATCAAGTCATCACTTTGTGGCAAGTATACTAGTTAAAAGGTGACCTTTTCGATGCATTTACTTGCAAATAGGTCGATTTGAGTTGTGGATTTGTCTCAAAACAGGTCAACTAAATTTCTATTTAGTTGAATATTAAAACCAACAATAATATTGTTTATGTAACCGTGATTAACATGTTGATGAATAATCATTTGTACAAGTATTAAAGGTTAACCCAACCTAGTTTGGATTAGCCTAACTCTACCTTTATTAAAATGACCTGTTTTAACCCGTGCTCGTTACCAATCTATCAACTACTTCATTTTGCCACCTCCACTTAAATTGTTTTATTATACAAATGAGTACATTATATAAAAGGTACCTTGGATGAGGAGAACCCTTGATAGGTTTCTGGCCATATTTTCTCCAAGAATACTCGTCGGGTGGGATATCAGCAAGCTTGTTACTAACAGCGGGTACTTTGATTGACCTCTTAACCCTGTGTTTCCTGATTAACAAAACAGAAAAGAAAAAACACATTTAATTATATGATAATATAAGTGGGGTCTTTTGAATTTGGACTGTGGACGCGCTTTAAGAAAATTAATGAGATACTGAATAATCAAAAGCAGATAAGTCAGTTGTAATAACACGAATGGTTGGAGATGGTATTTGGGTACGCTTCGACTGTTTGAAGTTGTAACAGTCATCTTTAAAGAGTGAAGACATTGTGTTTGGCATAGTTATCAAAGGCGCTAGGCGCAGTCAAGGCGCATAGGCCTTGCCTGGGGCCTAGGCGCGAGGTGCAAAAAAAAGCGAGGGCCTAAGATAAAAAATAAAGCGAACAAAGAAAATAAAGTAAAGATATATTAAAATAATACTATTTTTCATCTACTTAGTATTAAAAGTTTTAAAATATTGATGTATTAGTGTATATAAGTAGTTTTCCTTAGATAAAAGTAGAAATATGGTTGGAATCTAACCATAATTTAACGAATTTGGCTGGAAACTCTTCAGAATTTGGGAATCTAGCTAAAATCTACGCCTAAACCATCACCTAGAGAATTAAAGCGCAATTTCCTCGACTCAAAGCGAAAATGCATCACCTCGCCTAAAAAATGGGCCTAGGCGCAAGAGACGATGGCTTTTGACAACTATGGTGTTTGGCAAATTTAAATTATTTTAAAATAAAGATATACAGAGTAGATAACACTTATTATAAAAGGGAAAACACCCAAGCATTATGACAATTTTGAGGTGTTTGGACATAGTTTTTGAAAGTGAATGTTTGATAATGACTAATCAAAACCATAACCTTTTCCAAAAGTCTTTTGATGTGTTTGTGAATTGTGATGCTTTACATTGTAATTGTCACTATTGGCAAAATGTGACTATTTAAAGAAGTAATAGATAAAATGGCCTTTCCCAATCAACCTTGTTGCAACTTGAATTAATTTTTTTATTTAACTATTAAATAATTTTACGGTCAAAAGCATCATACGTTTGTCCAAACACTTAAACCGACTACTATGACTTCAAGTCGCAATAATCTAATAATCACTTTCAAAACAAACATCCAAACACTCCCATAACAAAATATTAAAAAAATGGATCATGCATAATAAAGCAAAGATAATAACCTTTTTTTGCAGTGACATCGACCCGAACTCCCACATTTGACGCTCCCATCATCTCCCCTAATACACCTCGGTTTGTGTTGGTGTGTAGCTTGATCGCTTGACCTCGTTGACCCGACTAAATGAAAAGAACTCCCATCCAAAGTAGTCACACTTCCGTCCATACTCAACGAAGACATAAACGACCTATTCGACGAAATAGTCGGTGCACAACCAGCATTATCAAAATTCAAATTTATCCCACTATTACTACGCCGATACATCATCTCCGTCTGCTGTTTAAGCTGCAACTGCGCTGGCTGCTGATGATGATTCTGTTGCATAAACTGGTAACTAGAACTAGGGTTAGCATTTTGTTGGGAACTCCCAATATGAATCACATTCTTCCCAAACGAGTTCAACTCAAGCGACGTTTTGTTGTTCGACAACGAAAACACATTCTTAACACCACTCGGAACAATTTCTTGAATCGGCTGAGCATGAATTACAGGTGTAAGCTGCAGTTGCATAGGTTTCGGCGGTTCTTGAACCGTAAAACTATCTAAAAGTATGTTTTCGGGAATCAAGTTCCGAACTTTATTAATCTTTCTTACTCTGCAATGACTTAAACCATCATCAAGAAGAGATACAACTTTCTTGAACCTAACAACAGCTTCCTCTGTTTGTACCATAACATGCTTTGTTTGCACATGATCTTTGTGTTGAGCTAATAGATTAAGAATCCTATGACAGCTTTCAACAGCTGCTTTATTAGCTGCTTCCACCTCTTCCATAATATCCCCAAATTCAATTCTTTAAAAAAAGCCTCAGGACCCAAGTTTTATTTGGAATAGAGTAGGTTTCTCTATTCAAAAGGGGTAGCAGCACAACTTGTAGCCCGTTTACCTGACGCCCACTTGTAAACTTGTTAGTTTTAATTATAATATATTATTTAGACTTAAAAAAAAGCCCTAATCACAAAACCCCCAAAAGGGATAATATTAATCACAAAATTACACAAAAAACCCAACAAAATTCCACAAATTTAACATTTTATAACATATAAGCTCATAAAAGACTAAAAAGATAGATACCCAGATGGAAATTTAATATTTTTTTTAATTTAAACAACTAAAGGGGCGAACTTTAAATATATATAACAAGAATTTACATAAATCATAAGGAAAATAAACAAAAACAGACAAAACCCAACAAAAAAAAATAAAAAAAAACAACTTGATTGAAGAAAAGAAAAGATGAATCAAGAAAGATAATAGATACCTTTGTTCATGAGGTTTTAAAGAACTTTGTTTTAACAAGATTCCTTCTTTAAATCTTGATATGGTGTGTGAAAGAGAAGAGAAGACTTTCAGTTGATTCACACAGAGAATTCACAGTCACAAGGCTGTTTTATTATTATTATTTTTTTTATTAAATATTAAACTAAAATAAAAATAAATAAATTTGTAGAGAGAGAGAGAGAAGCACTGCAAAGAGGAGAGAGAGTGAGGATGTGTAGTATTTTATAGTAAAGAAGAAGCAGAAGTGGTCAGAAGAAAAAAACTGCCGTCTCTGCCCCAGATTTCAAAGGTGGGTCCCACTTGTTGAACTTGGTTACATATTTTCAACTTTTTTTTATTATTTTTTTTATTTTTTATTGTTTTTGTTTTCTAGTGCACTATATGAAAAGAATATATCATTGATTAAGTTTCCTAGGTTATTCCCTTATTCATAATGAAAAGTAGCATCACATCATTAAACTTAGCGTTGTTTGGTAGCCTTTTAATAATTTTTTTTTTTATTGGCAAACATACTTTTCATTCATATCACCCAAAAGAGTTTTACACACCCGATGCCTAACAAGGTGCTAGACAATATAGTTATACATGCTAAACAGTTCGCCCTATTACATAAATTATGACATCGGTACATTGAAATTTCGCCAGTTCTCCCATGTCCATACATTACCTTTCACCTTATGCTTCGCCCAAATGAATACTATGGCCACGGCCTCACTAAAGATCAAGTCTGGATTGGTTCGCTTACCGGAAAAAACCAATGCATTGCGTGCTTTCCAAATTGCCCAGCAAGCGCCAATAATCACCAATCTCACCCATTTTCTTTTAACATTATCAATACCAACTGATTTGTAACATTCCAGCAGGTCTCGAACTTTAAAAGCATAAATGGGAGGAATCTTGCACCACGTACTAACCTTTTGCCATACACAAGCCTTTTAATAATTATTCAGAAACTTTCTCTTCATGGTTATAACACTTGAATGGTTAAAAGACAACTATTAAAATGTTTCTTATAACTATTCATACTTAAATTTACATCTTAACCATTAAGAGGTTATGAATTATTCAGATGTAGCCTCTTAATAATCATTCAGAGCCTATCAAACAACCCTTTAAATAAATATTATTTTACTATAGTTATAATATATAAATAAAGTGGTTTTTTAATCATGACCTGTTTTGTACTTTTTTTAACGGCAATCACTTTATAGTTGAAGTGTTTTGTACTGTATATGATGTAACTAGACCGTGCGCGTTGCGGTATGAGTACATTGTAAATATCGAATACATTAGTCCAAACGTTATTTGATGTATTAACAATATGAAAACTTGCATTTTACGTATTCAATTTAACCCAATAGCATTACGGTTTGATCAAAATGTAAAGTAATCGAATTTTTAGTGTACAATCAAACGTATGTATATGTGACCTGATTGATACATAGGAAACATGCAAAAAAACATAAAACATGTACAAAAGAAAAACTGACACGTGTAATCGAAAGAGATATTCACAAAAAAGTGTTAAATTTTTACCACTATAGCGTTGCGGCGAGGTCTAAACGTAGAACTGGAAACATACATAAGAAAATATGTCAAAATGTAAACCAACTCGAATTTATACTGACACATAAATAAAAACATGCATGTAAAAAATAGTTTTTATAGGTAAAGAAACGAAATTAGTAAACTATGAACTTTAGAAAGTCTAGTGGGTCAAATAAAGGACCATACATGTAAATATGTAATTGTTATGCATTTTTGATGCAGTTATAAAATGGAGTAATAGTATAAGCAAGGTTGTAAAAATCCCGATTAATCATTAATCGTTAGTCCCCACTTTACTGATTAATTTTGGGCTAATCACTAAATTAATCGGTGGCGGTCCAGTGTCATAAAAATCGCGATTAATCACCTATTAGTCTGGCCAAATTGGTCCTTGTCGGACCTAAAAAACTCAAAATTAGGTCAAAAATGAATTCGAACGGGTCAAAACTGGAGCAAATCGATCAAATCAATAAGTTCTTAGCTCAAAATTGGATGACAATCCATGATTTATAACCAAAATCGATGAAACTCTAAAAACCTAGTTGCGTCTGATGGTTCCGTACAATGAAAGAAGGAATGGGAGGAAAAACGGGGTATGGTGAACGATGAAGGTGATTATGGTTATTTAAGTTCAGGTATTTTAATATTTAACCCCCATCCATATTCACTAGTTTATATTTGGCCCCTAAACTTCAAAATTTATACATATAAAGTATAAAATTAACATTATATATGTCTAAATTTGGAAAAATACATATATAAATCCAATCCGATTAATCCCAATTAATCACTAGTCGGTACCCCACCGGCCGACTAACGCCTAACGAGTTCTACAACCAACCTTGAGTATAAGATTATGATTGCAATTTTCATAAGTTAAGAAGTTCGTATAATGAGTGTAAAAATAATTCCGTTTGTGTAAATAGTGAAACATATAGATTCCATTTATGTAAAAAGACTTCATATTTTTGGTTAATTTTCTAGGGATTTTAATATTTTTTAGGAAAAAAGACTTCAAAATTTTAAAACATGAGACGACAATTGAGTTAGACTAAATATTTTATGAGCCTTTAACCGCGCCACATAGGCATAACAAGCGCTCCTAACATCATTGCACCGACGTCATATGGGAAATCCCATTGTTAGGTTTGCCAGCTCATTAGCGGGCATGAGAGTAAATCTCTTTGGCTACAGCCTACAAGTTTAGTGGTTGTTGCCGAGCAAATGGTGCCTGAAGGTTCATTGTCATTTTGGAAAGCACAATTCCTTCAACATATGGGTGAAATTTCTAGGCACAATTTCTTAAATGTCAAACTACTCAGACAAATTACCATTGATGATTTCCTATCTTTAGGACGCATATATTAGCGCATCGTATTCGTAACATCTTTTAAACTTTAAAATAACATATATAAACCTTTTTTATACTTAAGGGGCTGATTGGTAGCCTCTTAATGTCCATTCAGAGGCTACCTCTTAATGGTTCCTAACCTCTGAATTGTTAAGAGGTAATCTTAAGTCTGAATGGTTAAGAGGCAACCATTAAGATGTTACATCTTAACCATTCATACTTAATATTACATCTTAACTATTAAGAGATTATAAACCATTCAGATGTAGCCTCTTAATAACCATTCAGAGGCTACCAAACAGCCCCTTAGATAGCTGAACTTCCTCAACATCACTCTCTCTAAAGATAAATCTATATATTATAATAATTGAAAGGAATAAATTTCATATGGCATTCAAAGAAGACATTCTCCCCTTAAACGAGCAGGGATATGGTTGATCTCCGGTCATTTTAAGGCTGATCATGTCATGTCCTTTAGCTTATTTAGTTCCTTTGTCATCATATGGCTTGAAGAGGTAGGGCACCAAAATCCTCGTGCGGATATACACCCTATCCCATAACTTAGCTTAAAGAATGATACAAAATCATGTGCAACTAAGCCTACCAGCGCTAAGAAGCCATGGGTTATCATACTTCACGGAACGCCACCTGCGCAGGATCAATCGCCAGGGCAACACCTTATACAAGCTTACGCGAAGTTATTCGCGGATCAACCACATCGCCACCCGCGATGACACTAATCCAACAGCGCTGGAGATACACAATATAGATGCAACCCTTCTGTGCTCCCATTTGGCTGCACTGACTAGCTTTTCATCTTTATGCCAGACGTCACATCAGACGCCTCCTAGAAGCTACGACGGAGGCCAGGAAGAAAAAGAAGCACATGCAGCCAACCACGTCGCGCCATGTGAACCAATGGCAGGGCGGTACCACTTTTCTCTCTCCTTAGCATTTATTATGTCCAGTTTCACTTCAACTTATTTGATCTGATCCTAACCATTTGGCCGAAAGGAGGCATGCCCATAACCCGGGCCCAAGCCCATCGTCGAGGTTATGGGTTAATGATGTTTGGCCCACCATATGTCCTATGTAAGGGAGGACTCTCCTTCTTGTATAGGACGAGCACTCTTCCATGCACATACGATTGCATACTTTGCTACCAACCAACCAAACAACATGTTTGTGTCTGCCATTACGAGTCATTGGGACTTATAGGCGGTCGCCTCCTTTCACTATGCCCCTTTCTGTTTATTCTTTGAGGTTCGGTTCGAGCCACGAGTGTGTGCCAAGGATTATACTTTGTAGCAAACACGAGATCAACATTGCAGTCGTCTCTATTGAGGTAACTACTAACCCGTTGTAACCATTGTTTCTTCAGGGCTTATACATGCATCCTGCATGAGATCATTAGTGTTTAAATAATCATTGGTATAAATGTTACCAGTGCCAGGATTTTAAAGGGAAGTTCCCGGAGTATTTCCAAGATCCCGAAACGTCGAGTTTTTGATAGCTGGAGGTGGACTAATTGTGGCAATCCAATATTGCATGGGGGAGAAAATCTCCGTGGTGATTCTTTAAGGATCCCACAGTACCAAAACCCAGGATCCTCAGCTGCAATGGTGTTGTAGTTTCCATTGGCCTTTTTGACTCCCTAAGCTCCTTTATCTCTTTGAGCAACATTTGGTTGGTACGCGTGTTGCTAGTGTTCCATTTTTTGTTTCACTAGTGTGAACATGAATATGATCTCATCATTAGAGAAGAGAAGAGGTGCTCATCCTGGTAAAGCGGATGTGGAGGGATTTTGGGTCGAAGAAGTGATCCTAGATATGTTGTGATCATTTTTAGCTTGGAATCCCTAGGACACCGGAGGGGGCGGAGGAAAAGATGTGTTCAGGGCCAGAGGTTGGTGAGAGCATTGCTGAAAAGTTAGTTTTTGGTTGAGTAGACATCTTTGAAAAGAGTTTCGAAACAAGGTGATTGAAAAGAGATTTAAATAAAAAATTTAAGATCAAAAGCACCATTGGGCCCACGTTGGGCGACAAACTGTTTTGGTCAAAATTTGCCAAAGTGATCTTGTAACCAAACTTTGATTATGAAGTAGTGTACTTTTAAGGATAATGAAATATAAACTAGAATTCAAATGTAAAGGTGACACAGTATTGCAAAAGTAAGTGGAGCTTGATGATCGAATGCCAAATGTTACAACAGTATTGCGAAAGTAAGTAGAGTGAATGTGATGTGTGTTCCTAAGTTGATCAACAACTCAATATATAGTTATAAGATTCAACAAGCTATCCTACAGTCTCAGGATTTCACCTAGTTTTCATAGAGAGCCGTTGGCTTCATTCAATGCGTCTTGAGTCCATGGTCAATAACCACTCTTGCGTTTATTTAGCTGGATGACCACCTAGAGAATTAAAGCGCAATTTCCTCGACTCAAAGCGAAAATGCATCACCTCGCCTAAAAAATGGGCCTAGGCGCAAGAGACGATGGCTTTTGACAACTATGGTGTTTGGCAAATTTAAATTATTTTAAAATAAAGATATACAGAGTAGATAACACTTATTATAAAAGGGAAAACACCCAAGCATTATGACAATTTTGAGGTGTTTGGACATAGTTTTTGAAAGTGAATGTTTGATAATGACTAATCAAAACCATAACCTTTTCCAAAAGTCTTTTGATGTGTTTGTGAATTGTGATGCTTTACATTGTAATTGTCACTATTGGCAAAATGTGACTATTTAAAGAAGTAATAGATAAAATGGCCTTTCCCAATCAACCTTGTTGCAACTTGAATTAATTTTTTTATTTAACTATTAAATAATTTTACGGTCAAAAGCATCATACGTTTGTCCAAACACTTAAACCGACTACTATGACTTCAAGTCGCAATAATCTAATAATCACTTTCAAAACAAACATCCAAACACTCCCATAACAAAATATTAAAAAAATGGATCATGCATAATAAAGCAAAGATAATAACCTTTTTTTGCAGTGACATCGACCCGAACTCCCACATTTGACGCTCCCATCATCTCCCCTAATACACCTCGGTTTGTGTTGGTGTGTAGCTTGATCGCTTGACCTCGTTGACCCGACTAAATGAAAAGAACTCCCATCCAAAGTAGTCACACTTCCGTCCATACTCAACGAAGACATAAACGACCTATTCGACGAAATAGTCGGTGCACAACCAGCATTATCAAAATTCAAATTTATCCCACTATTACTACGCCGATACATCATCTCCGTCTGCTGTTTAAGCTGCAACTGCGCTGGCTGCTGATGATTCTGTTGCATAAACTGGTAACTAGAACTAGGGTTAGCATTTTGTTGGGAACTCCCAATATGACTCACATTCTTCCCAAACGAGTTCAACTCAAGCGACGTTTTGTTGTTCGACAACGAAAACGCATTCTTAATCCCACTCGGAACAATTTCTTGAATCGGCTGAGCATGAATTACAGGTGTAAGCTGCAGTTGCATAGGTTTCGGTGGTTCTTGCACCGTAAAACTATCTAAAAGTATGTTTTGAGGAATCAAGTTCTGAACTTTATTAATCTTTCTTACTCTGCAATGACTTAAACCATCATCAAGAAGAGATACAACTTTCTTGAACCTAACAACAGCTTCCTCTGTTTGTACCATAACATGTTTTGTTTGCACATGATCTTTGTGTTGAGCTAATAGATTAAGAATCCTATGACAGCTTTCAACAGCTGCTTTATTAGCTGCTTCCACCTCTTCCATAATATCCCCAAATTCAATCCTTCAAAAAAAGCCGCAGCGACCAAGGACCCAAGTTTTATTTGCAATAGAGTAAATTTCTCTATTCAAAAGGGGGTAGCAGCACAACTTGTAGCCCGTTTACCTGACGCCCGCTTGTAAACTTGTTAGTTTTAATTATAATATTATTTAGACTAAAAAAAAGCCCTAATCACAAAACCCCCAAAAGGGATAATATTAATCACAAAATTACACAAAAAACCCAACAAAATTCCACAAATTTAACATTTTATAACATATAAGCTCATAAAAGACTAAAAAGATAGATACCCAGATGGAAATTTAATATTTTTTTTAATTTAAACAACTAAAGGGGCGAACTTTAATATATATAACAAGAATTTACAGAAATCATAAGGAAAATAAACAAAAACAGACAAAACCCAACAAAAAAAAATTAAAAATAACAGCTTGATTGAAGAAAAGAAAGGATGAATCAAGAAAGATTAAACATACCTTTGTTCATGAGGTTTTAAAGAACTTTGTTGTAACAAGATTCCTTCTTTAAATCTTGATATGGTGTGTGAAAGAGAAGAGAAGACTTTCAGTTGATTCACACAGAGAATTCATAGTCACAAGGCTGTTTTATTATTATTATTTTTTTTTTTATTAAATATTAAACTAAAATAAAAATAAATAAATTTGTAGAGAGAGAGAGAGAGAAGCACTGCAAAGAGGAGAGAGAGTGAGGATGTGTAGTATTTTATAGTAAAGAAGAAGCAGAAGTGGTCAGAAGAAAAAAACTGCCGTCTCTGCCCCAGATTTCAAAGGTGGGTCCCACTTGTTGAACTTGGTTACATATTTTCAACTTTTTTTTATTTATTTTTATTTTTATTGTTTTCTAGTGCACTATATTTTTTTTTTTTGACAAGCCAAACGAAACAATTCATTACTAAAACCAGCAAGAAGCTGCGTACTTGGGTTGCTTGTTGCGGTTGTTCTACGATGTTATGGCCATGTGAATTAGGACTACATGTTTATTTATATCATTCTATATCATTGATTAAGTTTCCTAGGTTATTCCCTTATTCATAATGAAAAGTAGCATCACATCATTAAACTTTTGGTAGCATTTTAATAATTATTCAATGGTTCATAATTTTGAATGGTTAAAAAACAATCATTAAAATGTTTCTTATAACTATTCATACTTAAAATTACATCTTAACCATTAAGAGGTTATGAATTATTCAGATTTAGCCTCTTAATAATCATTCAGAGCCTATCAAACAACCCTTTAAATAAATATTATTTTACTATAGTTATAATATATAAATAAAGTGGTTTTTTAATCATGACCTGTTTTGTACTTTTTTAACGGCAATCACTTTATAGTTGAACTGTTTTGTACTATATATGATGTAACTAGACCGTGCGCGTTGCGGTATGAGTACATTGTAAATATCGAATACATTAGTCCAAACGTTATTTGATGTATTAACAATATGAAAACTTGCATTTTACGTATTCAATTTAACCCAATAGCATTACGGTTTGATCAAAATGTAAAGTAATCGAATTTTTAGTGTACAATCAAACGTATGTATATGTGACCTGATTGATACATAGGAAACATGCAAAAAAAACATAAAACATGTACAAAAGAAAAACTGACACGTGTAATCGAAAGAGATATTCACAAAAAAGTGTTAAATTTTTACCACTATAGCGTTGCGGCGAGGTCTAAACGTAGAACTGGAAACATACATAAGAAAATATGTCAAAATGTAAACCAACTCGAATTTATACTAACACATAAATAAAAACATGCATGTAAAAAATAGTTTTTATAGGTAAAGAAACGAAATTAGTAAACTATGAACTTTATAAAGTCTAGTGGGTCAAATAAAGGACCATACATGTAAATATGTAATTGTTATGCATTTTTGATGCAGTTATAAAATGGAGTAATAGTATAAGCAAGGTTGTAAAAATCCCGATTAATCATTAATCGTTAGTCCCCACATTACTGATTAATTTTGGGCTAATCACTAAATTAATCGGTGGCGGTCCAGTGTCATAAAAATCGCGATTAATCACCGATTAGTCTGGCCAAATTGGTCCTTGTCGGACCTAAAAAACTCAAAATTAGGTCAAAAATGAATTCGAACGGGTCAACTGGAGCAAATCGATCAAATCAATAAGTTATTAGCTCAAAATTGGATGACAATCCATGATTTAGAACCAAAATCGATGAAACTCCAAAAACCCTAGTTGCGTCTGATGGTTCCGTACAATGAAAGAAGGAATGGGAGGAAAAAAACGGGGTATGGTGAACGATGAAGGTGATTATGGTTATTTAAGTTCAGGTATTTTAATATTTAACCCACATCCATATTCACTAGTTTATATTTGGCCCATAAACTTCAAAATTTATACATATAAGGTATAAAATTAACATTATATATGTATAAATTTGGAAAAATACATATATAAATCCAATCCGATTAATCCCTAGTCGGTACCCCACCGGCCGACTAACGCCTAACGAGTTCTACAATCTTGAGTATAAGATTATGATTGCAATTTTAATAAGTTAAGAAGTTCGTATAATGAGTGTAAAAATAATTCCGTTTGTGTAAATAGTGAAACATATAGATGCCATATATGTAAAAAGACTTCATATTTTTGGTTAATTTTCTAGGGATTTTAATATTTTTTAGGAAAAAAGACTTCAGAATTTTAAAACATGAGACGACGGTTGGTTAGACTAAATATTTTATGAGCCTTTAACCCACATAGGCATAACAAGCACTCCTAACATCATTGCATCGACGTCATATGGGAAACCCCATTGTTAGGTTTGCCAGCTCATTAGCGGGCATGAGAGTAAATCTCTTTGGCTACGGCCTACAAGTTTAGTGGTTGTTGCCGAGCAAATGGTGCCTGAAGGTTCATTATCATTTTGGAAAGCACAATTCCTTCAACATATGGCTGAAATTTCTAGGTACAATTTCTTAAATGTTAAACTAATAATAGACGGTTGTAATTTCGTATCTACCTTAATTATGAAGAGGCATGAGACTAAGATCGAATACGTGGTTGATAAAGAAAAAAAAAAGACAAACTTAGATCTAAAACATATATAAATCAAAATATGTTGATTTTATAATGCGGACTATAAATTCTTTTTAAGGCAAACCTTTGACTAGATTGCTAATTATCAAAACTTTTATCCGACAAATTACCATTGATGATTTCCTATCTTTAGGACGCATATATTAGCGCATCGTATTCGTAACATCTTTTAAACTTTAAAATAATATATATAAACCTTTTTTATACTTAGGGACTGTTTGGTAGCCTCTTAATGTCCATTCAGAGACTACCTCTTAATGGTCCCTAACCTCTGAATTGTTAAGAGGTAATCTTAAGTCTGAATGGTTAAGAAGCAACCATTAAGATGTTACATCTTAACCATTCATACTTAATATTACATCTTAACTATTAATTAAGAGATTATAAACCATTCAGAGGCTACCAAACAGCCCCTTAGATAGCTGAACTTCCTCAACATCACTCTCTCTAAAGATAAATCTATATATTATAATAATTGAAAGGAATAAATTTCATATGGCATTCAAAGAAGACATTCTCCCCTTAAACGAGCAGGGATATGGTTGATCTCCGGTGATTTTAAGGCTGATCATGTCATGTCCTTTAGCTTATTCAGTTCCTTTGTCATCGTATGGCTTGAAGAGGTAGGGCACCAAAATCCTCGTGCGGAGTACACCCTATCCCATAACTTAGCTTAAAGAATGATACAAACTCATGTGCAACTAAGCCTACCAGCGCTAAGAAGCCATGGGTTATCATACTTTACGGAACGCCACCTGCGCAGGATCAATCGCCAGGGCAACACCTTATACAAGCTTACGCGAAGTTATTCGCGGATCAACCACATCGCCACCCGCGATGGCACTAGTCCAACAGCGCTGGAGATCTATAATACAGATGCAACCCTTCCGTGCTCCCATTTGGCTGCACTGACCAGCTTTTCATCTTTATGCCAGACGTCACATCAGACGCCTCCTAGAAGCTACGACGGTGGCCAGGAAGAAAAAGAAGCACCTGCAGCCAACCACGTCGCGCCATGTGGACCAATGGCAGGGCGGTACCACTTTTCTCTCTCCTTAGCATTTATTATGTCCAGTTTCACTTCAACTTATTTGGTCTGATCCTAACCATTTGGCCGAAAGGAGGCAAGCCCATAACCCGAGCCCAATGCCATCGTCGAGGTTATGGGTTAATGATGTTTGGCCCACCATGTGTCCTATGTAAAGGAGGACTCTCCTTCTTGTATAGGACGAGCACTCTTCCATGCACATACGATTGCATACTTTGCAACCAACAAACCAAACAACATGTTTGTGTCTGCCATTACGAGTCGTTGGGACTTATAGGCGGTCGCCTCCTTTCACTATGCCCCTTTCTGTTTACTCTTTCAGGTTCGGTTCGAGCCACGAGTGCGTGCCAAGGATTATACTTTGTAGCAAACACGAGATCAACATTGCAGTCGTCTCTATTGAGGTAACTACTAACCCGTTGTAACCATTGTTTCTTCAGGGCTTATACATGCATCCTGCATGAGATCATTAGTGTTTAAATAATCATTGTTATAAATGTTACCAGTGCTAGGATTTTAAAGGGAAGTTCCCGGAGTATTTCCAAGATCCCGAAACGTCGAGTTTTTGATAGCTGGAGGTGGACTAATTGTGGCAATCCAATATTGCATGGGGGAGAAAATCTCCGTAGTGATTCTTTAAGGATCCCACAGTACCAAAATCCAGGATCCTCAGCTGCAATGGTGTTGTAGTTTCCATTGGCCTTTTTGACTCCCTAAGCTTCTTGATCTCTTTGAGCAACATTTGGTTGGTACGCGTGTTGCTAGTGTTCCATTTTTTGTTTCACTAGTGTGAACATGAATATGATCTCATCATTAGAGAAGAGAAGAGGTGCTCATCCTGGTAAAGCGAATGTGGAGGGATTTTGGGTCGAAGAAGTGATCCTAGATATGTTGTGATCATTTTTAGCTTGGAATCCCTAGGACACCGGAGGGGGCGGAGGAAGAGATGTGTTGAGGGGCAGAGGTTGGTGAGAGCACTGCTGAAAAGGTAGTTTTTGGTTGAGTAGACATCTTTGAAAAGAGTTTCGAAACAAGGTGATTGAAAAGAGATTTAAATAAAAAATTTAAGATCAAAAGCACCATTGGGCCCACGTTGGGCGCCAAACTGTTTTGGTCAAAAATTGCCAAAGTGATCTTGTAACCAAACTTTGATTATGAAGTAGTGTACTTTTAAGGATAATGAAATATAAACTAGAATTCAAATGTAAAGGTGACACAGTACTGTGAAAGTAAGTGGAGCTTGATGATCGAATGCCAAGTGTTACAACAGTATTGCGAAAGTAAGTAGAGTGAATGTGATGTGTGTTCCTAAGTAGATCAACAACTCAATATATAGTTATAAGATTCAACAAGCTATCCTACAGTCTCAGGATTTCACCTAGTTTTCATAGAGAGCCGTTGGCTTCATTCAATGCGTCTTGAGTCCATGGTCAATAACCACTCTTGCGTTTATTTAGCTGGACTTGGTCATCAACTAGTTATAGTTATTGTACCTGTGAAGATAAACAAAAGGCAAGATAAACTATTGTGATTAGAATATAATTTAGGATACCGAGAGTAACCAGGATATCTAACTATCCCTAATGTTCAAGGGTCACAAGTTGTAAGTTCATCCCTAACAACACAGGCTTATTCTCTATAACAAATTAGATTAAAAGAGGTAAACGACCTCATTTTTTTAAATGGATCATTATTTCTTGTTAGCAATGGACTTTAACATAGAAATTAATTTATATATAGCATAAAACCATAACAGTAATATGTTCACAGGCTATATTTTTTTTAATAGATAATATATTTCTATTTTTATTGCTACATAATCACGAAAAGTTACATCAAGATAGCGGGTAGGCGGGCAACAAGCTGCGCCGCCGATTAAAAGAGGTAAACGACCTCATTTTTTTAAATGAATCATTATTTCTTGTTAGCAATGGAATACTTTAACATAGAAATTAATTTATATATAGCATAAAACCATAACAGTAATATGTTCACAAGCTATATTTTTTTTAATAGATAATATATTTCTATTTTTATTGCTACATAATCACGAAAAGTTACATCAAGATAGCGGGTAGGCGGACAACAAGCTGCGCCGCCACCCATTTCTGGTTTTATACCATACATAAATCACTATTAATATAAAATGTAATGGTTTTATACTTAAAATAGACATTAATTTATGCATAGTATAAAACCATAACAGTAATATGATTACAAACTATATTTGTTTTTGGTTTCATACCATACATAAATCAATATCTATATTAAAGTATAAGGGAAGAGATAACGTATAAAGCGTCTAAAAATACGAAGCCTACGAAGCCACGAGAGCCATTGGATTTAGGCGGTGGCAAGATCGTAATTAGGAGCCTTAATCACACTTCAGTTAACCTAACCAGGGGTAATTTAGGTAAAACGCGTTTAAATTTGTAGAAAAACGTAAGAACAGACGTTCAACAATTGATCGAAACGTAGAATCAAATCAAAATTATTTCAACAATTAAGCAAACAATTGCAATCGATTACATGTTTCGAATCGTCGAACAATCAAAAACTTTGATTTGAATCATAAATCAGTTACTGATTTGCAGAAAAATTGAAAAACAGAGCATTGCTTTAGATCGTTTAAAAATCACATTAATCCTATTGAAAAAACACAGTGAACGCATGAAATATTAATAAAAAACATAGAATTTTAATAAATATAATTACAATTACAGAGAAAATGCATTTTAAAAACATTCAGATTAAGAACACTTTATTCTTTGAAACAGACGCACTTATGTTTTAAAAGGTGCGTCTAAACATCACATTAAATCACTGGGTAAAATGCATAAAACAGACGCACTCATATATCATCAGACGCATTCACTGTAAAAAACAGACGCACTCATTACCAAACAGACGCACTCGTATAAACATCAAACGCACTCATATGTTTTTCCCAATTTTATATAAACTATACATGTAATGATTACATCTACAAGTTGCATATCTTATTGGTTGTGTAAAATCAGTGTATTAACTATGATTTGATTGGTAATGAATTTAGATAAAACAGGTACTTCAATACTCAACTACCACCTAATTACTTTTCTAATTTTTAGTCTATAAATAAAGTATGCTCTAAGAATCTAAATCATACTCATTCATCAAAAAAACACAAAAAACACAAAAAAATGCCAGAAAATTAAATAGAAGCAATAAACAACCTTCAAGTGAAAACAGTCATCATGGTGGACTGTATCTCAGAGATTCAAGACGACATCAACTCATCTTGTGTGGTTATGGGTGCACAAAATGAGGTTCAGAGACAATACAAGAAGAACCTAGACCTCATAGAGAAGCTGATGAAGGAGGAAGAGAAGACACCATTCACAGATGCAGCTATTGAGCACCTACAAACTCAAGCATCTTTTGACAACCTCATCTCCCAGTCACTTAGCAACACCCAGACTTGCATCCTGAAGAACATGTCAAACAAACAGAAGGCAAGGGATGCAATCTTGGGTGGCAAGTGATGATGCTGGTTATGTGATGGTGTTTTTGTTGTGGTTCTTTGTATCTTTTTTTTTTGTGGTGGTAGTGATGGTAGTGGTGATGGTAATAGTGGTGGTGGTGATGGTAGTAGTGGCGGTGGTGATGGTAGTGATAGTGGTGGTGGTGGTGTAATAGTGGTAGTCTCATATGTACTACCTGTTTTTAATATATAAAATATGAAGTTTTTAATTATGAGTGAAACAGACGCATTATTAAAAAAAACAGACGCATTCGTATAAAGAACAAAAGGTAACTAACATACAAACCATAAAACAGACGCATTAGTAAAATGTTCAGACGCACTCATGCTTAATATGAACTTTATAGTTATTTTGGAAACAGACGCATTGTTAAAAAAACAAACGCATTCGTATAAAGAACAAAGGGTAAATAACATACAAACCATAAAACAGACGCATTAGTAAAATGTTCAGACGCACTCATGCTTAAAAATTTACAAAATGTCCACTGCAACTATCTAACACAACTCCTCATCATCATCAGAAGCTTCCAATTCTATCTCTTCATTATCAACAACATCATCTTCGGCAATTTGATCATCTTGTTCGCCTTGCGTCTGCGTCGTCTGCGTTGAAGCACCCTCTTTGGCATGTTTTCGTCGATCATGGCCACTTTTTCCGCATATAGCACAATTCCTCTTTCTTTTGCCGGATCGACTAACCTTTACTTCCTTGCTGGACTTTATTCGCTTCTGCTTGCCACGACCTTTGTTCTTTATACCATTCGGAAGCCTAATAGTGGGTTCAGCATTTGATGGTTTCTCGTAACCAAGAAGAGAGGCATACCGATCATGCTTACTCTGATGATTAGGTCTCTTAAACCTGCCCTCATCAACCTTCTTAACCATCTCTTTGATTTGGTCATTAACCAACGTTAACTCAGCTAAATCTGAAATTAGAGAGTTTGCAAGATACTCACCACCCAAAACAATCTCCCGTGCAATACGCCTTGCCTCTTTAGTCTTGTCATCACCAAACTCACCTGTTTCAAATGAATACTTGATTTCATTTGGAACAACATCTTTTGTCCACCTCTTCAGAATGTATCTTTTCGGGAATCTATACACTTTCATCAACCTTAATATGAAAAAAATATGCCTACACAAAAGCCCGTACTGCTCGAACCTCTTACATGTACATAATGTAGTCACATCCTCATCACCATCAACAAGTTCCTTTTTGAACAAAACCTGTAAAAAAAAGGATAATAAACATTAATGTGCAGTTTGGACGCACCCATTAATATAAACAAACGCATTCATTGTTTAAATACATCAAAAAAAACAATAATTTGCCGTTTGGACGCACTCATTAACATAACAGACGCATTCATTAAAAATGTTAATAAAAAACAAAAAATACCTCAATAAAGCCTTGTCCCTGTGCTTGTGGATCATCAACATAAACCTTTAAAAACCCTTCTTCATCAGCCCTTTGCATATGAACACTTATTAATCCTTCGTAACTGGCATATATTTCTTCTTGGATATCAAAGAAGATAGTCCGGGTAAATATTTTAGCAGCCTCTTGTTCAATAGGGTTTTGAGTCCACATATCAGGAGTTGTATGTCTTGAGTCATGGTCATTCTTCCTATGATTAAATCTCTGAGCTTCAAGGGACTTCTCAAAATGGTTGAAAAACTCAACAAGAGTCAACTGAGAATTTGCCACCTGGCAAAAAAAATGATTCTCACTCTCAGATCTTGATGTTGTCCTCATTAACCCAGACATAGGTTCATCCCGGTAAAAAGCAGGGATCCACATCGATCTCAGGTCAAACATGTCAGACAACCAAGTGTTCTCATTTAATTGGTAATAAAAAATAAGTACACCCCACTCGAAATCAAAATTCTCCGGACTGATGGAATCTGTCCAGACAATTGCACAAATCCTCTTTTTGAACTCATCATCACTGCACAATGCACTACCAACCTACAAAAAAACATAAAACAGACGCAGCCAGTTAGTATTAGACGCATTAACATTAGAAAATAAATACATTTAAACAAACGCACTCATTGATAAAAATGGACGCACTCAATGCAAAACAGACGCACTCTTCTATAAAACAGACGCACTCATGATTTAACACAAAAACGAAGTTGCTACAAACCTTATCAGAAACCTTCTTCATGATATGCCACATACACAGCCTATGTCTGCTGTTTTGAAAAACCAGCTGGATTGCATTTTTCATAGCAGGATCTTGATCAGTTACAACAACTTTGGGATGCTTTCCAAAACATTTGGAAAACGATTGTAACAACCATGTATAAGATTCAGTTGTCTCTGATGACAACAAACCTGCACCGAGTGTGACGTTCCGACAGTAATTATCAATTCCAGTGAATGGTACAAAAACCATCTTGTACCTACAATAACCAATAAAACAAATTTTAAAAAAAAAATTAAAAACATGTCATATTTGGATAACAAAGCTTAAAAAATAGAATTTAAAACATACTTGTTAGTGTTGAATGTTGCATCAAACGAAATCACATCTCCAAATTCCATGTAATTCCTCTTACATAAAGCATCCGCCCAAAATAATCCGGTTAATGCATTCTTTTGATCAACAGAATACTCAAATGAAAAATCTGGCAGGAACTTCTTCTTGTCCCTAAGCCTAGACACAATCATATCTGCATCAAACTCACCAATGAAGCTGTTTAAGCCACCTTTAAAGTTCTTACAATCAGTTGCAGTTGCACCTACATGCTCAAAACCTCCATACTTGGTCTTCATAATGTTAAAAGCTTTGACAGGACCCATGTTCAATGAAGACAGCTCACATATCATCTCTTCTTGAGTATGTGTCAGCTTCCTATTTGCTGCTAGAAAATGAATGTCACTTTCATGAACAAATGGATGATTATGACCTTCCTTAAAGCCATAAACCTTGAATTTTTTTCCATCCTCAGAGTTTAGCCTGACATGTGCAGGACATCCAGTCCTGATCGAAGGCCTTTTCCTTGACTTAGCATCTTTGCTAGAACTCTCTTCACCTAGTTTGACTGGCTTCAAACCCTCCTTATAGCATACAAAGTACCTAAGTTTTAGAATACCTTTTCGCACTTCTGAAGTGCCCTTTCGAATAGCAAAACCACTAGCCTTTGCATATTTTGCATAAAACTCTTGTGCATGGTCAATACTAGGAAACTCCATGTCCTTTAAAGGTTTGAGAGAATCAGGTACATCAGGTATATATGTGTTACTAGCTAGGTCATCAACAGGAACATCAGTTGCAACACCTACAAAAAATAAAAACAAACGCACTCATATAGAAAAACAAACACACTTAGTAAAAAAAGTTTGAAATCCAGACGCATTCATGTTTAAAAATCAAACGCATTCATATATTATCAGTATCAGAGAATAAATCGAATACAGTTTACAACAGACGCACTCATATTAAATCAGACGCATTCGAATATATTGCAGGTTAAAAACTAACAAAATACCTTGGACTCTAAATTCGTTGAGGAGGTTCAAACTATGAATATCAACATCCTGATTAGTGTTTTCGATCAAGTCTGAAAACAGATAAAAACATCATGTTAAGAAATCTAACCAAACACAAAGCTCTGTTTTCAACTAAAAACAGAGGATGATAATCCTACCATGAAAAGCATTATGATCAGGCACTACATTAGAATTCTCAACATCAACATTCTGCTCTTCAACTGAGAAGTTTAAATCTGATAAAAACAAAAACAAAAATTAAACAAAACTACTAAAAAATGGATTAATTAAGTACGAATACACTTACCGAACATGGTGAATTGATCGATTAAACTGTAATCGTGATAAACAAATTGAGAGATTGAATCGTAATTGGAATGAAACGTAATGTGTGTGTGTGATCGTCTGTGTTTTTAGAATTCAAATTATGATTTGAAATATCGTTTACAAAATTAACTACCGTGAATCACGTAATCAGTTACGTGTGAAAAGGTCTGTAATGCCCTTGGGTTAAACTGATTTAATATTAATTATAGTTTGGTTAGGTTAACTGAGGTTTGGTTAATATGACACTTGGCATTCAATGGTGGCTTCTTATTGCTTCTTATGTTAAGAAGTTTTATACCATATACTTTCTCAAAGTATAAAACCATTACATTTTGCAATAATAAACAAAACCTCAACATCAAAACAACTAAACATAAAACAATTATTAATTTAAAAATATGCTTTTACATTATTTAGCTTTTAGGCCACACGGAGCGGTCTGTATAGATCACCATGATAACCGTAAACACCGCACTGTCCCCATCGCAATTTACAAAATGTACTGCGGCTAATGATATGTATCTCAAGCGTGAAAGAGGGAAAAATAGCTGTTAGGGCTTGTGCAACGGTCAAGTGATGTTTAAAAATAATCATTTTTTACTATTATACATAAACAAATCATACCATTTTTTTATCTCTTTTATAATCCAACCATTTTCAACTCTTTATCCTACCATTTTCAACTAAGTAAGTCTAATTTCTAAAATGATGCGTTGGACTAAAGAGCAAGAATTGCGCTAACAATTGCGCATACTAATGTACATGAAAATACGAGCTTATCCAGTCGGGCTCCCGACTGGCTTAACGTTTTAGCCAAATTTTGTGGCCTAGCCGGTGAAACACAACACACTTGTCATTCACTCTCGCACAAGTGATCAGATCTCAAAGCGAAGTGTGAACGGTTTGAAAAAATGTTTAATTTAACCATAAATGAAGACCCCAATCAAACCAAAGACATGACTATATAAGTTACTCAAATCGAGTATATGGCTGCGGTCGGTCAAAGTTTTGACAATGTCTTGGCATGACAGATTCTAAGGCCAAAATTAAATTAGGTTAATTATATTTTCTAGTGTTTATTTTTATTTTACGCAAGGTTTTTGTTTTAATTTTATGTAATGTTATTTAATTTTATTTTATGTAATATTATTTAATATTAGTTTATGTAATGTTTTTATTTTATTTCATGTTATAGTTTACTAAAAAAAAGTGGATGTGATGACCACGTTCATATATTTAGTGATAGATTGTGATGAGCACTCCATATGCCTTAAACTTGTAATTTAATTGTTGGAGGACTAAAGTTGTAATTTACACCATATTTGTATAGCCGTTAAGATCCAACGGATAAGAAACAGTTACGAACAAATACGACGTAGAACGAAACAAACGTAAAGCGATGGCGCGTGGACTACACACGAATATGTGCGAGTTGTTTTGTTTGTTGCTGGTGGGACCCTACAAAGACTAAAGTATTTTGATCCTATTGACTTTTAAATTTTTTTTGAACGGCCAAACCTATTGACTTTTAAATAAGTCGTGGCAAGCCCACCAAGTTGAACTTGATCCAAAGGTCCAAATAAAGGGTTTAAAACTTTTTTGAACCGAAATAAGAGGTCTAACTCTAGTTACCCATTGGGTCAAAAAACAAAATTCAACTTTTAATTCCTATTTCTAATGTTATAAAAGCGGACTGGCCTATTTCAAAAAATGAATAAAATCAAATATAAAAAATATAAGAAGTAAAAATTACAATAATTTGCTCTATTCAGAAAAGGGTGGCGGCACAATTTGTTGTCGTCTACTCGCTATCCTTATGTAATTTGTCGGGTTTCAAAAATCTGCCAACTCGGTCTTGGAATCTGTAACGCCCCAAAAGTCCTAAAATGCATCTTATAATCATACGGATACTGGGGTAATTAAACCGAATGAAACACAATTAATGCGAAATTCTCCGATTAACGAAATCACCCGTTAGTTGTGTTAGCAAAAAATAAAGAAAACACATTACATGGAACTAAGTTAGTTCCATTTCACAAATACACAAAAGCAGTGGCATAGCCAGAAAATTTTTTCATGGGGTGCGGAATCTCTAAGCCCCTGGGTCGTTTATCATTATGTGGCCCGGGTCGGGTCGTATACCAAAACTAATAACACTAAAATTATATAATCAACAAAAAGAAGCCAAAAGTAATTCAAACGTTGTTACATATGCATAACAAAATTCTAAAATTTAAAGTTGTTCTCTTCGGGTCTTCATTTTTTGGAATCTATCTATAACATCTTCTATCTCCACGTTTCTAAGCAAGTCTTTTTCAATAAAAATCACACAACTATCGTTTAAATTCTCATCACCAATCCTATTACGCAAATTGTTCTTCACAAACTTCATTGCCGAAAAACTTCTTTCAACAGTTGCGGTTGCGACGGGTAATGTGAGAGCTAGCTTCAATAAACGATACACAAATATAAAGTGAAGGTGTTTCTTTGTTTCAACCATCAGTGGTACAAGATTGGATAAACCATTCAATTTGGTAAATCGTGTATCCGCTTTTACATTATCAATTTATGTAGCTCTCAAGTTCAACCGGAAGCCTTCTTTTATCTTCATCATCAAAATCATGTGGATACATCTCGCTAAGCGTAGTAGTTTTGGAACATAAAATGCATCAAAATTATCACAAGGACTCAAGCTATTAATACAAACAAGTAACTCAGATGTTACCTCGTTAAAACGATTTCCAAATTCTTGGATTTGCATATCTTGAATCGAATTGAAGCATTCAACTTTATAATTGTGGCGAAGTGTGACGTTTGTTTTTTTTCTTGGTATCCTTGGGTCAACGTATTCACCATTCATGTTTACCACTTCAAGTTTATGCTTATCACAAAAAGAGTTAACTAACTCTAAGAACTTGTCATAACCCTCAAATCTAAACTTTGTAAGTTGGTTCTTGGTAGTAGAAACCAATAAAACCCTGTTTAACAAATCTTGGTCTTTCCTTTGAAGGTTTTTTTTCTTTTTCTTTTAATCAATATTAAAACAATGTGGACTTATTATAAAGTTTGGGCTTGGTCTTATTCTTGAATTTGAGCTACTAACTAATAAAATGGGCTAACTCAATCTATGTAATTATATTATTTTCTTAGGGGTTGATTTTAAAAATCCAAGGGGTGCGATTGAAAATTTTTGTGGGGTGCGGATGGGATAAACGCGTATATATAAACACTAATTTTTTTTTTCAAGGTGTGCGCCCGCACCCCTTGGGCTTAGGGTAGCTACGCCCCTGCACAAAAGGGGTTAACATAGTGTATTGAGCTAAAGCTTAATAATTAACTTGTGAGGGACTAAATATGTTAAGTGGACAAACTTGACATGGTTGTTAAATAGAAAAGAGAGGGGAACGACATATACAGGAGCATATGTCACCACCCATATCAAAATACACACACTTCATCTCTAGACTCACTAATCAAGGCAAAATCAAGTGTTAATCCAGTGCATGTGTTGAAATCAAAGTCATCTACAGCCTCTTGAATATCTAGGTAACAATTTATTTAATTAAAATTGTTGTATTCTTCATGTTCAAGCATGATGAGAAATATAGGGTTGCATAAAAACGTGATTGATTAATGAATAAGGATGACCCTTGTGGTTAAGGACCCTTATTATGTCTATAAACACTACTTAGATGATTCAATTGCAACCATATAGAGATCTTGATGATTCTTGAACACACATATGAAGTGGGTTTTGTCACTAGTTACAAACCTCACTTAAAGACTTGAAATTATGTGTTTAAAATGATGAGTTGTTGAGTAAACATGAGTTTAGATATGAGATTACCATTAAATTGTGATGAACTTGGTAAATGGTATATAAGAGGTGACATTTGGTCATGAAAAGAATGCTAGAATAATGAAACCCGCCAAGTGTTTGTGAAAATGCTTAAAAGAATGTGGAAGTCAGAAAATCTAGTTTATGATTGAAACGAAATAGGTTACAGGCCTGTTTTGTAATAATTGTATAAAATCGTAAAAAAAAAATCGTTAGAATGTGTACCATATATGCTTGAAAAGGTCTTTAAGTCCTCTTCAAACCATCTTTGAATGCAAATACCTGGTTAGGAAGTTATATGATCCTCACGACTCTCGATGTTTTATTTCATGTAACTACTCATACGATTTCATTCTCGGCCAAGATAATCAAGGTAGGACGAGGCCTAACCTTGGTGGGATGTTAGGATGGCCCTAAGGCCTCCCACAAGACCCCAAGATCTTTGGAAGAAGCTTGGAAGTTGACCCAAGAAGGCACAAGAATGAATACCAAATGATTGAGGTGAGCTTGCTATTTATAGAACTGCTAGACATTGCACGGGCGTGCACCATGAAAGGGCACGGGCGTGCACTGCCCCACGTACATTCTGTTGCTGCAGGATTTGTCTTGTCTATACTTTTGGTCTTGCACGGGCGTGCCAAAGAGTGGGCACGGGTGTGCCAACAACAAATTAAGTATTCTTGTCTTTCAAGTTGGCTGCTTTGTCTTCTAGTGCACGGGGCTCTCGTGCAAGTGAGTATGGGCATGCTTGGTCAAACCTAGGCCAATTTTATCATTGTTTAAGCCCCGAGAAGGTCTTTAAACATACGTGGAACATGCTTTGGGTCTCTTGTCCTCACAAATCTCCGATTTTAGCTGTTTTTACCCGAAATCACCTTTTGGTTTGGAGCTCCAATTTCCTGATAAACACAAATAGGAACAATTAAGTAGCTTTAATCGTCAATTTAAGCTCAATTTTTCCCTATTATGAAACTATTTACATGTTTTATATATGTAACTGATGGCACATCAGTCGACCCGAACTGTCAAGAAATATAGGATATCCACAATAAAAGTAAGTTATTCTCGTTTTTTTCTATCATATCGTACTTTGAAGTTTTATATGTATGAACTAAGATGGAAATGAAAACTACTATGTACTATGTTAAATTATGCTTTCCTATTTTATACATATATATATATATATAGAGAGAGAGAGTAGTTCTACTTTATTTAAGTGTAACTATGATTGTTAATTTGTTATGGAATGTTTTTACGATTTATCAAAATGTCCGAGTAACTTAATGATAATTGTATTCAAATGGGCTGGCATACACCAGAAAAATACCAATGTTACCTCGTATGTTGTGTATTGATGGGGTACGTTGCTTATGAGATCCAAGAGTTGTACTGCTACAATATTTAATCTAGATATATTGCATCTGTGTACTTTAAATTATGTATTAAGAATAATCAACTAATGGTCAATGGTTTAACATTGTTAATTTGAGTTGTGCAAGTGGGTTGACTCAAATTGTTAAGAGATTATGGGTAGAAGAATTGTTCAATACTTGTAACACTGTTTATTTTTGTTGTGCTAAGTGGGTTGACTAAAATTGCCAAGCATTACAAAAATCAAAATCATTAAGTATCGTACATGGTTATGTGAATCTTCCATCAACTATAAAATAGGTTATCCTGTGTAAACCGTCATTCACCTGTCCAAACTAGGGCCCAATTAATCGGCCAAAACATTATGCTAATTTTGATGTGAGCTGATGTTATGTTATCAATTTTGGTTTCTCATATTCACCAAAAAGTGAGTTCACATAGATCCATAAGTAACATTTTATATTTTATGTTTCAAATAATTATTTTTCTTCCTGTAACCTTTTAAAAATTTTGTGAATTTATAACAGATTATATTGGACGATTTGACACTTCTACTTACAATAAAACATCTCATAGAAGGCTTCTCAAGCTACTGTTGGATGACGATTTGACACTAAGTGAATCATTACTCGTATTTATCATTATCTAAAGCTTTACACTCTTTGATAAGTTTGTGTAATGGTGACTTTTGTTTTTTCCTCATCGGAAACATCATAGATGTGGCAGTATGAAAAGATGTATCCTAAATAGTAGATAAAAGCGAATAATTCATTCGATCAATATCTCAATTAAATGCTTCACTCATAAAATAAACAAGTTAGGCGATTAGCTAAATACTTTTATTATACTTGCTATGGTCTGAAGGGTGTAGGTGGCATGAAGGGGCTTCATTCCCCTATCCACACCACGATACCGTGTAGCATAAGAATAGTAAAAATGAATTTTTTTTAGATTAATTATCTTTTGGATACAAAAGTATTAACAATTAGGCACACAAATAATATTTGGGTTTGAAGTAAAATAAAGCAAAAGGTAGTATTATATCCCTTACTAGATTATACCCCGGGAACTTCTCGGGGTTGAGAAATCTAATATGACATATTAATTTTACATATGAAATATAATGATTCGCTTTACAGTTACATGCAAGAAAACTTCGGGTAACACCTAACCTAAAACAATTAAAAATGTATCTCTAATGTTAACGCATAACCTTATACAATGTATAGCTCTAATATTAATATCTAACCTAAAACAATGTATAACTCTGAACAAAACCTTACAAAAAAATAGTCGTTTTTTTTCTCCGTTTTTTATATATAGCACTATGGTACTCGTTGGAAAGATAATAAAACGCTCGTTAATTTGGTGTAATTCTTTTCTTTAAAAAATCTCTTATACAAAAGATATTAACGTTTAAAAGTTATGGGAGAAAACATAATAGAGAAAAATCCAATTTTATTTTTAAATATTTTTTTCCTAAAATATCTCAATGCCACATGGGATGACACATGACACACTAAAGGAGGAGAATGCCTTTATTTTTAAATATTTTTTTTCCTAAAATATCTCAATGCCACATGGGATGACACATGGCACACTAAAGGAGGAGAATGCCTCTTTGAGTGCCATGTCATTAAAATGGCTTTGGTTTATTATATGTATAGATAGATTAGAAATTCTTAATGTAATTTTAACTATTTTAATAGACCATTCAAGCTACAAACCTAAACCACATATTTCCAAAAAACAAACAGTAACATTATCATAACACATTTGCGTATTTTTCCAACCATACAGTTCATTTATTTTACCTAAACGTTACTATACGTGCCTAACAATTTGCCACATAAGAGGGGCCAAGGAAAAAAAAAACAGAACCAAGCCTCCATTTGACATAAAAGAAGCACCGGGCAAAAAAAAGGAAGTAGAAATGAAGCACCTCAGAAATCAAACTAGAAGCATTGTTAAAAAGTGTAGTCCTTCTATGCATATTTTGACATGAAAATTTTCAATACTTCTAAAAATAGTTTTCCTTTGTGCAAATCACTAAAGCTCCTTGATTTATCCCACTTTTTATACAGTTAAGGTAACCATCCCTTTTCATTTGTTGTTTACTGTGTTTATTGTTTGTTTTATGCTGATGAAATGGATTTGTGGTACATTAATTGTTTTACGTTTTGGTACGAATTTTACGAGTAAACACGCCGCAACGCATGCCCTTGGTGTGATGATTTTACGTCTATTTTTTGTTCGGTTAATTGGTCCCGCCGTATCGCGCGGATTTCCTACTAGTTATTACTCCCTCCGTCCCAATTTAAATGTCCTAGTTCAAAAAACACACATTTTAAGAAATATTTTGTTTGTATGTGGTAAAATGACAATAATATCCTTAAAAGTGGTGATTGTGTTTTGTCTTTTATGGGCAAAACTGAAAACTACATTTCTATTTTTGGAAAAAGACATTTAATTTGGGACAAACAAAAAAGGAAAGTATGACATTTAAATTGGGACGGAGGGAGTATAAAGATACAAGCTAGTATTATCGCCGACTCGAAAAGATTACAAAGATTGTATATTTTGTATCACATGTTAAAAAGATATATGATTAACTTCTCAAATTTAAAGGATAAACAGAAATTTGTTAGTATTTGAGTTTTGAACGGAGGGCTAAACAAACCCTACACGATCTCTCTAGTCACTCTATATATATGTATTTGGTCCACAGCTTCTACGCCGTTACCATATGCTCTTACGAACATCTCTTCTACCCTAAACCATCAAAGGTACTCCTTCACTCCCAATCTTAATATTCTCATAAGTTATCCATGTTATTATTGTTTCGTTTCGTACGCCTCATGCGTCAATAAAATAGTTTTTTTTTTTAAGCTAGGGTCTTGGTGGGAGCAACCTCTGTATCTTTCGAGATGAAGAAAGTTTTTGCCCCCATCCTACCCTCTTTGACTATACCAATAATTTGTTATAAGTAAGATTTTACTAAATACTATACGATGTAATATTCATTCACATGCATAATAGATTAAACTACATTTTATGAGCAAAGGATTAACGTAAACGGATGATCTATGATGTAGTATTATTCATAGTTTAAAGTCTAGATACCGATCTGAACTCATAATGGTATCGATTAGATGAGATCTCGACATTTTCCTATCTTTCGATCTTGTATTTGTTCATAGACCGTTGTACTTGAAACCCTACTATACTATATATGTGAAACATAATCGACGTATCAATTACATGTCATGCCTACATATGAAACTTTAGTCATGATGTATAAAGCTTTTAACGTTATTTTAGGGTTTTCCAACCTAGCATTACTTAGAGCAAAATTTCATATATATATGAGTTATACTATTATATTATGAGTAAAGATCCGGTACAAATAGCTTTTTTGGTAAGAACTGTAAGAATCAAAGGAGGGTATTTTTTTTTAATTTTTTTTTTCAAAAAATTTTTTCCCCATATTGTTAAACATGTATTATAGTATTGAAAACTAAAAAAAAAAAAAAGAAAAAAAAAATTTGGTGTAGAGTAATTACGTGTAGAGTAATTACATAATTACTCTAGTGTAAACTAATGTATTTACCTTAATGACGTAATTACACTAAAAAAAATTTTTTTTTAAAATTTTTTTTTTGTATTATTCATCTAGAAAGAATGTTTAAGCACATGGGAAAAAAAAATTCTAAAAAAAAAAATAAATTTTTTTTACCCCCTTTGATTCTCACAGTTTTTACAAAAAAACTATATGTATTTGATCTTTACTCATTATATTATTTGAGCATGTGCGTTAAAGTTTTTAAAAACTTGATATTTTAATTCCACATTTTGCTAAAGAAGGTTAATATATTGAATAATTATGATTAGAAATATATATAAAAGATTGCTTTGTTGCATCTAGTTGTGTATTTTTTTTTTTTTTGAAAGGTATAGATCAACTGGAACCCCATTAGCTTGCTAACATCCATATTAAGCGGTTAGACAAGCCACCCCAGTTCGAAACAAGCAGGACAAATACCTACCACTTGCATACCATAAATGAGCACTATGCTCTCTATGGGATTCGAACCTGGGACCCTGGGCAGGAAACCCCAAGGGGTGAAAACCTGCCCACCTCACTTTATTTACTTGTGTATTGAGTATTGACTTTGATTATTTGTTAAAATGCATGTCAAAAGCAACAAATGGGAGCCGATATGAACTTGAATGGACAAAGATCATTGCTTGATCTTCCAATGGAGCTTTTGTCATTCATAGCCATTCGATTACCAATACTCGAACTCTTAGGTTTCCGAGGTACATGCAAAGATTTTCGATTAGCCTCAACCACCTCTACTGCGAAAATCAAATCTTCAACAAGTCCATGGCTACTATTCCACAAACCCGACGATACCAAATGGGTAATCTACAACAAAGACGACTCAAAAACCTACAAATGGCACATTCCTGACCTTGATGGCGCTACTTGTCTCGCGTCATATCAAGGGTGGCTACTTTTAAGCAGACAGGAATCAATGTTTTTCTTTTGCCCATTCTCTTTTGCGAAAATCCCCTTACCCGATTTCCCACATAAACAACTCGAATGCCACGTGGCCTCGTTTTCCGAACCCCCCACCTCCCCTAAATGCATTGTGTCCATCATCAACCCGAAGGAAGAATCGTGTTTCGAAATAAACATGATTTCAAAGGGACAAAAGACTTGGACCGAACACAACATTACCCTCAATAGTGTGGGCCCCGTTTCGGGAGCAACATTCGATCACAAGAGCCAAATGTTCTACTACATGTATGGTGAGAATAGGTTATTGACATTTTCGGTTAATGATAAGAAAGGGACCCAGTACAAGATCGTGATCACTAATGGAGAGAGAAATAAAGATATCGAATCGTTGCCTTATTCATACAAAGAAAAAATGTTTGAAAGGTTTAAGAAGGATGTTGAGTTGAATGTTGAAGAGGATGAATATGTTGATGTTTGTGGATTAACATATGAAGGGGAAGATTCTTATCCAATGGTGTATCTAAATGAAGGTAGAGATGATTCTCAAACCACAACACGTAAGTGTACGGCTGTTTGGGTTCAACCACGGTTCTATGAACCGCACAAGGATATGCATTGGTAAACATTTGGTCATGTTTTTTTTTATAACTTTTTTTTAGTTTTTTAGTTTTAATTTAAATTTGATTTGATTATTTTGTTGCAAAGTATATGAATGTTGAATTTGTTATCAACGGTTTGACTTTCTTTTCTTTTGATTATATTCGGTTTTGGTTTTTAGATTAATTTTTTTTTTCGTGAGATTTGGTTTGTTTTTTAGAAGTAGGTTGTAGTATTAGATTTAACGAAAAAATAAAACTAGAAAAATACATTTTATTTATTAGAGCATCGGGATATAACTAGGATCCATAATGGACTGATGGTCTAAGGGTGTGGAATGATGGGCATCCATCCCTTAAAAAAACAAAACAAAACAAAACAAGTCACCAATCAAGAGGGACGGCAAGCTCGACGACCAAATGCCGTTCATGATGATGATGGGCCATGGGCCTATGCTGCACCCCACGACGGACGGTCTAATAATGGTCTATTGTCATATAGCCTTTTTAATATATTAGTTACTAGGTTAGTGACCTGTGTAATACACGGGGTGAGTAAACGGTACGTTTATCTCTATCTATAAAGATAAAATTGGTCATCTGTCGCTCTCACGTTCATCCTTAGCACTTGCCCCGTTTTCTCGCCCATTGCCCATTAATCGCCAATTCTGCTTGGACACTAAAATTGATGAATCTTTGTTTACGATTGAAGACTGCGCTTTGTTTTTCAACCAAATACGATCAATGACCGTGCCAGTGGTTCCGATTCGAGTCAGATGTTTGCTAGCTTGCGTTCTATCATGGAATGAGGGCTTGGTATTGGACATTGTCATCATAAAGTCTTGGATTGGGATTTGGGGTTATAGAGTTTGTCTTCTTGTCTTGTCATATGAGTCATGTTAATGCCCAAATTGACTCTTATTCATGAACATAGAATTAGTATAACGTACTTTATTAAAACAATATATATATAAGATAAACATGTAAACATCTTTTACTGCCAACGTCCTATAAGACCCCATGCTGGATCATCAATATGCTCTTTGAATTCTTTGGACAAGTAATAACCATCTTCTTTTAGTAGCCAAAAAACATCTGTCTGTAGACTAAACCTTGACTCACCAACATGATTTACAACCGATGTGTCAAAAACATTAAAGTGTACAAATTTCGATCCATACGAAAAATCTCCTGCAAAAAGAGTTTCTCCGAATGCTGCGAAGGCAAGTTCACAAAAACCAAAGTTGTAGCCAAGAGTAAAACTAAGGTTGTGATGCCCAAGATCATCGTCTTTTGACCACACATGAATATCGATTGTTGATTCCGGTATTCCATTATATATATAAATTGTATACTCTCGAGCGAAACAATCTCTACTGTGAGAAGGGGTTATGAGCAAACAAGTAAAATATGACAATAAAATGAAAAGAAAGAAGGGTTTCTTTGTTACAAAATTACTCATTTTTTCAAGCTCGATCCTAACAATGAGAATAAGTAGTGTGTTCCTCTTACATCACGTACATTTATATACAATACATGCATACTAACAAGATATTTGTATATTTGCAAACATATATTTACAATGCACAAGGTACAATAATTTCAAAGCACGTTTAAAACATATATGGTAAAGATTTCATGTATTGAAATCCAATTGACCTACATAGTTATTCATTTAATATACGGATAAGAATTCTTATCTTGAATGGATTATATTCGATTCTCAATAAATCAAAATGTTTATTACTGGCAAATAATTTAAATTTGTCAAACTAAAGCACTAAAAAATTAAATGAGTGTTTATGCACAATTATATTTTTATTTGTATCTATAAATATTTGACCGAATTATATGCGTCAATAACTACGGCTGAGCACTTCACGGTTTGGAATCGCCAGAACTGGAGAACCAAAACCAAACAGCTATATCCAAACCGTATTTTCATATTTAAGATTCGGTTCCGGTTCTTAAATTTTAATGAAAACGGTTCCCAACCTCATTTAAAGAACTAGAAGCGGGTTAGGTTTAAATTTTAGATATTATATTAAAAAACCTTATTAATTTAGTGGGCTTTTCCAAATAGTCTATAAACTAACCATCCACATTCTTAGTTTCACGTCTTAGTCTTTATAAAAAATAATATTTTTCAAGTCATGTTAACTAAATAACATTTAACAACTTGTTGAGTTATGAGTTTCATTCGAATTATATAATCTATGAAACATATAGAGTACGATAAAAGGAAAGAAAGTAGCTTAGAACGAGACCGACGCTTACAAAATCATTTATGAGGTCTACTGGTTGACTCATAGTGTATCGTACAATGATGTAATGTAACATATAACATTAGTAATGTGAGTTACATATTATTCGTAGTGTCAAAATTATATGTTGGTACTGTGTAGTGTTAAAAAAAATGAAAGGTCCTTCATATAACTATGAAACCACAACTTAAGTTTACTCAAGTTGTCTTTTATTTAATTGTTAATTTTAGGATTTAATTGACAACCGGTTCCGGCAAAAACCGTTTACATAGGAACGGTTTAACCCGATTCCAAACCGAACCAATAGAATATTATAGGGTCCGGTTCCGGTTCTTATATTTATCATTTAACTGTTTTGGTTTGGTTTTGATTCGGGTCGGTTCGGTCCGGTTCTAAACCGCTGCACATGTAACGTTCCGTATTTTGATTATATTTTGTTATATTGTAATTCATATTTCAATTTCAATCATTGTAAATCCAAGACTTTGATCATGGTAGAAATCGTATTTTTATCAAACTTACACAATATATAATTAACCACAAATACGCGTTTTTATACCACACCGAAACATACTTTAAGTCTATAATCGCTTCGGAATATGATCATACATTTTAATCGTTATACATACTTGCATACACTTATTTATAATTATGAGTTTTTAACATAAAATAATAAGTAGATCAAACTGAAGGGGTTAAATTGAAAATACTAATTATGTTAACTCCTAACCACTTTCTTTATTACCCTAACCCTCATCCTCCTTATAAATACCAACCTCCACCACCTCCTAAACACTTCTCACACTCTTTAATCACTCCCAAATCTCTCTAATCTTCAAGAATATCAAGCAAATTTTCTGCTCAAAATTAGTGAGTTCTAAAGCCTTAATCTTCACTTTTTTTCCACTTCCTTCACTTCTCCTCTTCTTCTAACCCCTTGGGGAAACCTCTAGGACCTTGCTCTTGTTTGCTAAGGAAAATAAACATGAGTGGGACACCAATTTGAGGCCTCAAATGTGGTTATCTTCTATTATTTTTTTTTATGCACTAGGATGTTAGTTGTAGTGATACCAACCAAGTTCACCAACAACTTAATGTTGGATGGACTTGTGTTATGGTTAATGGTTGACAAAGGAAAGCCAAGGCTCATCCAAACTAAGTCACCATACTCTTCTTTAATTTCCTAGTTATATTATGTAATACTAATATATACTTTCAAAACCTTCATCCTACAACTATTAATCTAATAACTTGGAAGGTTTGTGGATACGTCCCTACCTTACCAAACTCTTGACCCTTCTTGTAATTTGGATTTATTCCATACAAGAATGGGAAAATTCCTTGTCTAAGACTCATGCTTGATCCATAAGAAAGTGGTCATGACATGAAACTCTTTAGTTGGATTCACATTCCTAACTTAACTCTCACCATCCGAATCACCTTCATGGTGGTTTTGTGCTTGGTTACTAACTCTAACTATTGACCATCCAAATCACTTTCATGGTGGTTTGTGTTTTGGTTCGCCTTAAAGGCAATGCATGACTTTCTTGAACATATGAATCATTCCTCCGAATCTAAAATCCATTCCTTTTCAACTCTAGAAAACCGGAGCTAAATCTCTTTCTCCCAAGACTCTTAACGAGAATCTAACTAAATGCACCCTAAGGTGAGTTCATACTTGTCCCATTTTTCTCTTTATCACTTTTGGGGCTCAACATGTATCATATGAAAATACACTAAATGCTTTCATATACACATGCTCAATCTATCAAACATGCCTATATGCCATTGCCATGCTAGAAATCAAATTCTAAGATACAAGAGCCTGAAGCATACAACCCGCCTTAACATTATAGCGCTATAGGAGTAGCACACCGCCCTCTTGGGGTCATTGTTAAGTTTTAACGGCCTAACACGATAGTGTTAGGATATGCAGTGGTAACAATGGATTGATTATGCCTTTTGTATGATTTTGTATGTGCAAAATATAGCATGATGATTTGAGTAAAACATTTTATTATTACGTATGTATTCAAAAACTAGTATGCTCACCAATGCTTTATGTGTTGACAAGATATTTTATACATGTTGCAGAAATATTTGATGCGTTGAATTCAAGAAACTCACTAGGGTTGGACTTAGATATTCACATCTTAAAAACCACAAGCTAAAACCCCAAAAAACAAAGACATAAAAACTAACGTCGTGGGGTTCGATAAGACGGTTCCAATGCCACTTGAATGAGTTCAATCGGAGTCCGTTTGATACCCTTCCTACGACTTCCTATTTTTCTTTCACTGTTTATTTGATCTTAACCCTATTTGTATATAGGCAAACAAGTATATGAAATGATGAAAATAGAGATACCATAGACACAAGTTCGCTACCAAGAAAGATCAACTTAACTACAAAAAATGCATTTGTATAAAAGGATTAATTTTATTATAGTTAAATCATTCAGGCTGAGTAATATTATTAATTTTTGTTTTCTTTTTCATGAAAAAGAGAGAGAGAGAGAGAGAGTAGTGAAGCATGGGCTGTTAGTCGTCATATATGATGCGATGGTACATGATATTCATTGCTTGGGATTGTACTATATGAACGGGTCGATTAGGCAGTCTATCGTAGGGGTGGTCAAAAAATCCGAAATCCGAAACCAAAATCCGAATAAAAAAAAAACCGATCCAAATTCTTATTAGGATATTTGGATGGACCCGATCCGAATCCGGATTACTTATTCAGATATTCGGATCGGATTTGAATTTTAGAATTTAAAATTTCCGATCCAAATAAACCGAATAAGCTGCAATTGAGTTTTAGTAAGGGAATGACTCATTACTTGAAAATTAGTTCAACCCGTGAGGCCAATACTAGACTCTAATTCTTAAACATCACCTACTATATGTACTAGTTGGTGTCACATTTCGTGATGCTTGATTTTGTGTTAAAAACTATGTTTTGAAGTTTGGTTTTGTGTTTAAGTTTACGTTTTGAAGTTTGATTTTGTGTTCACGTTTACGTTTTGAAGACTATATTTTGAAGTTTGAACTTTGTATTTGTGTTTAAGACTATATTAGGGAAAATAATAAAATTAAAAAGGTATAGTTTGGATTATTCGGATTTATCCGAATCCGATATGAATTGAATTCGGGGGATATGAATCGGATGGGTATGCATCCAATTCAGATCGGATCTGATTTTGGATAGGTTCCTAAAATTTCATAATCCGAATAATCCAATCCGAATAACCCATTATCCGATCCGATAATACCCCTAGTCTATCGGGTCACTACATAAAAGTGTCATGTTTTTGTTCTATCAATATGCATGGAGTTGTACTAAATGACCAGTTTTGACTAGGTTAGCTAACAATATGTCACCGGATGTTAAAGATCCTGCTTTATATAATTTTATATTTCTCCTCATTTGGAACTTATGATACGTATGAAGTCAGCTACTAATCCAACTGAAATGGGTGGACACATTGCAATAATAGTGAAATGTGCTTACATTTTAAACACGCGATCACAAATGTTATGAAAAATGCATTTTGCCTTATCTGAATTTGATATCGCATTCAAAACGCGTAATGCGCGTCGCTGAAAAAATCTAGTTTAAATAATATACTAAGTAATGTCTGGTCTTGTAATTAAAATTTTGGATCAATGGGTTTTTTATAACAATTTTCTACACCTAAATAACACGTAACGTTGTTCTTGTAATAAGCAATCTTTTGAAACCCGGATTAGTCGGTTGGACCGGGAACTGAACCCTAGATCGGTTCGGGTTGATGAGTTGGACCGCCTGGACATTGGACCGGTGGTTGAGCCGTCGGACTGTAGGTCGGACCGGAAATCCGGGCTGTCGGTCAGGGGTTTTAATGATTGGACCTTTTTTTTTTTTTTAATTTTTTCTGAGTTTTTCTAGGGTTTCTTGATTGACTCGTAGAATCGATGACCGTCCGGTCCACTTATGAAAATATTGGTAAAAATTTGAATAGATATCGCTTTGTGGAGGGTTACACTTTCGAGTAGATTATATAAGTTGAATGAATTAATTAAGGATTCAATTACTATACATTTTTCTTTAGTGTAAGAGAATATTATCGAGTCAAGTAATTCCCTTATTTATATTTAAATATATATATATATATATAATAGTTAAATATTAAATACTTTAGCTCTTTTTATATTAATTATTATATCTCAAATTAATTAGTCATTAATACTTTATTCTACACGTTATCAAATTTTGTTCTACACATATCAAAATTTATCTTACATATATCAAAATTATCATATGTTTATCATACATATATTGAGATTATAATACGTTTGTCATATACATATAAAAATTCATCCTACGTATTTCCTACACATATCGAAATTATCTTTCACTCTAAATTAGGTTTGACTTAAAAGAATATATATCTTAAAAATGAATTATGAATTTTATTTATTTAACCAGTTTATGGGTTACAAAAAATTAATAATTTATTTAACATTAAATACAAATATTAAATAAAAAATTTCTATTGGTGGAAAATATAATAAGCATACGCTTTTTTCAACAAAAATAAAATAAACGTTCAAAATCTTGTTAAACCTCAAAGCAACATTTCAAGTTTTTCAAGATCGTTTCTCCATGGGTGGAAAATGGCATGTCAAGAATTTAATCAAGTGTTTACCTACGATAAAGCTAATTTTGTTTATATCTTATATCCTGGTGATGGGTTTTTCCAAAGAGCTTAAACATATCATTGGCATAACTTTCATCAGAATAGAATTTTTATTATACTAAATTAGTAAATTACTAACAACATAAACAATCTCCTAGTCCCAGTTTCCTCTAAACACCCATGCCGGATCATCATATGGTTTATATTCATTCGACATGTAATACCCATCTTGTTTTATTAGCCAATAAACATTTGCATGTCCACCTAATTTGCAACCAATAATATCTCCTATCTCTTTATCAAATACATGAAAATGTGCCCATCGAAAATTATTATTGTTGAGAAAATCTCCTACAAAAAGAGTATTTTCAAAGATACTTTCACAAAAACTGAACTTGTACCCACGATCGAAGGTAAGTTCGTGATGCCCAAGATCATCGTCTCCTGATTTCACATGAACATCGATGCGTGCTTCAGAGATTCCATTGTATAAAAAAACCGACCAATTTCTAGTGAATGCACATTGGCTATGGGAAGGAGTTATTAGAAAGAAAATGATATAGGTCAATACAAGGAAAAGGGAACAAAGCTTCTTTGTATGAGAAATACTCATGTTTCAAGCTTCAAATAATGAGTGTTTGAGAGTGTAAATTTCTCTCTGATGATCATACACATTTATATACAACGCATCATGTATATTAACAATAATAAATCCGTATATCTACAAACGTATGTTTTGCAATGCACAACTGCACAAGGCATAAGGTCTTAAAGCATGCTTTTTAAGTATATAAAATTTTACTAGTTTTGCATATAAAAATGTCCAATAATAAATCTATAATCTATAATCTATAATCTATAATCTATAACTTATAATAAAAGAATTGAACTTTGATGATGTGGCATTCAATAGAGGCCTCAACCCCTCCTTAAATGTGCCACATGGCATCATGTAGGATTTTTTAATTTTTGACTTTTTTTAATAAATCTATATATATTATAATTATTACTTATAATAAAAGAATTGAACTTTGATGATGTGGCATTCAATAGAGGTCTCAACCCCTCCTTAAATGTGCCACATGGCATCATGTAGGATTTTTTAATTTTTGACTTTTTTTAATAAATCTATATATATTATAATTATTTTAGGAAAAGATAAGAATTTAAAAACAAAATTAAATTTTCCCTCTAATGTTTCCTCCAATAACTTTTAAACGTTAATATCTTTTATATACGAGATTTTTTTAAAAAAAAAAACTACACCAAATTAACGAGCGTTTTATTATCTTTTCAACGAGTACCATAGTGCTAAATAAAAAACGGAGAAGAAATACAACTATTTTTGTATCATACATGTCATAGTATTATGCAATCTCTCCTTTGAGAGATGCCACATAGGCAGTGATGTGGCAACTCTAGACCAATTAAAAAAACAAATAATATATTAAAACCTAATCTACTAAATCTAAATATTAAATCTTTATTATTTTCTCTCTCATGTTTTCTTTCATAACTTTTAAACGTTAATATCTTTCATATACAAGATTTTTTAAAGAAAAAAATTACACCAAATTAACGAGCGTTTTATTATCTTTATTATGCAATCTCTCCTTTGAGGCAGTGATGTGGCAACTCTAGACCAATTAAAAAACAAATAATATATTAAAACCTAATCTACTAAATCTAAATATTAAATCTTTATTATTTTCTCTCTCATGTTTTCTTCCATAACTTTTAAACGTTAATATCTTTCATATACAAGATTTTTTAAAGAAAAAAATTACACCAAATTAACGAGCGTTTTATTATCTTTCCAACGAGTACCATAGTGCTATATAAGAAAAACGGAGAAAAAAATGACTATTTTTTGTAACCTGACAGGTATTTTTTTAAAGAAAAAAATTACACCAAATTAACGAGTGTTTTATTATCTTTCCAACGAGTACCATAGTGCTATATAAAAAACGGAGAAAAAAATGACTATTTTTTTTGTAACCTGACAGGTATTGTGTCGGGTTTGGGATTAGTTTAAAAAAAATTGTCCCAAATGCCCGAAATATATACCCGATCATATACCCATTAATTTTTTAACGCGTCACATAACCCTTAGACTAATACGTTCGATATTTGCAATATACGTGCACCATCATAAACTAAAAACTTTATAGTATGTAACTAAAATATATGTATGGTTATTATAATACTATTTCAATAAATAACTTTTTTTTCTTATTTAATGTTAGTTCTTTTTAGAATGATTGATTACATTTTTCTTGCATGTAACTGTAAAGCACATCAGTTTATTCCATATGTAAAATTGATATGTTATATTAGATATTTCAACCCGGGACGCTCCCGGGATAAAAGCTAGTAATCTAATATTGCAATAAACAGAATGAATAGGATATGGTATATTTAATGTGTTATATTCGGTTTTCAATAAACCAAAATGTTTATTTCATGTAATAATTTAAATTTCTTAGATTTTAAGCTATAAATAAGTTGACGAGTGTAAATGCAGAATTAATACCATTTATATCTCTGGTCAAAGTTTAAAAATAATATGTAAGCATATGGCTAACTTTAATGTTAATTCATTAACTATAATTTTTTTTTCAAATAGAAAAGTTATTGGGCGAAAGTCATTATAGTCCAACGGCATCTTGGTGGTGGGATAAGAATTATGAAATATAAGGTCCTGGGTTTGAATCTCACAAGGGGGTTTTCTCATAATTATGAATTTTCTCCTGAATTGGTGACTTGGTGGTGGAATATGATCGCGTGGTAACACTTGTGGCACGATGATACTCCAGTGATCCGTGAGTGATTCCAATTAACCGTTCAAAAAAAATAGAAAAGTTATTGGAGTTAAGACTTAAGGGTGGAACGTCAAGGGTTTGAACTTTGGTAATGTCGTCTTTTCAATATGTGTGTAGGACACGAATCCTATGAGAACCATCTTAGTTGCGAGAACATGTGAGAACCACATTCAGCTTAAAAAATAAAAGAGTAACTTGCATATGAAATGCAAAATTATACATGTTTAATAAAAATTATACGTACGTAAAAACCATGGATGTTTACTATTCACACACGCAATTCTTTTGTTACCAACACATGTAATTTGACACACACGCGAGTGCGCGCGCGCACGCACACACATATATATCTAATGCAGTACTACCGTGCGCCTAAAAATATACAAAGTACTATTTCACATTTTTATTGACATGGTTCTCACATATTCTCGCACCTAGACGTGGTTCTCAAAGTATTCATCATGTGTGTATATATATATTGAAAAACCCTCTTTTGACGAAAATGTGGAAACTCATTAAAATAATTGGAAAAAAATATTTGATGTGACATACATGTTTGTGTGTGTAAAGAATCAACACCTTCTCCTTTAGTTGACGAAAAAAATTCACAGGATGGGCTAACACCTTTTTTACTGAATCAACTAAAAAAATAAACTGACTCGTCTCCAATACAGATCCATTGGTCCATGTTAGATAGATGGGAATTACTTAATCTGCTGATGGAAGCCAAAAAATCAGATTTCCCGTCAACATCGCCCAACTGCGTTTCTAAGCTCAAGTCCAAGACAACGACCCATTTGAGACAGGGCACCTATATGATATCAGACATCCCTTTTTGGTAGGGCTGGCAAATCGTGTATACCTGACCTGTTAAGACATGAACCTGTTAAGACACGATACACGAAACGTGACTACCTGTACACGACACGAAAAATTTTCGTGTCTATTTTTTGATACACGAACCTGTTAATTTTTTAACAGGTATACACGAAAAGTACCTGTTAATACCTGTTTGCGAACATTATACTAATCGCATGTTTACGAACCTATTTAGTGAGAGAAAATTTTCAAAAGCTCACCAAAGACCTAGATAATACCTATTTACGTACCTGTTAATACCTGTTTACGTACCTGTTAATACTTGTTTGCATACCTGTTAATACCTGTTTGCGAACATTATACTAATCCCTTTTTGGAGTGAGAAGGGATTTAGGGTTAAAGGGTTTGGGTAAAGCTTTTTAAGTATATTATTAATTTTAAATAAATTCTAAACAGGTATTAACAGGTACCTGCAGGTAAACAGGTATGTTACCTACTTACCTGTTAAGACACGAAAATTAACAGGTAAATTCGTGTCTACCTGTTTAGGACACGAAACCTGTTAAGGCCATACATGTACATGTTAAGAGTTAGCCAACAAGATATCAAAATAAACCAAATAATTAACAAGTTTCGCAATAGTGCCCCAGACACCGACTATCGATTTGTTAGATGGGAGAGCGGGTCACATTCTCGGGGTGTGATGAATAGCCACAATTAATCTTCTCCAAAGGCTCAACTTCTCCGTTCTAAACCTCCATTACCATTTGGAAAGAAGCAATAAATTAGAGTCTTTAAGCAGCATAGGCCCAAACCCAGAATCATTGGGGATCGTCACAATGCTCCATGCCACATAAACTCTCCAAAATTCAAATAATACTCACCATTCTGCTCTAATTTTTTATATATATTAACAAAAACCAAAGGTTGTTACAATCAAGAAATTCGCTAAAAGGTTTTATAATAGTGTTCCTACCTATTAAAGTGTTTTAGGGTAGTATTTCGTGACAATGAGGTGGCATCTTAGGGTTGGTAGAATTGGGTATATATCCCTTATTAAAACAAACTCTTTGTGGATACACACGAGTGGACGTAAGGTGAGTTTGTTAATACGCAATTACGCACTTTAAGTCTTTGTGTTTGTATGTTGACTTTTCAAATGATCAACAACCATTTTCTTTGAATGACTACACTCATTCTTTTGATTTTATAGCATTAGTGTATAACATAGATAATCTAATCAGTAGCTTTGTCTACTGAATGTATTTGTGGAAGTAGTTTGCACCATCGCTTAATACAGCTCTAGTGGTAAAAAAAAATGAGGCCTTAATGGAAGTGGGGCCTAAAGCATGGGCTTTAGCTGCCTTGCATTTAAGCCGGCCCAATACAAGATTAAATAAGAAAACCATAACTCACACCCCCACCCTAAAATCATCATGAATCGCCTATGTTGTTTTTGTTTTTTCTTTTAGAACGGCTCTTAATCCTAATCTAATCTTATTAATCACTTATACATGTGCCTTGTAGATTTGAATCATTAACCTATTGAATAAAGAAAAGACATCTTACCACCACACCATGTCTACTGAATCGCCTTAGCTACCCTAGATTTAGTCGCACCAATCATCAACACTTGTTATCCTCTTACGGGTAACAGCGGTTATAAAATCATTTTGTTTCAGTGGCTCTATTTTATTAAAACACCACAAAAACCATCCATGTAGTACAAAATAACGCGATCGAATAATGTACAACATTCGTGAATGTCCTCTATCTTTGGTACAAGTACAAGAGCTTCCAAAAGACGATTTTAGTAATGCATAGATAAAAACATATAGCACGCGTAATACAATCACCTAATTATGCATATGAATCAAAGCCTTATCAAGATCCAACAAGACCTTTGTGTCTTGAATAAGTGGTTATGGACATAAAGACTGATGCACTAATCATTGCCGCAAAAATGACCACCTTCAAGTAAAAAAAAAAACACACTTATTAACGTCTGTTGTACAAGTATAGAAGCACATAGTATAAGTACTGAAATGCAGGAAGATAGTGTTGACATACCCATTTGAACATATAGCCATGGTTTTTATTCCATGGGTATGGAATGTTCATACCAAATATAGCAGCCACTAATGAGTAAACAGACAATGAAACTGTTCCAGATAGTAGAAAGAGTTCTAACTGTATAATAAACGTTAATTGATAATTAATATATTTTTAGAACTAAAGAACATTCAAAGGAAATATCGATAAAAATGCATACCTGGATCAGCTGATTTCGATGATTATCCAACTGTATAAAGAAAAAAAATCAGATCTTTTTTCGTGAAGAAAGAAAATGTTAAAGAAAAAATTGGAATTATGCGAGCCAGGCCTAATTTTCATTGTGTAGGTAATAAACTTTCATGCTTAAAGCAGTTTAAATAAAAAATATCATGTTAAACAAATTATTTGTGGTTATATAAACTAATAAGGACATACTGGTAATTTCAACTTCAAATTTAGCTTCAACCGGTTTCAGTGACGTTTCTGAAAATTTAGGTGTCTTATCTAAGCCGTTCAAAAATATGCACCTTAGACCTTAAGTTTTAAGTTTATTGGGCTAATAAGTTTTTGAGTTTTCAATGGACCAAAATTTTAAGTTTAAAATGGGTTTTCTATTAAGAAAGACACACACAAAACACATGTATATAGAAATTTTATATTTAAAAAATGTGCCCACGAATAAAACAGGCCCTCGTCGTGGGTCCCCCCAAACATCCTAAGAGCCTCCCATGAGAATAGCATAGGTTGCTTTGTATCTCCTCCAAACTACTTTAGGCTTTCCAAGTATTCGGTGAGTCCTATGTTCTCAAAGGTTTAAAAAACAAAAAACCTTTGCTAAATTGTGTCCAAACTCAGTACCTGAATATTAATGTAATCCTCTGTATCATCAATGTACTCACGCAGCTGCCAACACCGAAAAACATAATATATTAAAATACATAACATGTTTTTCAAAAAGATGTTAATGAAGAGGTGACATTCAATTGACTAAATTTTGGGCTGATTTGGGTAACTTATTTAATCTCAAACGAGCCCAAAAAGAGTTAGAATGAGTAACGGGCCAAATGGGTTAAAACTGATTTATTGTTACTATACTATTTTTTTGTAAACATAATTTTACTTCTAAAAGTTGGAGGGTTAGCCCAATTACTAGACATAACATAATGACCCTTTCAGCCCAACCCAACAGGCAACCCTCACATTTTACCACCTCTATCGACTAATATTTTATTTATTTATTTATTTACTAGCTTTTATCCCGGGAGTGTCCCGGGGTTGAAATATCTTTTTTTTTTTTGAACGACAAATTTCTACTCCTTATGGGACTTGAACCCATGACCTCCCCTTTTGGTGTTCCTAGAAGCTTTGCTTCTACCATTGGGTCACCAACCCCAATGTTGAAATATCTAATATAACATAATAAAATATCTAATATGACAACATAATTAATGATTTGCCAATACATGATTAATGAATAATAATAATAATAGTAATAATAATAATATTATTATTATTATTTTAAACAAATTTCTGTCATAAGTTATCATATTCAAATATAAAAAAAATCTCTGCCTATGAAGTTATGTTTATCGTTTGTGATTTATTAGTAGAGTAAAATATATTTGAAAACAAAACCTTCACAAAAATAGTTGTTTTTTTTCTCCGTTTTTTATATAGCACTATGGTACTCGTTGGAAAGATAATAAAACGCTCGTTAATTTGGTATAATTTCTTTCTTTAAAAAATCTCGTATATAAAAGATATTAACGTTTAAAAGTTATGGGATGAAACATTAGAGAGAAAATTTAATTTTGTTTTTAAATTATTATCTTTTCCTAAAATAATTATAATATATATAGATTTATTTAAAAAAACTCAAAAATTAAAAAAAATCCTACATAATCATGTGGCACATTCAAGGGGGGGGGGGGGGGGGGGGAGGCCTCCTTTAAATGCCACATCATCAAAGTTCAATTCTTTTATTATAAGTTATAGATTTATTTTAACGGCCAATTGGAATCACTCACGAACCACTGGAGTATCATCGTGCCACCAGTGTTACCACGCGATCATATTCCACCACCAAGTCACCAATTCAGAAGGAAACTCATAATTATGAGAAAACCCCCTTGTCAGATTCGAACCTAGGACCTTATAGTCCCTAAGTCTTATCCCACCATCAAGAAGCGGCTGGGCTATAATGCCTTTGGCCTCTATCGACTAATATAGAATAGATAACAAACGGTCAACTAAACAGTGTACTTACCGTAGTCAACTTATTTGATGTTGCTTCAATTTGCATGAAGTAAGCCTACACAAAACAAAACAAAACAAAACAAAATCAATACAAGAAACACATGACTTTTATAATCAAACAAACATTCATAATGTTGTGACAAACCTCAAGCAACATTTCAAGTTCTTCAACATCATTTTCTCCATGGGTCGAAAATGGTGTGGTCCGGCTTGCTCGGGATATCTTTGATTCTATGGTAGGAGAAGCAGGAGACCATGTAAAGTCGGCTCCATCGTTATTTGGAGAAGAAGCATACGATAATTTTCTTGACAAATAGAGGTCGGCCATGTCATCATCGTCGTCCAATAGTTGTTCAAGTTCATCCCTTACCTAATAAGATCCGAATCACACAGTTAATATTTTTAGTTACATGCAAAGGGCGCAAAAACATGTTTTGTTTGAAACTCCCCAGTTTAGGTTTGGTTAACCCGCATACACTTTTTTCATATTTATATTGATTATATAAAATAATCAGTGTGGTAATTATAATTAACAATATTTGGTACACTAGTAATAATCTAAACTTGCATATAAAACAATTTAGCCAGTTGTTCACATGAAAAATATGAAAAATTCATATCAGGTGACTTTCTACATTTTTCAACCCATTTGACTACTAATATTTCATCTATAGTTCCGTGTTTCGCCCGTTTGAGATAAAACACAATCCAAATCAACCCGTGCATCTAGTTGCAATCCCATTAAAATATTAAATTATATTTAAAAATTAGAGAAAAATGCATACTTTTAGAACCCGATTAGTTAATCTTGTCATTGCGCTCTTGAGTTTACGCACTCTATCCAGATTGCGACTGCTTATCTGCACATAATAATTTACATTTGATATAAACATCCAAATAACCAACTTATCACAGTAAAAATACTATGTCTTCATGTTGGTTTAAACTAGTGCAAGGCGCTCGAAGCCATTTAGGTCTAAAAGGTTGAGGCGCACACATTAAGTAGGTGAGGCGTTGGCATGTTGCTCTATGTTCTACCAAATACGCTTTAATTACAACATGAATTTATGTCTATCTAATTTGTTTTACATATCAACCTTTTTATCAAGTAAACCTTTCATAATTTCTTCGTCCCTTTGGTTGTCTGACACATTGACCTCCTACAGACCCTAATTTTGACCAACTTTGACACTAGAAGTACATGAAGCGCCACCTCAAGCCCCTGAACGGGCTGAGCACCTCGGGCCTTTTGAAACTACAAATAACTTACCATAGAGGTGAGCTCATCTAATGCAGGGTAAGCCGCGGTTTCCAGTTCTCTTGTGCGCGCATCCAGAAAACTACAAATACCTTCTAATGCAACTTCAAGAGCCCGAAACTCAAATGGGAACTCTTTAAGTTTATTTACACAAACATTCAGTTAGAATATCAATCAATATATTGAGTGACACTAACCATCCAAAACCATAAGTTTGTGGATGTAAATGAGAACAATGTGATTGTTAAAGATTAATATACCAACTGATTCGGATGCTTGAGCCTCGGTTTGAACCCCGGTGACATCTTCATCATCTCCTTGGCCTAAATAATTGGCATCAATAGTTGGCAATCTTCTTTGAAGCTCTTCAACAATGGGGATAACATTATCATTCGTTGGATCACGTAGCAATACCTATGTTTCAATCAATATATTTATAGCAATAGTTTTATAATGTTACTACTTAATCTAGTCAAGAACTTTTAAACTGAAATAAGGGAACTCTTTTTAAGTCCCTTTATATATATGGATAGGGCTGCAAACGAACTGAACTTTTAGCAAACATTTTATGAGCCGTTCGGCGGGAAGTTCGTTTGTGTTCGTCCGTTTAATAAATGAACAAACTTGAACAGAGGCTGCGTTCGTTTGTTTATGTTCGTGAACGTCCGGATGCACGTTTTAAGAGCGATTACTACCAGTTCACAGACTTTAAGAACTAAAAATTAGATAATCTGGAAAAAGATAAATAACTGATTATTGAATAGCTTGCTTAAACTATGGTTATTTAAAGAGCTCGTGACTCGAGGTAAGCTCGCTCTGGTTTGTTGGCTCGTTTAAATTAAAGCCAAAATTTTAATATATATAAATTATATAAACCAAATTTTGATATATAAACTATTGATTAGTTTATAAATTTTGCATGTGTGCGTTTAATTCAAAATTCAAAGTTAAAAATTAAAGTTTTAAAACAAGTCACGAGCTGGCTCAAGATCATTCAACTCATTAAGATGAATGAGCCTAATCGGCTTGACCTAAGCTGGCTCGGCTCAGCTCAACATGTCAGCTCGTTAAGATAAACAAGTTGGCTAGACGAACCACCAGCCGGCAGTGGCGAAGCTTGAAACTTTTTTTTTTCAAGAGGGCCGAAAGTCACAAACCCTTAAAACGGTGGAGTCAGACCCAATACGTATAAAGATTTAGAATGAAAAGCATAAATTACGTTACTGAGCAAAAAGACAGTGCTAGCTGGCTCAAGCTTTTTACGAACCGAGCTCAAGCTTAACATTTCAGCTCGTAAAGATAACTGAGCCTATCCATCTTGGCCCAATCTGGCTCGGCTCGGCTCGGATCGGCTCGTTTACGGCCACAGCTTAAACGCAAATCCAAACACTCCTAAGTCATACAGATTGATTCAAGAAATAAAACAATAAAAACACAAGATGAAAAAACAGGGGTACCTCTTCACTTGTAATAATTGCCTTGATATGCTACAAAACCAAATTAAAAAAAAAAACAATAAAACAGACAGTTAAACATCAACTAACTAACATATATACAGGGGAAAGATCCGGTACAAATAGCTTTTTTGGTAAGAACTGTAAGAATCAAAGGAGGGTATTTTTTTTTAATTTTTTTTTTCAAAATTTTTTTTCCCCATATTGTTAAACATGTATTATAGTATTGAAAACTAAAAAAAATAATAATAAAAAAAAAATTTGGTGTAGAGTAATTACGTGTAGAGTAATTACATAATTACTCTAGTGTAAACTAATGTATTTACCTTAATGACGTAATTACACTAAAAAAAATTTTTTTTAATTTTTTTTGTATTATTCATCTAGAAAGAATGTTTAAGCACATGGAAAAAAAAATTCTAAAAAAAAAAATAAATTTTTTTTACCCCCTTTGATTCTCACAGTTCTTACAAAAAAACTATATGTATTTGATCTTTACTCCATATATATAATAATAATAATAAGAAACGAATGATAAAGAAACTTATGAACCTCCAAATTAAGAACAATAGCTTTCTCTCTACCCAAAATAGCAGACGGATACGACAACAATGGATCAAGCAACCTAAGATCTCTAGCATGAATGGAAACACGTTTCATGATACCATATTTATCCAAATCCAAAACAGTACTCTGTCCATTACAATCAACTGATACCCAGCTCCTTGAAACAGCAGTTTTCTTGATTAATGAAGCCGGTTGAGAGAACGAATCAACCGGTACTATTAACCCGTCTCCAGCCATTAACTTACTGAAAACTGTAACTTAAGTTAATGACAGGTGATGTCAGTTAGTGTGTTTGCAATTAAGGTGTTGTTTGAGATGGTTGTGGATATAGTGGAATGTTTGTTGTGGTGAAATTGAGATGATTATTATTATTATTATTATTTGATGTTGTGTAACATTGTGGTACTTTTGTCTGGTGAGTTGGAGAATGGCTGGTGAAATGGGTAGATTGTGTGACTGTTTTGTTTTGTGGATGCTTACAATGCTTACTAATTATGATTTTTTTGTTTTGGTCCTTTTAGTTATGTGATTTGCCATAATGATCCTTGTGGTTGTGCCTTTGATGTAGTAGTGGTTGTTGAATGTTGATGGAAGCATGATTTGCATGGGCTTTGGCTAAGTTGTTAAATTAGACATTTATGTGAAATAATTATTATAGTCAACATTTAAATTGATAAAGTAAAAAAAATGAAAATTTTCTATAATAAATTGAAACTTTAGTACTAAATTTAGAAGACAATAAAACCCCGATACCTTATTTGATATATATATATATATATTAAAGTGTTGGTTTTTTTAGCATGAAAATAGTTTAATGTACTTGAAGTCGCATTAATGAATCTATGTTATGTTTTAGCATTTTAGGCAACTTTTTGAACTCGTACTAGTTGTTATATGGCAAAAGTTTCGACAATACATTATGTAAACTAGTTAGCTAACAAAGATAGGAAGGAAGCAAGTATCAATGGTTTTCTATCGATTTTGGCATTTTGCTCTAGCCTTCACAAGTTTACAACTATTTTTTTTAGTCCGTTTAAACACGAGGGTTTTATTTTGCCATTCTCATAGCTTGTAACTAAATCAAAGGTACCGAAAGTTCCTAGTTTAACCCATCCAACTTTTGAAACATGATTTTAGACAATATTCAATAGTATCAAACCATTACCTTGCAATTAAGAATTTTACAACACATTATCTCATGCCCAAACTCTTAAGTTTGTAGACACCATTTAGAACATGAAAGGTAAATTTGGAAGTTTTAGAACTACAGGGTCTATTGTTGAATACTTCTAATAGCTTAGGGACTACAAACCGTTCGAACTGGCGGGTAAAAAATCAGTTCAGAAATATCCTCAAACAAAGGCGGTCCCTAAAGTGGGCCCAAAATGCATTGAAATCCTCATTATTATTCAATTATTTGATTGAGTAAAGCGTTTTTCTTTCCTGTCCAATTCGGTTTAATATTTTTCTTTTTTTTTTTTCAATTCTTTTGACTTTAGTTGACTCATAAGTATTATTTTCATAGGAATAAAAAATAAGGTTTAAGTATTATCGTGGTGTATGCTACATTTGTGAACAAATAACAATTAACCGAAACAAGAATGTAACATATATTTAAAATCCTAAAGTGATAGACCCGAGTCTTCATCCTCATCGAGGCTTCCTGTATAGATAAAGTAAAGGGTCCAGATCAATCCAAACACGCCAAACAAAATCCAACCAAGAAGGTTGTTGCTTAGACCAAAAGGTAGGCCGGTTCCCTCCGTGCTCATTCTCTCGTCCACTAGAGCCATGGCCATCGGACTTGACATGGTTGCAACTACTGTTGTTGCAACCAATGATGACATGCTGGTCATCACCAATCGTGATGAGCCGTCCTTTATTGTTTCTCGTCCAATAGAACATTGCACTCTTCCCATTTTGTATGTACTTGGTAAGCCTGAAATTAACCAACATTCTTCAACATTAGTTATTTTAGATCTATGAATCATAGATGGCAAATGAATAGATAGAAAGGTGTGTTTGGTAATTGGTCATAACATGTTTAGGCAATTTTGCACGGGTTCGATCGAGATCAAGTAAAGTATTTTTGTAGCGTTAGGGAAAAATACTACTAATTCTTGTGTCAAATCAAAACATTAATGTGAAAATGTAATATAAACTAAACTATAAGCTTTTATGAGTTCAAAGATACTAAGGCTTAACGGTATTGTGACATTTTAACCTTCATTGCACATCACTATCTTCCTGTGTTAAGGGGCGTTAAAGTGGCCCTAAGTTAACATGTTAACAAGAACCAAAAGAGATAAAATTAAGGGGATGAGGTAGAGTTAAAAGGCGGTAAACCATTTCCTTGAATTGAGGTAGCGTGAAAAGAGAAAAAGTGGAGAATGTAACATCTAGGTGGAATTAAAGATTGTTAAAGTATTACCATATGACCCAATGTCAAAAGTTAGCCGGATATATACACACAACTCGGATTACCACTTCCTTTTTATACTTGTGAAACATTAAATCATCGACGAGTTCAACCAAAAGAATTATACAGACCGATTATTTCTATCCCCCCCCCCCCCCCCCATAACGAGATTATTTAAGTATTGCAAGTCGAATCTAGAATCTGGAGCAACAATTTAAGATTGCTAGACAACAAGACCTTATATGAATTTTGTATTAGCAACAAGCAGTGCCATTTCATATCTAAAAAAGGCTAGGTAGGTTGTAATCACATTCAGCATTTTTTTTTGACATGCACTTTTAACATACTAGTGGGAATGCCCGCGCGTTGCGGCGGGTGTGTTTCTTTTGCCGCCTCATAAACTCAGTGTCCTCATTCTTTCATTCTTTCGACAGGTTTACATATAGAGAATCAAAATAAACTAATATCCACGTACATTCCGGGTCTCTAGGGAATTAAATAAAAAAACATCTGATCCATTTCTAATGAGGTAATAACATTTCCAAATAAAAGGAAATGGAAATTAAGTGAATGGTAATGGAAAAATCAGCATCATGTTGAATGTGGATCAACTTGCGGTGCATGGGGACTTAATTTAGCCACTTTAATAGATATCCAGGGTGACCTAAGTTAGTGTCGTTTTCCGGCCTAATCACGAGTTACAGGGCCATCTAGTTCGCTACCTTACATTCTTGTTGCGGAAATCGGAAACACCATTTGGAAGGATCCGTTGAATAGGCGTAGTGAACAGGTAGGTGGACCCGATATACAACCCTCAATCTTTCTCTTAGCCATTCAACTTCGATATCAAGTTTGGTTTGTCCATGATCCAATGATGATGTGCAATTCCTTCTTAAACTACTCTTTGTCCCGCTCGCAGGTGGCAGCCCGTTACTCGTCTATGAACCACTCTTTTTTTTTTGTTTGGTTTGTTTCTTACTTCCAGTTGCCTTTGGCTCATTGTTAATCACATGGACATCATATACTCACAAATCGTTTTCACCAACACGCGAGGCAATGACTTCCAAACCTTTTTATTCCTCCACAATGGCTATAATTTTTTCAGGTCCCTCTTATTTCGAAAGTCAACATCTTGGAGGTTTGTGATAATGGTTTCTGTTATTTGAGGCGGCATCGTCTTCTAATTCTGAAACCACCATCCGCGGACTAAACTTGAAAATTAGCAAGATGGTGGTATATGATGGTGATAGAAATTGAATAGAGTTGAGAGCTCAAGTTATGCAATTCAATTGATAGTTCAATGCTTAATCAAAAGGTTGTGTTAATATATATTGTGAATTTTTTTATTAGTCTTAATTTCACAAATGAATGCATTTCGGTTAATTATTAATTGAATCATTGTTTCTTTACTGTTACTAATCTAATTTTGTATGAATGGAAGTAAAACAGCTAACACTTTATTCAATCAAATCCTAATGCTTCTAACTCTTTATTTTTATTCTTATTCAAAGAGACAACTTCATGTTCGACTGTTCTTGATAACTTGAATAAGATCGTATTATGTTGCAAAATTAGTTAATTCTTGGTTAAATGTTTATGTGGCACAAAATGATGACAGAACCAAAGAAAGTTTTAAAAATAAAATATGTAAGAATCTTTTTTCCCCCTCAAATCCTAATGTGAAATCAGGCAGAGGTGTAGAATGGCATAAATGTTTACATACAGTAGGTTTCTAATGCAATTTAAACTGTCATACTGTAATGTTTGTTGTATGGATATATAGGGTGGAGTGTTTGTTTCTTATATATTTTACATGAGCATTTGGCCTTTTTCATTACGTCATTTATATGATGTGGGAAGAAATTAAGATTTAATTAGAATTTTCATGTATTTGATGAAATTGAATTATTCACATTAAGTTTTATAATGAAATTGATGATGGGTTTTATTTCTCTATTATGATGTTTTAATAATGAAACTTAAGAAGGGGGGTTATATATGGAGAATGATAAAGTGTGTGTATTACTTATAAATACAATAGGCTTTACATCTTGTACACAATGGTATAAAAGGAAGAAATAGGGTAAAAGTTATGAGATTAGACTTATGGCTCTTGATATGCCATCTTAAAATGGTGGTAAAATGACTATCTTAGCCATCTCTCCTCCTTAGTTAATTCTTGGTTAAATGTTTATGTGGCACAAAATGATGACTGAACCAAAGAAAGTTTTAAAAATAAAATATGTAAGAATCTTTTTCCCCCTCAAATCCTAATGTGAAATCAGGCAGAGGTGTAGAATGACATAAATGTTTACATACAGTTGGTTTCTAATGCAATTTAAACTGTCATACTGTAATGTTTGTTGTATGGATATATAGGGTGGAGTGTTTGTTTCTTATATATTTTACATGAGCATTTGGCCTTTTTCATTACGTCATTTATATGATGTGGGAAGAAATTAAGATTTAATTAGAATTTTCATGTATTTGATGAAATTGAATTATTCACATTAAGTTTTATAATGAAATTGATGATGGGTTTTATTTCTCTATTATGATGTTTTAATAATGAAACTTAAGAAGGGGGTTACATATGGATAATGATAAAGTGTGTGTATTACTTATAAATACAATAGGCTTTACATCTTGTACACAAGGGTATAAAATGAAGAAATAGAGTAAAAGTTATGAGATTAGACTTATGGCTCTTGATATGCCATCTTAAAATGGTGGTAAAATGACTATCTTAGTCATCTCTCCTCCTTAATAAGATAACATAGATTTGATTCGTTTACTTTCAACGTAGATTAGATTACGTCAATTCTACCTATAGAAAATGATATATAACCAAAATCTGTTTATTTACGTGTCACCAATATATACATCAAAACAATCAAATTTTTTAATTGTTTGGTTATTAAAAGGCAAACTAAAATAACGTTACTAAATAAAATTTAGAAAAGAAAGCATACCAAGAAGAGTGGAAGGTTTGTTGGGAAGAAGAGTGGGAGTGCAAGCTGAAATGGATGCCATTTTCTTTGTTGTGATTTGTCTGGGCTTAACAGCTTGTTTTTAATAGAATGACTTTTTATTTGGTTTAATAAGTCTATCCAATCCAACCACACAACATGGATTGCACCACATCTTCTTTTATCCACCACTCATCCCACCAACTGTGCTTAAGAGTTGTTGATCAAATAAAAACAAACTACATAATGTTGTATTCTAAAAGTTATAATTATATTAGTGTGATAGTGTCTTCATATGATTTGGTTTAGTTTACAGTTTGATTTTTATGGTCTTCTCATATAACTATTTACCGCTTTAGGCTGGTTTGAAACATAGAATTGTTCGCGTAAATAATAATAGTTGTCTAAGGTTAGGATCAAATACACAGTGAAAGAAAAATATGAAACCGTAGGAAGGGTATCAAACGGACTCCGATTGAACTCATTCAAGTGGCATTGGAACCGTCTCATCGAACCCTACGATGTTAGTTTTTAGGTCTTACTTTTTTGGAGTTTTAGCTTGTAGTTTTTAGAATATACGTTATATCATTGTGTCTTTTATGTAGCATTGTGTCTTTTTCTTATTTAATCATTGTGTCATTTTTTCAATTCATTGTGTCTTTTTTCTTCAGCATTTTGTTATATTTTTCGGCATTGTGTTATATTTTATGGCTCATTGTGTCATTTTTTCAATTCATTCTTTTTTCTTCAGCATTTTGTTATATTTTTCAGCATTTTGTTATATTTTTCTGCATTGTGTTATATTTTATGGCTCATTGTGTCATATTTCATGATCTATTGTGTTTTTTGTATCCTTTTCACCCTTCTCATTTTTGTTACACTGTGTAAAATAATTTGACCCTTTTGTTATATTTTTCGGCATTGTGTTATATTTTATGGCTCATTGTGTCATATTTAATGATCTATTGTGTTTTTTGTATCCTTTTCACCTTTCTCATTTTTATTACACTGTGTAAAATAATTTGACCCTGTCTAACTTGTTTAGATTTTTAGAATTTGGGAATATGTAGTAATATACATGTATTATATTCATAAACGTATTTAAAACTTTAATACAAACTAACAGTTTTGAAAAAGACAATCAATTCAAACAGCTAAACTAGATTGTTAAACTGTCAAACTAGTAAAATCAGCATGTTCAAACGACCCTTCCAACTCAGCCGGTTTAATTTGCCATTTCCTATAACTACGGTTATCAGTTCAACCCAGTTTTTTTTTTTTTTTTTCGCTGAATCAGAACATGTTACATGAGCACTCAATAAATCATATAAGCATTTGATCAAAGCCAAGAGTAAGATATATTATAAGAACCCTGCAAGACTGAATTTTATACAAGTTCTTACCAACTTACACAAGTTTCATTTAACCCTAAAATATAAAAAAAAAAAAATTATTTTTAACCATGCTAGCCATCGAAAGAACTAGTTATTTTAAGCCTGTAAGTTGTGGAAATCAGTATCTTGTCACACCATGACGCCCCGTATAAAAGGATACACAGTCGATATCTTGTTTGATTATTGTTGAATAAAGCTGAGGCTGAAAACAGCCTAGCTTTTAAGTATGAGGTCTAGTCTGAAAACAACCTCCTACACAATAACAATCTACTCAAAACTGCCACAAGAATCAAAAAGTTATGCAGATGAATATATAACCAAATGAACTACTGAAAAGATCACTATATCAAGTTAGCTTCAATCAACTGTAATGTAACTGAAAAGCAATTTATCGATCCATATGAGTGAAGTTGTACCTAAACCAAGTAATATAAACAAAAAAGAAAAGAAAAAGTATGGCTCGACGGGTGTTAGTGTGTAAAAATCGAATGGAGGTCGGATGAAAAATGGTGTTGCAAAGTGAAAAAGAACCCAAAAAAAAAACTTGTGTTTTTGTCGTGTTTAATAAGAATCTGGGTGAGAGGTATCAAGCAATATTGCAGTGCTGCAAATACGGGTGGTTGAAGTTGACATGTTTTCTCCAGTATGTTTTGTATTTCTCAATACCGATATCTAACCATGGTTTCATAACTCCATCATAGTGTATGACTGCTGCCCGCTCGATATCTTCTTGTTTAATACTAGAATGATATCCTAATCCATGAATTTGCCATTTTTGGTCCAACCCCATGGTTTGATTGTAAAATGTCATCCAACCTAAGGGTAAGGTACCAGCTTTCCACATTGGCTTCTTTTTTCCCTGCGATTTTATGGTAAAAATGAGATTACTGTTTTAAATTTTTATCGCACGATGACCACTAATTAAATAAGGATAAAGATCATAGCTAGAGGCGGTAATTTCAGCCCAGTTAGTTCTAAATTGTGCAATTTGGGTTAACTTTTGTCTCTAAAGGCTCAAACGGGTAAAAATTAGAAGGAAAAAATAGCTAAAAGGGAAACAGGTCAAATGGGTTGAACATGTTGGAAGGTTTCCAAAGTGTAATGTTAATGCATGTATTCTACTAAAAATAGCTTATTCAAAATAAAATCATTCTTAAAAAATACTTTCTTGTAATCAAAATATCAAATTTAACAAAAAATATTTGAAAAGAAAAAAAAAAGAGTTCCGGGTCAATCTAATTCTAACCCAGCCATTTTGACCGAACCTATTTTGACATGATATATCCCACCTCTAGTAAGTAACAATGGGTGTGTACGTATGTAAAGGGGGCAATTTCAAACCACTTGTCCAGAAAAGGGTCAAACTCAACCCAATTTAGCTATTTCAAATTTGACATTCGGGATGGAATGTAATCCAAATCGACTCATTAAGTAAATGGGTCATAATTGCCACCTCTACATAGCTACATAAAATCAAATGCAGTGCATAATGTCGTCAAAAACTAAGATTCCTAAATCTGCATGCAATTTTCAAGTTTGACTGAAGATAAATTACTGAAAAAACAAAAAAATACATACCAGTTGCAGGTATTTGTTGTAAACACTGGTCAGATTCCTTTTCCTCCACTTTTGCAAATCAAAGACATTTACACCAAACACCCAGGTGCACGCCTCATTGCTAAATATTTTCCCCACTGTTGGATCAGATAAGTTGAGTAACAAATTCATTCTGCGAAACGCAGGATCATTTCCTTGACAAGTCTTGACCGCCCCGTTGACTTTTCCCATCATATTTACTCTCCAAAGGTGTGTTAAATCTTTTCGTACAACCACATCATGATCAAGAAGTACAATCTTATTTAATGTCAGGAATATATCTGGTAAATAAAATCTAAGGTGGTTTAACGTGGAAGAATATCTTGGGTCCTGTGAATCATGGCCATCGGTATTTGGTGGGTCATATTTAGTAGTAAACCAATCAAAATTGTCCATGTTATGAATCTGGACTGAAGCTTTTTTGGGAGGATGTAATATGAACCACATTGAGAGTGCTGCAAAGTTTAGAGAATCTGTCACCACATGAAACACAATTTTCCCTGACGCCTGTGAATCAACAACTTCTATTAATTCACTACTCGCTCTCAAAATATATAAAATTAATGCCAGTAAATTTCAATTGTCATATATAGGTGGAAAACTGGAAATGGCCGGTTTAGGGCTTTTTAAGTAACGGGTTTGGGTCAAACAAGTAATTTCTAAAGCATGTCAAAATGGGTCAAACCAAGAAAAATTGATCCACCAACGTTTTTTGTTTCTTTTTTTTTTCAATTTTTATTAATAAATGTACGTAGTTAAAATATTCAGAAAAAAAAGAAGATTTAAGAGGTTATAAGCATTTAAATACCACTTTGGGATACATTTGCCCATTTAGACCCATTTGCCCCACTTGATATAATATATGAGCCAAATCAATCACTTCTAAATAAACAGGTGAAAATGGCCACCTCTACATGAAAGCCTCTATAACTTAAAACTATAAAAGGAGTTGCCATGCTATCCTATAGAACTATAAAAGTGCAAGCTTTAGTCATCATCATCATCATCATCATCATCATACTCAGTTAATCCCATCTATAGCAAAGCTAAGGTAGGGTCTGAGGAGGGTAAGATGTAGACAGCCTTACCTCTACCCCTAAGAATAGAGAGGCTGCTTCCAGTGAGACCCCCGGCTCGATGTGGTTTGGTATCAAGCCTTGGACATAAGGCACAAAACACTTAGCAATTGGGACAACCCCGATCAGTGCATGTACCCCTTTGTCTTTTGGCTATCAACGCCACCACATGATGCAAGCTTTAGTAATTATGTTTATTGTATCAGTACATGTGTTACATACACACATGAATTCTAGTGTAAACTAGGAGACAAAGAATGATATTCAAAGGAATAACTGCTATTGTCGGCGTATCACACAGGGAGAAGTAGGGGCAGCACTTAGTAAGATGGGAAGGGCTAAGGCGGTTGGGCCGGATAACATACCGATTGAGGCGTGGAAGTGTTTAGGAGAAGAAGGAGTTCGATTGCTAACTACTTTATTCAATCTTATTTTCAAATCTGGAAGGATGCCAGATCAATGGAGGACTAGTATAGTAGTACCTTTGTATAAGAACAAAGGAGACGCCCAATGTTGTGGGAATTATAGAGGGATTAAATTACTAGGGCATACTATGAAATTATGGGAGAGGGTAATCGAGTCTAGACTTAGAAGAGAAACTCAAGTTACGGTTAACCAATTTGGTTTCATGCCAGGGCGGTCTACCACAGAGGCAATACATATCCTTAGGAGATTGATGGAAAAATATAGGGAAAAGAAGAGAGATCTGCATTTGGTGTTTATTGATCTTGAAAAGGCATATGACAGTGTGCCCCGTACACTGATTTGGGATAGTTTAGAGTGTAGAGGGGTTTCTGGAAAGTATATAGACCTAATTAGGGATATGTATGTTAGGACTGAGACTACCGTGCGGGCGCCTGTAGGAGATACCGAATCTTTCCCTGTAGAAGTAGGGCTCCATCAAGGGTCTGCCTTGAGCCCTTTCCTGTTTGCTGTTGTCCTAGACGAGTTATCAAAGTCAATCCAGGAGTCGGTCCCGTGGTGCTTGCTTTTTGCTGACGATATTGTATTAGTCTCCGAGAGTAAACAAGGCTTGAATGCGAGGTTAGAGGAGTGGCGTGTAGCTCTAGAAAGTAAAGGTCTAAGGATTAGTAGATCTAAGACGGAGTACTTGCAATGTGACTTCAGTGGCGTGGGCAATGCTGAGGACGCTCAGATTACCATTGAGGGACTAGTGGTTCCGCAGGTATCTAAGTTTAAGTATTTAGGATCGTTTGTACAAAGGGATGGAGAGATGGAGAATGACGTAGCTCATCGCATCCAAGCTGGATGGTGTAGGTGGAGAGCAGCTGCTGGGGTTTTGTGCGACAGAAGGTTTCCAACTAAATTAAAGGGGAAGTTTTATAGGGTAGCAATTAGACCGGCTATGTTATATGGCTCTGAATGTTGGGCAATCAAGAAAACCCAAGCAAGGAAGATGGAGGCAGCTGAGATGAGGATGTTGAGGTGGATGTGCGGTCACACACGGCTAGACAGGATAAGAAATGAGGTTTTCAGGGATAGATTGGGGGTAGCTAGTATCTCGGATAAGATAAAAGAGGGGAGGTTGAGATGGTTTGGGCATGTGAAGAGGAGACAATCGACTGAGCCAGTTAGAGTGGTGGAAGGTCTCACTATGGAAGGGAGAAGGAGTAGAGGTAGACCAAAATTGACTTGGGATGAGCGGGTTAGACAAGATTTACTGGAGTTACACCTCTCTGAGGACATGGTCCATGATAGGGGTTCATGGAGGCATAGGATTAAGGTTAAGGACTATTAGGATACGGAGGCAGGACTAGGTGTATCGTGGGTCTTATTTGTGCTGTCAAGTTATGTGGTTTTTACTTATGTTTGTCTTCCTGTATATTTGTTTATAGGCTGTTTATGGTGGTATAGATGTCTAGCCTCTCAATTTTAAATTTTTTTTTTTTTTTATATATATATATATTTATTATTATTATTATTTTTTTTTCTCTCTCTTATTTTTTTAAGGTGTGCTTCGTTATGTGTTTTGAGCCGAGGGTCTCTCCGGAAGCAGTCTCTCTATCCATGGAGGTAGAGGTAAGACTTGCCTACATCCCACCCTCCCCAGACCCTACCAATAGCTTTGCTATTTGTGGGATTTACTGGGCTTGGTTGTTGTTGTTGTTTTAGGGGTTTTTAACAATATCCCTTATGGCTATTGTTTACAACTACTATTTTTAGTTTGAATCTTTTAAAAATGCAATATTCAAGCATAATCACAAACCACCTATTTGTATCTCAAAAACCATGGTTCGCTTCTTTCATTGGTAATGTGATAGAGAATACGTAAGGCTGTTGGTGATTACGTCTAGACATTAGTTTTTTTAGTGAAACTAAAAAAGTACTTAATGATAGCCCAAAGGGATATTGTTCGCATTTTCCTTATTTCAATGTATTGTTATCACGCTAATGAATTTTGATTAGAGAAAAGATTAATGATAGACAAATAAGTGTAACCAGACCAACCTTGCCACCCCGTTTCGACCAGTATAAAAGGTGGTTCATTTTATCCCAAATCTAATTTGGCCCGTTAAAACGGCCCAATCTATTACTTTCCTTCAAATGCAATTAAGACAAGCACTGCCAGTCAGAATCATCTACATTCGACAGTACTACAAGTACTCATCTTTTTAACTATACCTCAGAATCATCTATAATATATAATAGACTGGCATATGTAAGAAAAACTCAGATAAAGCCAGGTCAGCGTACCTTTGCAGAGGAAACAGTTGAGTCCACCACAACAGAACATGCCAAAACATTATCAGAAAACACAACAAAATGATAAAGATTTGGATCATGCACATCTGGATTGCTAGGCAGCTTTCTCTCTTCAGGATTTAAAGCAAAATATTCAGCTGTTAGCCTCATTGAAAGACAATGAAGCCCTTTTGGAGTAGTTCTTCCGGCCAGCTGTACAAGAAAAGACTCTTGCTCCTTTTGTACTCGAACCAGTTCTTCAGCATTGTCAGCCATGGCACGAAGCTTCTTCACCATGCTACAGCAATCAGGATAAATTCGCGCGGATTTTTGTAGGGAATTTTCCATGGACCGCATCCTCTGGAAAGCCCTGAAGAGATCATACGGAAGTCAGATTGATAATGAAGTCACATCAATCTATGTTTGACCACGGGCTTCGTATGAAAAAACCCATAAAAACATTTACAGATAGCATCACTAAAGACATTTATCAACTTGGTACCGTATTTAGATCCTGACATTTTGTTTTATCTCTAATGAGTCTGTAAAATTAAGAAGTTTAGCTTAGAAGGAAACAAGTCAAACATGATGAAATTGTATTTTAAATGCATAGAACCTCCTGAACCATTTTATTTGAAAACAAACTTAGTTATTTTTTTAAACAGCATGATTTTTGTAATAAAGTTTGACACGCCAACAAGTTGTACAAAACTTCAAATTTTTGGATAAAAAATGTTTCGAGTCAACCTAACACGTCCAGCTTTGACCCATGTCAAAAAGATAAATGCTCAACCCACCCATTTTTCCACCTCTAGAGATCAGGATTTTTTCCCTGTGAAAAAAATTCAAACTGATGTGCTTGATTGCATAGTAGATGAAACTCTTTCTTCTATAATCCAAGATAATCATGCATAAGAAACAAAAGAAATGATTGGTAACCTCCTAGACAAATCAGAGTCTTTGCTGACATCTCCCATGGCCCGTTCTAATTCTTTAATTCGTAATCGTAATTCCTTTACTAAATGAGTGTTGCCAGCTGGCATTGCAAAACTCAAGTAAGCTTTGGCCCTTATCAGCTGATCTTTCATCTCTTTAATCTTCGCATCCAAAGCTCTCCGTGCTTGTGGTTGTACATCCTGATCATCCCACGTCATCAAAACAAAGAAAACTAAATAAATTGCTCACACTTTGCATAGGCAAAAATATATATTATTCACATTTTAAAACACAAGACAATGCTCTTTAGAATTTCAAATTCAGATCATAGTATCATACTATCAAGTCAATATGCAGTTATGCACGCCGCCTGTATTCAACAAATCTACTTAAAAATAAGTCTATGTAATGTAATAGAGATACATTTACAAAGTCAAGGGCCAAACAAACTATATTAATCCAATAGAAAAAAATTAAAATGGTTTCGAATTTTCGCCATATACAACTTCACTAACCACAGCTAGCTACCCTCGTATTTAAAAAACAAAGCATAGATCAAAGTATCAAACCACTATCAATGAATTTATCGGTCTTTTCTCTTCCTGGCTCTGTCCACTATTTCCTTTTGCATCAACATCTCCTGAAATCATTCAGCATGCAACTATTAATACTCAAAAACTGCACAGCAATCATCCGACCGATCAATCAAGTTACAATTAAAGACACTCAAGAGACCAAGTGACCAACCATTTCCTTTATCATCAGACTTAATACCCAAATCCACGAATCCGGAACTAGAAATAAGATCGACTTTTACATCTTTATAAACCTCTAAAACAGGTTCTCTTAAGTCAACACCTTCCTCCTAATAACAATACCAACAAATACACATTTCAGTCACATAAACTTTTCAATCAAACAAATCATATAATATAAATATATAAATAATTAAATATATATAAACTAGCATTGCAAAAATAACCTGCTTTATTAAATTCAACTTCAGCATATCCCTCCTACCTTTCTGTAACAAATAAAAAAAAGATATATAATAATAAAATATTATAAATTAATCATAACAAAATCAGCAAAAGTGTTGATATAATTATATAAAACAACTGTGATATTCAATCATTAAACTAATTTAACTAATAACAATAAGTTGATAAATAAAACATCAAAAGGTAATTAATAATTAATAAGATCATACCAAACTTGATAAATCATCAACCAATCCATTCGATTCTGCATCAGAAAAACACATATAAAAATATACTTAAATATAAAAAATAATATTAAAAGGACGATTACAATAAAGTGCGTCTAACCGCTTTTGAATAGCAAAACTTATCCTACTAAAAACAAAACTTAATAAGAGTAAAACGGTACCGTATAGGAGAAGAATAGGGGCAAAAACAGAGAGGAAGAGAAGAGAAAGGATGCAAATCCTGGTACGTCGACGTAATTGCTTCATCTAATAATAATAGTAGAATGCTTAACGATCATTGGTTGTATGTATGTATATACGAGGATAGTTAACGGTCGAGATTTAAAGAATAATAATAATATTAGGGTTTATGTGTGCAGTGTGAGTATATTATATGGTTTGCTGTGTGATCTGATGGGAAAGAGGAGAGAGAGAGAAGATTTAGAGAGAGAAACAAAGGGGACGCGGGGAAGATGGTAAATACCATGTTCGTTGGTGTATATTGAAATTTTTATTAAAAAAAAAAGAAACTGTGATATAAAATGGTTTTTTTTTTTGTATTTTTTTAGTGATTGTTTGTGACGAATCTTTATAATCATTTACTAACATACGTGTCATCGTGTATGTCATTAAAATATTATAATGACTTAAAATTTATACAAGATCGATTTTAAGTGTTGTCTTAAGTGAGGATATTTTAGAAACCCAAAAGATCCGGCCGATGCGAAAATAACTTAAAACCCAAAAAACTTAAATATTGAAAACCAGAAACTTAAGAAGTTCAGTTTATTTACAATTTAATTTTTTTTAACAGCGAATTTCTTTATATGTCGTCATCACACTCTTTAGTGGAGCTTGAAAAAACTAGTGGTAAGGGTCGAAAACTGCGAGACCTCGTTTTTTTTCCTATCGTTATGTTTCGGGTTATATGTTCGGGGCGACGATTCAATTCGATTCGGGTCGGATTAAACAAATAATAACTCTCTCTCTCTATATATATATAACTTTTCTTCTTAAAAAAACAAACACCTAAAATAACTATGATGATGCGAGATAGAAACTGAGCCTGCCTTACAACCAAGGTTTTCAGAACCGGACCCCCGGGCTGTTCACCGGTTCGACCGGTCCAACGAACCAGGTCAAAAATGCATCGAAACCCAAAAAATAAAAACGGTCTGACCCTTTATTTTCCGGTTCGACGGTCCACAAGCGGTTTAGTTGCAGGGCGGTCCAAACACCCGAACCGGACCGGTCCGGACACCGGTCCGACCGGCCGGTCCGGTCCGGTTTTCAAAACACTGCTTACAACTCAACACGACATCCTTTGAGATCTTTGAATTCAACGATTATTGATTCTGAATCGTAGTTATCAGCAATTTTTTTCTATGTAAATCACCAAGCTATTCGCGAGATACTCGTCTGCCATCTTGTTGCAAAAGGCGATTCTTGAATATTTTCATTGCTGAAAATCTATTCTCTATTGTGGCAGTAGAAACTGGAAGTGTCAAAATTAGTCAAACTAGTCTATCAACCAAATAGTAATTCTCACGTTTCTGAGTTTCCACAAGACTTTTGCATAGATCAGTAAGAGTTGATACGCTACCTAGCGTATTCATTTTCATTTCAGCTTCAAAATCTTGTAACTGATATGATAATTGACTCCTCTCGTGCTATGTAAAATCTTTAGGATAATACTTCTCACAAGAAGACAAGTGTCATCAACATTAATCTTTTTTTAAAGTAAACTAGAGCTAATAAATAACAACTCCATAGTTTGCTCACTAAATCTACTATTCAACTCCTCTATTTATTTGTCCAGTGTGGCTGTAAATATATCCACTCGGTAATAGTGTTCAAATGTGATACGAAGATCTGTTTTACGAGGTCGACACCGAGTAGTAGAAGTATATAAATCCTTCAAATTCGGCGTTGCTATTTGATTTCAAGGTTTCTGATACAGTAATGCTAACATGAACCAAGTCCAAAAACCTTTATTGTATCATCCCTTTTGCATCAACAAATCTCAAAACTATGGCCATTTGCTCTTTTTTCGACTCATCAACCATAACACAAAAGAATGAATCCCCCAATTCATTACGAATATGCTTTCGATTTTTTTATTTTTTTGCAAAAATACTAATAATTTCTTTTTGAATATCTGAAGAAGTGTACTTTGCATTACAAGGAGCATTCTTTAATATAACCTTTGCAAGTTCATCATTATAAGAAGCTAGAAGTTTTAGCAATTCAATGAAATTACCTCGGTTCTTAGAACTAGAAGATTCATCATGACATCGTAGAGCACAAGCTTGGTACGTCAACCAACGAACTACATCAACATTAGTTTTTAACCGTAAATGGTTCTTCTTTATTGTCTCTTCATATTATCAATGTGTGCTTCTTGGTTCAACAAGTTTCTACTCAATTCAATGGAAATTTTGTGTTGTGAACTATTAATGTGGGTCAAGAATGCACACTTTGTCCCACCCACTTTTTTCCAATTGTCAAACCCTTTAACCGTAAATGAATCGTGACCTTTGCTCACACTTTGCCTCTCACTGGATATATAACATGTAAAACAATAAGCAGAATGTGTTGTTGGAGAATACTCTAACCAAGTAGGAAAACAACCGAACCAGGTATATTGGAACCGACGAGCATGCTTTTTTGTTCCTTTATTTTGATACTCTTTCCTTTTAAGTTTTATTTGGTATGCTCATAAAGAAAGATAAGCACGTCTTATATTTTTCTCTTTCATTAACTAGATATTCCCACATTGGCTTTCGTTTTCCCGGATCTCTTTCTAAATGGTTAACAATATCTTCATTAGTGTTTGAATGTGGTTGTGAAGCTTCGGAATTACCAAGGTGTTCTTGTTGATTTTCATGCTCTTGTGGCTCATTTTTTTAGATTGTTAATTGATAATACGTCAGATCTACTTAACGCGTATTCCAAATCATCATCCATCAAAACCACGGAGCCAACCAAACTCATCAGTTGAGATAGCTCCCCAACCTCCACCTTAGACAACACCGGGCGTTTCCAACTCCAAGCGCAACTAGGCCCCATCATCCCCATACTAAGCCAATCCGATACTAGACACAACTTGGACCCTTCTAGATCTAAAGGGGGCCATGTACCTTTGAGACGAAGCCTTGAAACCAACTCATAGATCCATCCGCACAAGAAAGTATTATTTCCATTGCCCAGCTCTCATTTCATTAGTTTACCACGATCTAATTTATTTTGCCGAAACACCTCATACACCTTAAAAATACGCTTCTAAGGCTAGGGTTCCAAGAATGGGAACTGTTGTGAACATCCCTAAACCACCTTCTTCCGCAACTCACGGCTGTTGACTTTGAATTGCCACCACCACTTTGCGGCAACATCACCTTTTGGTCACATGTGTATGAATACAAATCCTTTATTTTCTTTTCCTTCTAAATTGAAATGATAAAATTTGGCCTTATAAATATTTTCTTTCAACTTCCTGCCAATTTTTTATTTTTTTTAAACACAATGGCTTAGCTTTTCTTTTTCAAGAAAACCAATAAATGAATTTTATTTCCATACACAAAAGTAAAAAACAAGTACACAACCCACAAATAAAAGTTAAAACCTATCATCTCCTACCATTTCCAGAACAAAAGAAAAAAAAAACACATCCAGACCACCAGTCACCACCACCACCACCACCAATGGCAACATATGTAACCACACCAAAACTCACTACAACTCTCTCATCATCATCTCTCCAAACCTTCCTTTACAGACACAAATTCCCAATCCTCAACCGTTCTCCACTCCTTATATCATCACAATCATCACCATACAGTTGTTACACACCTACCTTCAATCTCTCCAAAAAAGCCCTACCTTTTCTCTCCGATTATAATAATAATAACCGTCACACCCTATCAAAACCTCGTCGTTTCACTAGCCGAGCCGTCTCCACTAACGGCGCCGAGCCGCGTAGCTATGACTTCGACTTGTTTACAATCGGCGCCGGTAGTGGCGGCGTTAGGGCTTCTCGTTTTGCCGCCAATTTTGGGGCGTCGGTTGCTGTTTGTGAGCTTCCCTTTGCTACTATCTCTTCTGATACTACTGGCGGCGTTGGTGGAACGTATGTTTTTTTTTAATAATAATATTATTATTGTTTTCTTTTTTTAATATTTGAAATTTAGTTACAGACTTACAGTTGGTGTTATAGTTTTATAATTTATACTATTACTGCTGTTATTATTATTATAATTATAATTATAATTGTGATAGTTAATGTTTATAAATTATAACTAACCTAACCTTTTTGAATACAAATTAAATAACTAAACATTAGGAGATAAACTATTAACTGATGGTTAAGTAGTTAACATTAAGCCATTCATAGGCTCGAATGAGTCGTTAGTTACACCGTAGGACGAACAGCTATGATCTCAGCCAAGAAAGAGGCTCCTGTGAATTTCCTCTCGGACCCCATAGAAGGGAGATCCACCCTACGTCCAGCAGACCTGCTTGTCTTTGGGTGGGCCGGGGGGAAACACGCTTGTGTCGACCTAACAGGTGTATCTCCCCTGGTTGGTTTGAGGGATACTGGTTTTGTAGCAGGGCAAGCTGTGCGGAAAGCAGAGTCGAAGAAAGTTGAGAAGCATGCTAAAGCTTGTGAGGAGAACCAACACGTTTTCGTACCCATGACATTTGATACCTTTGGCTCCTTGGCACTGGAAGTTATCCGTTTCCTGACCAGAGTCCAACGGGTTATCCATAACAGTGTCTCGACTCGGGGGGGGGGGGGGGGGGTTCTTTTTTAGTAGGCTAGGCTTTGTCGTCCGGAAAGGGGTGGCGGCGCAACTTGTAGCCCGCCTGCCCGCTATCTTGATGTAATTTTTCACGATTAGGAAAATAAAGAAATAAGTATAAAAAAAATTATGTTGAATGAGTAAAGATTTTGTTGGTGAGCTGATCATAATGATGAATATTACAATAAGTTGTTGGTACTTGGTATTATTGATGGTTTATATTAGCGTTGTTATAGAGCGGTTAGATTTCTGTTGTATTATCTGTTTAGAAAGTTTTGTGTGTTCACTATTGGCTCTTGTGAATTTAAATAGGAGGCCGTCTCTTTGTGTTTGATCGTTCAAGAAAGTACATTACACACACATACCTATGGTTCTCATACTATATTTTGATTTATGGTGGTATGAATATGTTACTCTGGTGATGAAGTAATATTTTTAATTGAGTGACTATGTTGTTTATTGTGTTATTATCAGTGAGTAAAGATTCTGTTGGTGATTTCTGACATTTATGGTGGATTTAACTATTTATTACTAGCCGATTACCCCGGGAAGGTCCCGGGGTTGATAGGAAAAATCCTAAACTCTCATCACAGATCACACACCATTCCACTTAATACATGTATCAATTCTCTTAACAAATTAAACTAAACTGATATAATGGAACTTACATAACCACCAATACCTCTATCAAATCTGTTAAGAGTAAACTTAAGTGACATAAATTAAGCTTAACTGAATGTAAGTAAACTCAACTTAAAGTAACTAATGAAACATGTAACTCAACTCAGCTTTAAGTACCTAATGAAACATAAATCTATTATACTATACAACTCAACTGACATTGAAACAGACCTATGAGTAATAGATGTAAACAATCTTCCAATACATGTATCAATTCTCTTAACAAATTAAACTAAACTGATATAAATTAAACTTAACTCAACCTAACAAAACTCACCTCTCTACAAAAAATAAAAAAGAACAATAACTAAATCTTTAAGCATGAAATAAGGTGAATAACAGTAATAATATCATACCTTCGATCTAACCATGAACCTTATGCCTCGAATGCCACACCACAGAAAACGAACCTGATCCGAGCTGTCTCCCTACCACGTAATCCCCAACCGATCGACCTCTGTACGAAGACTGAGTCATAATAATAATAATAATAATAATAATAATAATAATAATAATAATAATAATCACTATACTCGTTACCAAACATCCTAGATAATTGTTACTAAACCTATTACCAAACACCCTTTATTTACCTTGAGTTATATAAACCTTGCTCCTCTTTATGTTGTTCCTGTTAACATAACACCACACACACTAAAGTGTGTTGCTGTTTAGGAGTATAGCATCGATTGGTATAATCACTAAAACCTTAAATTAAAAGGGATGACTTGCATGAAATACCTGTGAGACCAATTATCCTTTCAAGGTCCGGTGCAGTCTCCATAAAATCATCACCTTCACAATCACCACCCCTACTTTCCACCATCTTCAAAACACGGTTCAGTACATATTTAAAACTGTTTTGCTTCTGGGTCATCATCAAAACTGGCAACTTACGTTTCTTAGTGTTACTCGTCTCTTGTTCTCTTTGAGGCATTTTATCAAACACTTGGCGTGCACTTTCATCAGGCGAACTAATAACCTCCGTTTCACACCCTTCAGTCACCAAATTTGCAAAATCAGTTTCATCAACATCGCCATCATCGATGGGCTCAGTATCTAGAACACCTAATACGAGAGCATGGAGTAATAATAGTATATAATAATAATACTAATAATATAATAATAAAAATATAATAAAAAAAGAAAATATAAATAAAAGTTTGTTGGGCTCGTGACCCAACCTAAACAAAACATGGCAAAAGTCGGTTACAAGATATATGGAGATATACATATTTGTTTTGACGGCAGAAGGAATGGAGCGAGATTTTTATTGATTCATTCGACAGAGAGCTACATTCATTCGTTTTGATTGCACAGAGCGGAGAAGCAAGAAGATATTGAGAGCAGGGAAGGAGAAGAGTGAGGAAGAATTAGGGATATTAGGGTTTGAGGGACGGTCAAAGAGATTGATGAAGAATTAGGGATATTAGGGTTTGAGGGGAGATGGGATAATATTATAAAAACGAAAAAATTAAAAAAACTTAAAATTTTCACCTCATTATGCCACGTGGCACATTCAAGGTGGGGTTGAGGCCACCATTGAACGCCACGTCAGCAAAAGGGCTTTGTTTTATATATATATATAGATTGATATAGTGGATGTTTTAGTTTTGTTTATGGTGGTATGAATGTGTTGCTCAGGTGATAAACTAACATATGGAATGAACTATGAAGGTTTATGATGCTAAAAAACATGTAATCGAGTGACTATGATATGTAATTATTGTGTTCATATCAACGGTTAAACGCCTAAAATTGTGTTGGTGATATGCCATTTATGATGGATTTAATCTCATGCTATTGATATGATATGATATGATTGATGATTTATTTTTATTTATGGTGGATTGGTGGTATGAGTGTGTTGATATCGTGATAAATTAATATTTGGGGTGAAGGTGTGTGCTTCGTGGATGTGTACCAAAGAAACTGCTTGTTTATGCATCTAAGTATTCTCATGAATTTGAGGAGAGCCTTGGTTATGGATGGTCATACAACTCTGAACCAACACATGATTGGAGCACTTTAATGGCTAATAAGAATGCTGAGTTGCAACGTCTCACTGGAATCTACAAAAACATTTTGAATAATGCAGGAGTCAAATTGATTGAAGGACGTGGAAAGGTTATGTTGTTTATATTTTGCAATATTTTTATGTTTGTGTTTTGAAGAACGATGAACTTGGACGATAATGGCGTTTCTCAAACATTTACGTTAGTAGAAAACTAAAAATAGTTTCCAGGATTTTGTGTCAATGGTTATAAATTGTAAGCTTGGGTTGATATTTTCATAGTGTTGACTGATGAAATTGACTCCCGAGACATAAATTTTGGGGTTTCTTTGGTAAAATACTGACTTAGTTTAATGTTTGTGTTGTTTTAGTCATGCACCAATTTTTGCATTTGGGGCATCAAAATTTAATGTTTTTCTGTACCGTTTGGGTTATTTGTAACTGATAAATTCAGTTTTCTATATGATAATTTACATTGTATGTAAATCTAACATTTTTCATAAAAATATCATTTTTGACGATCAGTTACAAAATAATCAAAAAGATTATCATGGAAAAAAACCCTGATTTTTTTTTAATTTATTACTTTAATCTCACCGTGTCACTAAAAAAAGTTACGTTATTGTGAAATGAATATTATGGTGTGCAACAAAAAAAAATCACAGTTCACTAGATTGTTTCATTCATAAAAAAATTGTAGATAATAAATAGAAGAGATTTACCCGGTGTGAGATATCACATTGTTAGAGGAACCCTAGATGCTGTCGGAGTAAAGGATAGTTTACCTACTAAGACCTCTGTTGACTGTGTTGCTTTTTAAACAGATATTTAACATGTATTTTGTATAATTTTGTAAGCAGATTGTAGACCCACACACAGTGGATGTTGATGGGAAACTCTACACTGCAAGAAATATTTTAGTTTCAGTTGGTGGACGCCCATTCATTCCAGATATTCCTGGAAAAGAATATGTGATAGATTCAGATGCGGCCCTCGATTTGCCATCAAAACCTACTAAAATTGCAATTGTTGGTGGCGGTTATATTGCAGTTGAATTTGCTGGTATTTTCAATGGTTTGCAAAGTGATGTACATGTATTTATTCGTCAAAAGCAGGTTTTACGTGGGTTTGATGAAGAGGTGAGAAATTTCAAATAAGACTTATATGGTATCTTAGAGAGATTTGACTTCTCAAACTTACGTATTTGGTTTTTTATTACAAACAAACCATTATTCTTGCAAATGAAAAAATACCCTTTAGAAGAAAAGTTTTATCAGAAGAAAAAATGCCAAATACAATACTTTTTTTCTGCATTTTTTTTAACAATTTGTCAAAAGCATCCATTCTTGTTAACTAGAGTGTTTTTTTTTCTGCTAGAGGTAGCAATACAGATATACACACTTACGAGTGGGTCGATTCGGATTAAGTTTTACATCTTGACAGGTCAAACAAGCCAAATTATAACCTTAGATTAGAAGGGAACAGGCCCAAGGCGTATTTTTAATGGCATAAAACATTCGAAATCGTTTTGTTCGAAATTCATACTTGGTGTATTTTTTATCCGGTAATTATAATATAAAAAAGTTGACATTTTGGACAAAAAGTTGTATCGGGTCAACCAATCCAAATGGGATGATTTTTTTTTCTCCCATTTTGACCTGAATCGATTTTGCTATCTCTAGATTCTTTAAAAATGTTTTCTTAAAAAGGGTGGTTGGTCTGTAATAAAGATCTAAGTACTACAGTTCAAAGGTCAGTCTCTCGGTAGTATAAATGTTTTGTTTATGGAGCTATTGTGTTGAAAAAAACACGACCTTTTGACTTGAATAGATTAGAGACTTTGTAGCTGAACAGATGTCATTAAAAGGAATTGAGTTTCACACTGAGGAGTCGCCACAAGCCGTTATCAAATCTGCAGATGGGTCATTGTCCTTAAAGACTAATAAAGGAACAATTGATGGCTTCTCACATGTTATGTTTGCCACAGGACGCAAGCCCAATACAAGGGTACGTTTTTCAAGTAAAATTACGAATTAAATAACAAGTTGCCAAGTATTTACATATCATAACACCTCTTATTTTTTACTAACTGTGCTTTGATGAAGGATGTTGTGATGTATCTCAATCGAAAAGTTGAGATAATCATTTTCTTATTAATCACATCGTGCAGCTACATTTTTAGTTTATATTTCTATTATAAGGTCCACCCACACTGAGAAGTTACCCATTGTGAACTAATACCCTACTTGGACCTTTAAAGTTTTTAACTAACTTAAGATCATCGAGAGTCAACTCATAAGTGCGTGGACATGAAGCAAAGAAATATACTTATTATCATGGGACCAGGTGTAGATGATTTGTAATTAAATTATGTATTTGTTTGGCGTTGCAGAATTTGGGATTGGAGACTGTGGGTGTGAAAATGGACAAAAATGGAGCAATACTGGTATGTTTATTTTTGACCTTTTGTGGTCTATATATAATATATGTTTGGGGGTTATTTTCATATTATTTCATAATTTGTATGTATGATGACGTTTAGGTTGATGAATATTCACGTACATCGGTTCCATCGATATGGGCAGTTGGAGATGTTACTGATAGAATGAATCTAACTCCTGTTGCTTTGATGGAGGGCGGGGCATTAGCCAAAACCCTTTTTGCAAACGAACCTACAAAACCAGATTTTAGGTATTTTTTTCTCTTTTAATATGCCCTATTGTTTCAAACTGTATGCCTCATTGTTGACTTTTGATTGTTTTGTAGCGCTGTACCATCTGCAGTGTTCTCCCAGCCACCAATTGGGCAAGTCGGTCTTAGTGAGCAACAGGTGACACTCATTACTGCAACAACTATATTTAGATGTGGAAATGAACCAGTCAGACGTGTTGGGTAACTGGTTAAGATGAGCAGTTTTTTAATGGGTTTGGTTCGTCGATCTAGAGCATTTTTGTCCAAAAATTTATATACTTCTTGTAAATGATTAGTTTGTCAAGTATGATAGAAATTCTGTTTATTCGGTATGATTTTTGTTAGTAAAACGATCTAAAAAATTGTATGCACTAAAAATATACTTTGGGTGGCTTTGGACCCATTAGAGATAATAAAACTAGAGGGGGCAAATGGGCTGGGCGCCCGGCGACTTGAGTAGTATGTAAATAGGTAACATGTTGTATAGGTTGAAACAGGTTGGACCCTGGGGTCAGCTGACCCGAAACACTTTGTTCAATTATTCTTGACTTCTATAAGTAAGTGTCAAAGTATGATTTGAAAATCATATTATCTAAAAACTAATAAAATTCTCTGAATCATAGATATAAGTGGCTTTATGCTTTAAAAATACACTTTGGGCAACTTGTCATTTGACTTGTTTTCTTTTTTAAGCTACTCTTTTATTCGCCTCATTTGACCTGTTAAAGAGGTAAAACATAACCTGAATCGAGCCTTTCAAGTAAACGGGCTGAAATTTCACCCCTTGATTTAAATATTTATTAGCAGATACATCTACTAATTCATACATAATTTGCAGGCAATAGAAGAATACGGTGACATCGATGTCTATACAGCAAATTTTAGGCCCTTAAAAGCTACTCTATCGGGCCTTCCGGATAGAGTTTTCATGAAACTTATAGTGTCTGCAAAAACTAACCAAGTGGTCGGGTTACACATGTGTGGTGAAGATTCAGCGGAAGTTGTGCAGGTTACTTGCATCTTCTGTTTACATTTTTTTCCTTATTTTGTTTGGTGATCCAATTCATGTAAAAATACAGGGATTTGCTGTCGCTATCAAAGCTGGGTTGACCAAGGCGCAGCTTGACTCAACAGTCGGTGTTCATCCTACATCAGCAGAGGAATTTGTTACCATGAGGACGCCTACAAGGAAAATTAGAAATTCTTCATCTGGGGTATGACACTGAACTTTTTTATAGAAGGTGTTTGGGTGTGCATTTTGAAAATGATTATGTGATATAGATATATCAGAATGAAATAACAAAATGGACCATATAAAATAGTGTTTGGTGTTGCTTGAAGTTGTAGCAATCAAACATTCTAGTGTTTTTAACTCATTCTAATTATTTAAAAAAATGTAGATCAAAGCATACCTTTTAGTGAAAATAGGATAGGAGAGTTGGACTGTGTAATGAAAGTAAACGTCTTTTAATCAGTTCCAAAACACAGATTCAAACACCTCTTTACACCCTGCTATCAGATCATTCGTTTGGATTTTTTCATTAAACCTAATCAGATCTTTTGATTCTTTTCTCATATAATCAGATCTTGAGTAACAGAACCTTCCCTTTTTGGCTGCTAATATTTTTTAATTTACCCAGGGTGAATTTTAATGCATAAAAACCTCTTAAACTATATTAATTTGAAAGTTTTATATTTTTTTAAATAATATGATTTTTTGTAGTCATGTTGACACATTGTTTATAAAGAAATTTGGTCCAAAAAGTGTTCCCACCAACTCACCAGCCCATTTCAATCTGTAGCATACAATGTCATGTTTTGAATCCATTACAATCGTGCATTTTGCCACTCTATCAGTGATAAGGTCTAAATTTATTACTCCCTCCGTCCCATTTAGATGTCATGGGCCCACAAACACACAGATTAAGAAATCTTTGATTGTATGTTGTAAAATGACAATAATATCCTCAAGTTATTATTTCAAATCTTTGATTGTCTTTTGTCTTTTATGGGCAAAACTGGAAATTGCTTAGAAATGGACATTTAATTTGGGACAACAAAAAGTAGAAACATGGACATTCAAAATGGGACGGATGGAGTATTTTAAATTGTTGGCATCATGTTTCTTTGCTATAAATTCATATAAATCATCGTGTTGAAATTCCATTCAGGGTAAGACGGATTCTGAGGCTAAAGCGGCTGCAGGAGTTTAGCAAGTGACTGGTCAACTAATTGCATTGCAATACTTACATATAAGGTAATAGCCAGTTAAATACTTCATTTATTTTGACACAAGTATACTGATGAAGTAGTGGTCACCCCATATAACAACTTTATATATCTTGTGGTTGGATATTATGTTCTTGTTTTCATTATAATATTAATATATTACTAGCTATTGGCTCTCCTAATATTGCTTTTCATTATTTATGATTTAAATTAAAGGTGGTGATTTTGACATATTTACTCATTAATCGATCGATTTGGTTTTTGTTTTATCTATAAACAGGGTCAAAATGAAATAGTTAGCTAAAAGGGAACAGATTGAACGGGTTGAAAGTCATGTCAAATCTGTTTTTATGCATTTAGTCTCCTGAATAGTTTTTATTTTGTGTTATATATTGCTATTATATTATAATTATTATTTTGTAATTATAATTAACTCATTAATCGTTTGAAATAAAAATAGACATGTACAAAAAGTATTTGTGTTTACATGTTTCGAGTCTTTTGACCTGGTACCCCACCTGCCTGACGGGCTTGTCTTAGCAATTTTGAACATTTGTTATAGGCAGTTCATATTTTTATATTATTTTTTTTGTAAATAATATCTCAATAGGTAATTGGTTAGGCACAAAATCCTACAAGTGAGAGCCTTATATGTGAGCTGAGGTGTTTCTTGTTGATATAAAGGATGACTCAGTCATGGTCATACTCCAAGATATGTTGATGGAAGAAGGTTTTGATGTATTAATCATATTTCAGTCTTTTTACTTCTAGTATCTTGATTCGAATAATTTATTGATCGAGAATGGTATATACCCATGTATTTATGCCTATTTGTGATTAAAGATATAGCTATTGCGTGATGTTTTCATGAAGTTTAGCCGTCAACGTTAAAATCTAATCTTGTGGTTAGATTATTGATTGTTTCGCGAGACTTTTATCTCAGTGTAGAAACTCATCCCGGCTGTATGTTTACAATCCTGCTATTTGAAGCTGCTGCATATATGTTTTTGTTTATGGTTCTTCTTACTGCTGGTTATACATCCTCCAACATCCTTGTGGAAGTCATGGTCCTGACTGGCACATTCATTTCTATTGTTTTTTGGTCATACAATTCCTTTTAAACCTCGTCTTTAATATGGCTAGAGGGATGCCAACACCATGCGATGCGATGGAAAACAATGACACCGGTACTCATGTAATATTCACATATACAAATTAAACAACGACACTGGTACTCATGTAACATGCACATATACAAATTAAAGAGAACCAAATGCTCATTTTATGGTGTAGTTTTTTGTAAAAAGAATATTAACATATGAAAAAGTAATAGGTGTTTAAAAATCGTGAGGGTAGTTGAGTCGAAATACATATATGTCCTTGTTTGGACACGCTACTCCAAATAAAGCATGCCAAAAACATAGGTCTTGTGATGGCCTTGCCTCGAGCATCACTCTTGGAGTCGGATGATCACATCGCATGTATTGCACGTTGCTCATGGTCGGGTTGCGTATATATTTGGCCCCTAAATTTTGATGATGACTTTACAAACTGTTTGCTATCATTTGGAATAATAGGTTGCGCAGTCAGAGCCTTCGTCTAAAAAGTTATTTGCCGTAAACGACATCCTCAGCGCAGTAGTCACGAACCAAACTTTTGTGGGCCGCTTCACAATTTCTATCAAAAGTGGGTCTTTGTGTTCGTGACATCGAGCTATCAGCATTATCTTATAATATTTCCACTAATATCATACCGACTGTCTTGACAATTGCTGACGTAAGAATCTTTAATAATGAAGAGGGTGAATTTGAATTATCTATCTCCAAAAACTAATTTATGTTGGAAGCTGGTGAATTTAGATGAGTTGAAAAGTGTTTATTAATATTTTATTATTATTATTATTTGTACAAAATGAGTCGTTGCACATCATCTCCATAACCGTGAAGCTCTCCATGCTCACGCCTCCACTTTGTGACCACGCTAGGGTGACACAGTACTTAACCGTGTGGCTTTTAGCAACTTCGGACCATGACCCTTCTCCAAAGGACCATACCACACATATTCGCATAGCCTTAGTATTTACTTTTATTTTTCTTCATTTATTTTGAATAGTTACAAAATAATAAATACTAGTAGTTAAAACAATAAATAAATTCGCATCATGATTTGTTTAGTGACTAAAAGAATTTTCTCAATTGAGATACTCCAACCAAAAGGGCAAAACAGGAATAACAAAATAATATCAAGAAAAAGACATCACGTGCTTCACCTTTTCACAAACTAATCACTCAACTGGAGCCAAAACAAAAAACGCTCCTCCAATTCCAAACTCAAAAACACAAAAACAAAGGCGCCAACTATTCATCCATCTCCCGCCCCACCCTTCTTTCTATTTCTTCTCCATCTCTCTCAACTCTTTAACCACACCTTCCCAAACCCTCTCTCTCTCTCTACACTTTCTCTCTCTAAAACCTAACCATGCACGGCCACCTACCTCACCCCATCACCACCCCCACCGTCTTCTCCGACGCACTCCTTTCCAAAAAAGGAAAGCCACGTGGCAGCTACAACTGTCGCCGTTGTGGTCAACCTAAAAAAGGCCACGTCTGCCTCCTTCCTCCACCGCCGTTGACCACCGATTCCGCCGCCGTTACTCCCACCGTTTCCTCAACCTCCAAACCGCCGCCTTCTGTTTCTTCCATCTGTTCTATCCGTACGGTCCGCACATGTTCTAATCTCCGTCGCGCTTTGTCGTTCGATGATCTCGATAATAATAATAATAATAATAACGATGACGATGATGATTATGATGATAATAATAATAATACTGATGATGATGAGGAAGGGACTGAGGAGGAGGTGGAATTTGGATGTGGTAAGATGCCGGTGAGTTTAGTGTGGGAGGTGATGAGGAGGTTGCCGCCGGCGACGTTGTTGACGGCTGCGAAGGTGTGTACGGATTGGAGAGATATTATTCAGCAGCTTTGGAAGGCTGCTGAAGAGGTTAGGGTTAGGGTTCCGTCGAAGACTCCGGTTGGATATGTTTCATCGGTTTTGCAGAAGTGTTGTTCTAACCTTGTTAGACTCTCACTTACTATGGAAAGGTTTGAACACTTTTAGATGATAGATGATAAATGATAGATCTGGTTATTGCCTTATTGGACTTGATTTGATGATAGATTGACCGGTCAACGGTGTTTTCGGACTAAAAACTATAAGTGATGAAACGGTTAAACCTAATGATGAGTTTGAAAGCTAATTAATTTGTTAAAGAATTGAAATCTAATGGTGGAATTGAACTGAATTAATTGATTGATGTTTGAAGGCTAACTAATTAATTTGTTAAAATATTGAAACCTAATGGTGAATGTGAAGTAAATTAAATGTGATGAGGATTGTTGTTTAGGTGATTGATTGATTTGTGTTTGCAGTGATATGGATTCGACTATGCTGGCCTGCATCGCGTTTGCCAGTCCGAATCTTGAGTCTCTTGAGATCCGTATGTGTGAAGGCTCATTCAATCGTGTTACGGGGTATATTTACTGACTTATGCATGATTATTGAGATTGAATGTTGATGATTTGATGTGAAGTTGGGATGAACTTTATCTGCATTGCCAATAAGCTTTAGCCCTAATGGCATTGGTGAGGAAGGGGAGATTTGGGCTGAAGGCCTCAGGTCCCAAGTTTGAATCCGATCCCAACCGAGTAAAAACCTTAGTTGGTCTTCTAGGGGTGGATTTTTCCCGGAACGCTGTCTGCGATCTCTGGGTGTATGGGGTCGCCTTTTGCCATTGGGTTACCCCGGGTAGCTGGGCTTTTATTCGTTGGCCATTCAATAAAAAAATTTGTAGGCATCAGTCATGATCTTTATCTGCATTGCATTTGGATTCCCATATTGTGTTTTTAGCCATACCTCTTGAATTTAGAAACTTTGGCTTGGGTCTTTGCTTGCTAGACTGTTTTACATGTTTCAGTAACACAATAAATCACATTCTATATTCTATTACAATTCATTTTTGTAGTTATTTAACACACTCATACTCACACAGGTATGTATCATGAGTTTTCTTGTTTGGACATGCTTATGAAATGTTTACTTGTTCCAAAACAGGTTTGTTATCAGGTTTATAATATGGTTTTTGTGTTGCCTGATTATGCTAACTCTACATCTGAATGAGCTAAATTTGACTGATGAGATTGAGCATGTAATGTTTTCTAGTTTAATAAAAACATTAATTGCTGCAACCAAATTTGATTTCTTAGTCCTCAACATTTTAATAGTTTATTTGTAACTTGTCTTCTGAATCCATAAAGTTTTTGTGGTGTCAAAGTTGAAAACCTTTTGCTTTGTTATTGGTATGCAATTCTAAGTGCAAACTTGTAAAAAGAAGTATAATGGGTCTTTATGGATAACCAACAAAGACATCTATGATATCTCTACTGTCCATGTGATTTTGTGTATAAGATTCTGGCTTGTTACAGTTGATAAATAACAATTATCTCTAAATTTGAGTTTGTTTATTTCAGAGATGAATTGGGCCGTTTTGTTGCGGAAAAACGTTGCCTCACAACTCTTAAAATGGAGGGGTGTTCAAACCTTGGATCTTTTGTTCTTTGCTCCAACATACTCTCCACTCTCTGGCTTTCAGATCTTCATTCACTTTCAAAGATGGTATGCATCTTTTAAGTAGTTCTTAGTTATGTTCCATTATGGTTAATGTACATTTTTGTTATCATGTTTGGTGCTTACTCTTACTATTTTTTTTGAAATCTTAATTAGGTTTTTAATACCCCCAATTTGATTGAGATATCCCTTGATTTTTCTCGCCAAGAGAATGATAGCACCGATCTTACTTCAATGATGGATGGCCTTGGAAGAACCTGCCCTAGATTACAAAATATTCACATTGCTTCTCTTCAACTTTCTCATTCTGTTGTTCTTTCTCTCACTGCTGCAAATTTAAGGTATCCCGAGTGGCATTTTTATTGTATTTGTTATGTGAATCATCATTATGGACTATTAAACTGGCATACTTTTAGTGCATTGTAACAATAAACTTCATGGAATATTTCAATGTTTCACATAAATATATGCCCTATTGTGTGCATTTTAGGGGCTTGCGCATGCTATCACTTGTACTTGGATCAGAAATAACAGATGCATCGGTCGTAGCAATTTCCAAATGCTACTCAAATCTGGAACTTCTTGATCTCAGTGGGTAAGTTATATTTATTTGTACTTTGTATCATGGTCATTTTCAAAATATATGTTTGTGCTGTTTTTATACCATGTAAATCTCCATCCATTCATTAATGGTGCAGGTCTAGCATAAGCGACACTGGTCTTGGGATGATATGCAATGTATTCCCTGAGACTCTAACAAGACTCCTTGTCGCTCTATGTCCCAACATTACATCAAGTAATTTTTAAACCCACAATCTAAAGCATACTATACTTTAGTTATTTTTTTAATTTGATAATAATTAACATTTGCTTCTGTTACTCATCAGGTGGTATCCAGTTTGCCACTGCGCAATTACCTCTTTTGGAACTCATGGATTGTGGGATGACAATATGCGATTTAGACGCACAACCTCCAACCTCTGGAGAGAAAAGTGATTCAAGCTTACATACATCACCAAACAGCAAGCTGCATCTTACGCACCAGAAGTTGTTTATAAAACATGCTCGGTTGAAAAGGCTAAGCCTTTGGGGTTGCTATAGCCTTGATGTAAGATTCTAAATTATCTTTTCATTTGAATTCTACATATTAATCAATAATTGTTCTGACTGTCTGATTTTTGCAGTCCTTGTATATAAGCTGCCCAAATCTCAATGATCTGAACCTGAACTCCTGTACAAATTTAAGTCCAGGTAACTTTTCAGACATCCTGACCAACATGAACAATACAAGTTGATATTTCTTTTGACATCAATTTTAATCGTTTAATCATAGAAAAATTAGTTCTTCAATGCCCTAAGCTGGAAAGCGTGCATGCTATTGGTTGTGAAGATGTATTAATTCAAGCAGTTCAAACTCAGGTGAACTAATCTTTACGCTTCTTATTTAAACATGTGATTTATTTTCACCTTTCAAATTATAAAATTGATTTCATTATTTTTATTTCTTAAGAGTTATAATCAATGTTGATTTCTTGTTAGGTTTCGGATGATTTTGCTTCTTTAGAGAACCGTTATTCTTGTAAAAGGATGGCTGATGGTTCAAAGAGAGTTGGAATTCCATTTTCCTTTAGCCAACAGGTAAGTTGGAAAATAAATAAACATATTAATATCATAGAGTATAATGTTGAGCTGGTACTTTTGACCTGTTTGCTTATGGAGCGGTTGGTCTTGTAGACTTGGGACTCCTGGTTGTTTTTATCTCAATGGGTCAAATAAAAACTAGTTAAAGGGGTAACTTGTCAAATTGTGTTGAACACTTGTATGGGTTGAAATTCGCTAAACCTCTTTTTCAACTTCTCCAACCTCTTAAAATGTTGTATTTGTAAATTTCGATTGTTATTAGAGTAATATTCTTTATGCATTCAGATAAACTTATAAATTATTTATGATTTTCTATAAACAAGAACAAAGAGATATTTGGGTCAACTTAATCCATACACAACCGTTTGTTAACCTACCCGTGTCACTCTCATTTTGCTACCTCTAATATAATACCTGTCATGTGAAAAAACACCTTACACAATGGTAACATTCAATGAACCTATTGAACAAAGAATGGTGAACTTGCCTTCATTTACTTCTTGGTGCGGGTTTCCTTTATCTTTGGCTGAGCATCATGCTGAGGGTGTTTACCTTTTTGGCAAACGCTTATCTGATATCAACTAATTATTTTGTATAAGCAATTGCAAACACCTCATAAGGGGCAGAAAAGCATTTGGTTTAAAAAAAAATGTGCATTGTGATTATCATCATATATTCATTTCTTATCTGTTGTTGCAGTTGCCTGATTATGACAGAACCAGTTGGAAGATTCGAAAGCGAAGGTGCACAGTGGTCGTTGAATAACCAGATGTAGATTATTTGCTGTAAGACCTGACCTATGTTCAGTTGCTTATTCATTAATGATTGGATAGGTTTTAAATGTATGTTATAAATTCCCATCATTTCTCCAAAAAACCTGTTGTGAAGCTGATTGTTTGCAGACCAATAAAACTTTCTTTACATTTACAATAAAAATGTAACTTTGGTACACTCAAATTGTATGTTTTCATGTTTATAAACTTTCAACTTGCATTTGCTTTTGATTCAAATGCTTCTTTTGATTGAACTAAGCCTTTAAAAAAAAGACGAGAAATGGTTATCTTTCCTCTCAGTGGTAGGTTTTGTGTTTAATCCCAAGCAAAGGGTCTATTATTTGTAAATATAGAAGTTTGAGAAAAGTAACATTTAGCCATTAAAAAAAGGTTAATTACTGGTCACATTTAGAGAGATGGCTGTTAGAAGTGGCAACGACTAGTTAATGGTAATGGCGGGTGGTGCTCATGTTCAAATCCAATTTATATATAAAGAAAAAAAATACGAAGTAAAAGAAGTTAAATAACACCTATGAGAATAAAAAGGTGTGAAAAACATAGTGAAAAACTATAACAATCTTAAAGGAGTCCTATCCACACTCATCCCCAAGCTCATAAGAGGAGAAACCCATGTTAGATCCACACATGCGTGTTTCCCTCCCATCCATTCAAATACCAAAATATCACTAAGTTTAAGAGTCGATCTTTCTTTCAACAAATTAGTTAAGAAATTTATAGGTGCTTATTTCTTCCTTTCCAGAGAGGGGCCCCTTGTTGAGTAGGGCTTCTTTTTGAAAAAGGGGGAGTGAGGGCTTTCCGAGACTTCCCCAACCACTAACTCCCCAAGCCCCACCCACTATGCTCTAAAAGGCGAATGGTGCTAATGAAGAATTCACTAGTCACCCCATAAGTAGCAAGATCATTCATAGTATCCAGCAAGATCTTAAGGTTATTCACATTCTCCTCCTCAATAACTTGGACTGTTCATTCGCGGATGTTCCAATTAGGGCCTAGTGGGAAATTCTGCCGATTGAATAAAGCTAGCGTCAAAGTGCCCGATAGCTTTTTTAGCATCAAAAAGGGCATGCCGCTGAGCAGGAGCATCTAGTTGTCCAACAAGGTTTCCCAAGTTTCGGACAAGCTGACTTAGTGAGAGAATAGGCTCCATTGAGAGTCAAATTCATTATTGTAGTTCCGCTTCTTGCTCGAAAAAAGCAGAAAGACTTGCTTGTTGAAAATTGCTGCTTGGTTTAACCAGAAAGACATTGGAGTTTTGGGCATAAAGAAAAGATGCTTCTAAAGCTCTCTTTCTTCTCTTATGAGATTTCTAGTTGGATAAAAAGATCGCGTCTAAATGAAGTCTCTCTTACAGTTCAAGAGTTAAGAAAGGCTCTTATTCATTCTTTTTATAATATAGGAAGGAGCATGGGCGTAGCTTTTAAGGGGCGGGGAGGGGCGGCCGACCCCCCGAATTTTCGCTCAGAAGTTCCGATTATATAATATTCGTATAGAAATTTTTTGGTATATACGGTTTCGACCCCCCGAAACTAGTGATTTCCGACCCCCCGGTGACTTCTGACCCTCCGAAGTCTCGGGTCAAGCTTCACCACTAAGAAGGAGATCTGACTTCTTAGAAGGAATGAACCTAGACCTTTGTTTTTTTTGTACAGGTCTCGTGAAGAGAGAAGATAGGAGACAGAGGAGTACGCGGAAGGAGACTGTGAAGTAGCTAGGTGATAAGAAGACTAGCTCGGGCTTGAAAGCTTGAACGTAGAAATCCTAACTTGAAACATGTAAGAAATAACGTCCATAACTAAATCATGCCATTACTTAAACCCAAAGAGCTCTCTACAACAAAGAAATAAAACAGTTTGCATTGAACTAACATTAAAAATAGACACCATCTACACTGCCGAATACTGTAAGAGTTTTTATGCCTCTGTTCCTTTTGCTGCTCTCGTTTGCTACCTCACAATCAGCCCAAATTCTTTTCTCTACTACAGCCCAATAATTAACTAATAGTGTAATACTAAACATTAATAGGCTCAAGATTTAAGTTTTAACTCCTAAAATTTGTGTAGCCCAACAAACTTGTTAATCAGCCCACATTAAACCCCATTGTAGTTTGCAGTCAATCTAATATTCGCGTAGGGCTGTGCAAAGGGTCGCAACCGACCCGACTCAGACCCACCAAATTTGTATATCCTTTTATTGATTAAATTGGGAACCACGAATCGAACCTTAGAATGCTATGTGATTCCGGATCTTAAAGGTTCTGACGGGTCGGATAGAGGTCTGGTCGGTCAGAACCTTTTTATGTAATAGAACTTCGAAGGTAATAGTCAACGGTTATCATCTTCTCATGAGGTTGAGTTTACTCCAAATAATAGGGCAGTAGGCTGCTATTTAGAGTAGATATAAATAAGTTAAATCAAATTAACAAAACAGCTCAATGGACAAATAATGGGCTGCATAAATTAATTAATCTCTACTACATTATAAAGGAGGAGTAATGGCTAAATGTGTCCACATTGGCAAACTTAAGATGGCATTTGAAAAGCCATATGCTTTAACCTTCAAATGTCATGTAAATCTTCCCCAAATTACCCTTGAATGCATTAAGATGCTTGTATCATAATGCATTAAGATGCTTGTACAATAATGCATTAACATGCTTGTACCAACCATTTTCCATTAACTTTTCCATTAATAGTTATTCTAGATGATTGTTACATTCATTCACCACCTGTGCCTTTAATTGCATCCGATTGAATGTGTTCGTAACCCCTAATCCCCTCACTTCCCCTACTCCTCCCTTCACATTCTTAAATGTAGTAAGAGAATAGACTCAATTGCATCAGTAATTCAATGGCAATAGTTTCAAGCGTCTCAAGAATTGATTTCACATTTATAAATCAATTGTGAGACCGTATGTGTAATCGTCACTATTTAATTGGGTTTCAAATTCTATCTCTTTACTTTCTTTTATAAATTTGATCTTTGAAGTTCATTATTTCAAGTGAAGCTTTAATCATGTTATGTTGTGTTTAGATATCGAGATAAGCAATGGAAGAAGTCTTCTAGACTTCAAACAATTATTAAGAGGCCAAGTGCCATGAACACGTTATATGCGACAACAAGGACACGGTATGTTTATATATAAGCTTCAATATTAAAAAAGTTATATATAAATCACAAAGCAAGACCCAATTTTTTTGTTTTCGTTTCTAAATGTTGGTACAAGCGATGATTATTGCAAGGTTATGCAGTTACAGATGCGATTTGCGAGTGTGATGCCACTCCACAACATTCTCAGAGAGATGCTAATAACCCGACTGGGTAATTCGATCTTTCATAGACTCCTCTTGATTGCCGAAGAGAAGTTGAAAGTTGCAACTCCATTGCTTCTGATTGTTAATTGCCTATCCTCTTTTCCTGGTTTGTTTAATAGCAATGGAAGATTCAAATTATTAGCAACAGTCTCAATTTCGACCCCACACTTGAAGGTGCTATGTAATTGTTTTATAAATATTGAATGTATAAACTGAAAGCTTTCCATTTCTTTAAATTGTTAGCTAAGCTGAAGATGTTGCGCATCAGTAGTGTACTAACGCATTAATAGTTATAAAAGTTTCATTTTATTTTTATTGCTTATTAATTTTTGAAATTCGCTTTATTTGCTTATTATCTTTTTTAAATAAGCAGTTTAGAATAACCATCTCTAGGAGGCATACCCAAAATTGTTATTACTCGCGAATAATCATATAAATAGCTTGAACTAGCTATTTGAGATTAATTTTGCGATTTTGATTATTGATTTTTCAGTTTGTTCGTCATAATAATCTGTTAGGTGCTTTGCTGGGTTGGAGAATTCTGTAAAGGAAGAGTTTATATTATGAGCCAAAGTTCAAACTAAAATGTCAAGGATATAACACTCTGATCTAAAAGATCAAAAAGCTAGATCTATAGGATTTTAGTGCTAATATTAGCAGTTCAATATGTAAGATAAATCATAGACATTTCCTTTTCCCTTAGTATAAGAACTCAAGGTGATTATATTTATTCTTATAGTGATTTTTATGTCTTATTAGTTATTTCCCTTTCACCCACATGTGAATTTTGTTGGTTGACATCTCAAAAATACATTCCTTTAGTGAATTTACCTTATGTTCCTATTTGCAAAATTTTTTTGGCCTAATAGAAGTAAAAATACAATGCCAGTAAGAAAACTGGATCACACCTGTCAGCAAGAAGAGTTAGCAAAACACAGAGTTGACACTTGACACCATATCTTACACTCGTGTAACCAAACAAATTTTGTTTGTAGTCAATGATTCAATTAAACAACATGATCACTTCGAGGTTCATTAACCCTGCTACAATTTAATCCAACTTAATATTTCTGATTCGTTATTCATTTCTTGAAATTCTATGTAAAATTAAGTTATGATTTAAGAAACAATATGTTACAACCGGTTTTGGGTTTTACTAAGTGGAATATGAATGAATCTATATAAATTGTAATTGAAATCCATCATAAATTATTTTTATTTTTTTAGTTTAAATATCTGGAATGGGTTGTAATTCGTAATAGGCATTATAACTGAAAGTGATGTCGAGAAACCCGCCGCAACGCGCGGGCATTCCCACTAGTGGCACATAAAGCTTGCACAAATAAATTTTTCTTAACTCACAACTAAAACCACATTTGTACCACTGTTCCGTTTTTTTTTCAAATTAACATAAGTGGTTTTGTTAATTATATTTATTAAAACCTACAAAAGATTAAAAAAACAAAAAATAAAATAAAATAAAAGTAACACATATTTTAATAATGCTAATGCATCTAGTAATTGATTATCATGCAACTAGGAATACATAAAACTAACGGATCAGTGTTAACAATTGTTAAAACCGTTGGAACCAAGTCAATGGGTTAAGAGTACATGGTTTGGTTTACGTTTTGAAAACTAGTGTTTTTTTTAAATGGTTTAGCACATGATTTGTTTCGTTTCGTTTGGAATAGGCCGTATACACTTAACCAACTAGATATTAACATTAACATATATATTGGCAAATAAAAAAATCTACTTTCCTCTAGATGGAGTGTGGAAATATGAAATTTAATAACTTTTAAAGGTCCCCGTTCAAATTATACATTATACATGAACCGACCAACCTAAATAAATGTATGCCTCTACATTGACATTCACATGTTGATGTCTTGCAAAAACTAATTTAAAAATAAAATTTAAAGTCATTGCGTATTTATCATGTCCATACTTTACATGCAAAGCATAGAAAGTGTGCATTATATTTATTGTGCAATAATAATATTCTAAGAAAACTATTCATTGTATCTGTATGTATGAAAACCCATTTTAAACTTAAAACAGGGCCCAATGAAAACTCATTTAAAACTAAAAAAATATTACCCCATTTGTAAGTTCAATACTCATCTAAAACTCAAAACATAAGGTCTAACGAGCATGTTTTCAAATGGCTCGAACATAGCACCTAAATCTTAAGGGGCGCCTCTAAGTATATGTAATATGAGATATAGGGGCTGTTTGGTTCACCTCTGAATGGTTCCATTCAGAGGTGACCTCTGATTCGGTAAGAGGCAGTGTTGTTTGGTTGTGAAATTGCAACCTCTGAACTGATCGGTTCAGAGCTGAACCATTCAGCTGATACAAGATGCTGAATGAAAAAATAGACAAGTTTGCCCTGTACCTCTGAATGGCTCGTTTGTACTGTTACCCAACCAGAACACCACAACGGGTCATGGATTTGCCGTTACCACAGACCACCACCGTGCCTCCCCCTCCTCCTTCACGTCACCGGCTTCCTTCTCCGCCGCATCTCCGCCCCTCTTCTCTCTCTCTTTCTTCGGTTTCTCTATCTATCGTGCCTCTCTCTCTATAGTGTATGTATTATGAATATTCCAATAAAAATCTTACTCTGCAGTGTAGTGTATGTTGGATTGTTGAAGGAGGAAAAAAGTAAAATGCTTTGAAAGATGAAAGATAAAGAAAAGAAAATAAAGAGAAATGAGGAAATGAGGAATTGGTCAAATGGGTGGGGTGGGTGGGGTTGGGGAAGACGGTAAAGAGGAAAAAAAGGTAGGTAGGTGGGTGGGGTGGGTTAATTGGGGGTGAGGGTAAAATAGTCATTTGACGTATTATTCAGAGGTACAACCAAACAATACTTAATGGTTTAGCATCTTACTTGTTCAGAGTCTCTTATTCATTCAGACCTCTTACTGGTTCAGCACTTATTGGTTCAGCACTTGCCAAACAGCCCCATATTAAATCTTTAGGGACGCCTCTGAGTATAAGTTGATAAATACAAGATGTTATACATCAAACCAATTAAATACGGTTTTGGCATCTCATTTCTATGATAATTCGGGGCGCTTTGTACTTCACCATGAGTTTTTGTACGGATAAGGTCCTAAGGTGGCAAGTTTAAAGTAAGGCCAAAGTTTGAGTGTAAGAGATGGTACTGTGTGCATCAGTAGATGTAAGAATACGAAGGATGGCACGAGGGTTGGGCCTGTTGCCAGAATACAAGGCATAAACGAATGTAATGTGGTCCATTCACACACACCCCAAACAAGTCCAGGTTAACGACCCATTCCAATTTCTACATTGGCTGACCCACATTTCACCATCAACAATCAATATTATGACAACATTTAAGTCCTCGCACGTATGCACCCATCTCTCCTCTCAGAAAACTCTTCACACTCGTTAAAAATAAAGGTTACATGAGACATATAAAATGTTATCAGCACATATTTCTTTACTCTCCACTATGTGTGTGTAGAGAGAGATAGACTAGGAGGGTGTATCAGTATTTTTTTTTGAACGGCTAACAAATCAATCTTGAGCACTCTCGAAGTACTCACTGGACAAAGGAGTACTCCGAGAGTAATTCGAATCCACCAGTAATTTCATACCAGTTTCTGGGGAAAATCCGTCATCCGAAGACCCACTGCGGTAAAACCCGGCCCACCAGCAACATTTTGGTGCCGGTAGGACTTCCCACCTCCCATAAGGAAAGCAAGAAGGGTGTCACTCCACCATAAGCGGATTGGCGGATGTATCAGTATTAACCCTCTAAAACAGTTAACGATAATATGGAACATTTTTTATAGTTTAATTTTTTAAGTTCTTTTATAATAATTTGCCTCTTTGTATGATGTCTAAAAAGATTTTAAAAATTAGGAAAATTGGATTTTAATAACCTGAGCTATTGATTATTGGCCGCTGACACACTAAACTACAAATTTGATCACGACCACACTGTACTTTCAACTTTTTGGCTTGTGTCATCCTCAGACTAACCATGGTTTTTTTTTCTTACGTGGCCATTTTAACATTTTAACTTTAATTTAGTATATTTGATTTTAGAATTTAGATTATGGTTCATTATTTGTCATTTTTTTTTTGTCCCTATTTAATATTTCAACTTGGTATTTAATGCTTCTTATCACTATTTTATTTTGATATTCAATGTTATCTGTATCTAGTTACTTAATTATAATATTTCTTTCAAGTTAATTTTTAACTTTAGAAATTCAACTTAGTGTCACATGTTTTTAATTATGATTAAAACATAACTTTTTGAAGGTTACATCAAAAATAGTCATCGACCACTTATCTTTCAATGGGCACAAACAGATTAGTCACTAAGATTTCTCACTCAACACAAAAGATAATAATCTTATCATAATAAAATATCTATTGGAGACAGACCTCACTTATCCAAACATATACTTTATCCTAATCACACTTAATAAAAAAAGTGAAATCTCTAATGCGTAGATTTAATAAGAAAGGAGGAAAAGGAAGTAGGAAACAACTCCTTGATGTTATGACTTAAAAAAGTTTTTTTTTTTTTTTTTTTTTTTGGTGGGGCACTCTGGACAGAGGCGCATAACCTTGCTTTGGCTAATAGTGTCAAAGATCTCCTGAGTGCTGCTAATGATTTACTTATTAAACCCATAAGAAAGAAAATATTGAATATGATTACTATGATAGGATTATGGGCTATTTGGTGTGACAGGAACAAACGGGTCTTCGAGAGGAATGGAAGTACGGTTGCGGATTTGGTTGATGAGATAAACTGATAAAGGAAAGCAGTTACCATTGCTTAAAAGTTATGGTGGGGTGGGGGAGTATTGACTCTACATAGTTGGCTAAACTTTGTTTTGAGTTTGGTGTTTTGTTCCTGTTTTGGTTTTTTTCTTCTAGTATCTTGCAAGAAAATGTTTTTTCGTGTGGAACAAAGTGGTTTGCTAGTTTCTTAAATAAAATAAACTAGTGATAACACACGTTTGTGCGTGCGCGCAAACACCTATATATTGGTTTAGGTTCATTGAGGAGGACAAAACAATGGGGAACTAGGTAACCATGGTTAAAACATGTAAAACAAAACTCATAAATCAAGCATTTTTATCCTTAATTTAAATATAGTAAAATTATATTAAAATATTAAGCATGTTGAAACTTGCTGCGTTTAGATTGTTTTATGGTGCGTCTAGATTTTCACAACAAGGCGTCGTGATCTACCCAGGTTTTTAATTTTTCAAAAACAAACTAGACATTTTTACCCACTTATCCTTGAGACTGTAATGATACACATGATTTCTTATGGTTGTTTCTCGCGCTTCTTAAGATCTTGATCTTTTTACTTATCGTATATGTAGGCTAGTTTGAAAACTAAATTTGAATTCATTGTTCAAATTTGATTCAGTTTGATACTCGGTTTTCGAATCTTATTCAAGTAACTAAAACCACTAGTTCATTTACCATAAAACTATAAGGAATTAAACTATTTAATGCACATGTATCTAATTTATTTAAGCGAACAATTTATACAGAAACCGTAGCTAGTAGAAAAAAAAAATCAAGTCTCCTCCCTAAGTTCTTTTACTTTTTTTTTTGATGGCTCCACCCTAAATCCTCATAGTATTTTCCACCATATAGATTCATCATCATGTTGTATGTGTGTCCCCTTTAAGCTACGAGACAACTTCTCAATCGATTTAATATTATATATGAGGTCGGGACCAATAGGTACAATTAGTTATCCACAAGGTACAACAACATTATTGGACCGTGGGGTTGTCCCAATAACAGTCAATAGACAATTTAGCCTTCAAAGCTCCCTAAATTAAGTAGGACGTGTTCACTTGAGATCCAAACATATTTTGGTACAGGCTTTTAAGTTGAATACTCATACAACACGATGGTCCATAGTCCATACTCCATACTGACCCACATTAGTTTGACCATCATATATCCGTCACACGTTTTCTACCCCAACTTAAATGCATTCTTAAAAATGAACAACCACCGCGACACTTCCATCGCTAGCGAGCACCACGCCTATCCTATCTATGTCCGTGCATGTTTTTCTCCTTATTTGTATGGATTTAGGCGTTGATCTTGTGTTTTTGTTTGTGTTTGCGTTATGGTTGGTGAAGGTATGGAAAGGTTGTATGGGTGATAGACTAGAGATGTTGATGGCACAACAAGCAAAAATGGCGAGGGTGCAATAACCAAATATGCTTAGGGTGAAAAACACTTTTCTATATTTATTTTGTTTATAAGTAGTAGTAACAACATCTTCCTTTCGGTTATTTACCTTGTTAGTCTTTACACTCTTGTGTTTAATTCATATGAATACAAGTTTAGTTACAAGTTATTATTGAAAGAACAAGTTATCTTACAATTTTTTTTTTCTTTTTTCTTAAATGAGATCATATGCTTTTATTTATAACAAAACAAGTTACATTTAGATGGTGGGTAAGCAGGCAACAAGCTGCGCCGCTATCCCCTTTTGAATCGTAAAATCTATCCTGCTAATCACAATATAACTAGATTAATTATAAAACCAATAAATTTTATTATGATTCTTTGAATAGTATATTCACAACCACATAACCAGAAGTTATTATACAAGTGTTAATAAAGAACCCTAAGTCCTGTTGAAAAGCATACATAAATTTTAAATCGTTGCATGTTTAAAAGTCTGAAATCTAACCAAGAAGTAGTTGATTTGCACTATGGGAGGTGTTTCTGTATGCTAACTAACCACAAGTTTGTTAGGCTATACGTAGTGGGAGCAAAGTTAGCGCCCCACTCTCCTCCTTTCATTGGCTACACAAATTTTAAGAAAAAATTCCAAAAATTGAGCGTTAATTTTTTAACGCATGAGACTCATTTTGGGATTTTAAGGCCACATGGGCGGTGTAGAGGGCCTTAAGGGGGCTAAATTTGGATTTAAGGCCTCATTAGCGCTCCACTATACATGGTCTTATAAAGATACTACTAAGTCATTTCAACATACATAAGAACTTATCATTTGAGTTGGTAACATAAAAAGAATGGGTGGTGTTAGGTTTTTTTAAAATGTTATAAGTTGATTTTTCGATCAGTTTAGTTTTATCTTTTCACGTTTTACACACCTGTTAATCTATAATCCATAATATATAATCTATAATACATTATAAAGGAGGAGACATGAGCAAATATGTCCAAATTATCCAAAATTAAGATGACATAACAAGGGTTTCTTTACAATTTTCTAAATTTTACCACTTTTCTTCCCTAAATGCCCCTAGAAGATAATTAACTTTTATATGAAAATGGAACTCACCCAAACTAAATAAACAAATGGGATAGCAATATTTTTGAACAAATTTCATATAATGGCGATGAAATATAATAATTTATGTCACCACAATGAATAATCTTATCTCAGCTAAACTTGTATGAATTTTAAAACTTTGCCATAATAATACTTATATTATAAACCATTTTCATATATATGCGTCTACCCAGCGGCAAAGTGGACGAGATGGTTCGGATCACTAGCTACATCGGGCAATTTTTTAGTTGCTGAGGCAAGTTGGGCAAGTCTATTACAAACTTACAAATCACAACTTTTAATTTCTAAATGGACAATGACCATCATATGATAGTGTATACAATGTCATATTATTACTACATGCTTTTGTCATGTAAATGAACTGTATCATTTAGCAAGGTGTCTTCAATGACACGGTTACGTAGATATGAAATGGCCGGACAACTTACACAAGAGTAATGTTTATGTTTATATTGGTCTGTTACAGCAACATACCTTTGGTTTATTAAGATTTGTTCAATATTGAGTACATGGTTTTTGTGGTGAACTACAATCAGTTGTAAATGGCGGTGCACATTTCTATTCTTTTTGAGTAACTTACGGTAAAAATCTAAGTATCATAATGTTGTATTGCAACCCATTTGTAGATCTCGCTGTAATGCACGGGTAAACTTACTAGTAAATAATAGTAAGGGACATATGTAACCAACCCTTTAGTTATTATCATACATTGTCGTGTGAACACTAGTTATAATCTAATCTATACTTTTATACAAAAATAAAGCACAAAATCATTATTATACGATAAGTGCAATATGCTTGACAATTCAAACCAATCTATACCAAACAACAAACAATATAAAATTATAAACATTAAATAATATTCAATTTTATATTAAAAAAAAAGAAGAAGAATATTGATGAGTGGGTACCACCAATCACAGTCCACACATGGGCAATGTCACCATCTTTCTAGACAAAACACGGTCCTACATCACATGCTATTCTCCCCACCCTATTGGCCCGTGATCCAACGCTGAGGATTTAATGCCTGGAAAGCAAACCCATCAGCCCATCTCAACCGTTGATTCTTAAGACCACACAAGCTGTCTTGTGTATGTTCCCTGTTCCACCCACAGCTGACCCTAACCATATGTCTTTATTACCTTTTTTTTTAATTTTTTTTACGGCTAGCTAAATATCAGCTGAACTGTCAGTGTGTTAGTACTGGATAAATGTCTATCCATTGGGCAGCCCAAGTCCACCAAACCACTAATTCGGAGAAAAAACTGCCTTCCGAATGCCCACTGCAATAAAACCCTTTTAAATCATATTCGAACTTAAGCTCTTATCTTCGTTTCCTAGTACCCCTTTGAGTTTTTTTATTATTAAAAGCTTTTGACTATGATCCATTCATGTCGGGGATGCTGTCACTATCAGAATAACTCATGTCCCAACCCTTTTCTTTTATATAAATATATATATCTCATCATTCTTTTCCTTCACATACCTCACACATTTTCTCTCAAAAAATATAACAAAACAATACCCAAAAAAAAAACATCCCCGGAAAATCAAGAAACTTGCCGGAAAATTAATAAAGTTGCCGGAAAAGTTGGTTATGGATTTGATTAATTTTGAAGCAACTGAATTAAGGCTAGGGTTGCCTGGGTCAACCGATGAGTGGGATAAAAAGTCAACGGCTTCTCCGGTGAACACCAACAACAAAAGGAGCTCATCGGAGATGGGTTCGAGTGTCTCCGATGAAACCGGTTCATCAAGATCTCCACCAGCTGCCAAGTAAGTTCATATTCATGATTGAATTATTGCAGAGATATTTTCAATATATTCTCTCTAATATTTATATGACATAATTATTCAAATTGATATGTAAGAAATAACAATAATAATTATTTTTTACTAGTATGTTACTCGAGTCTAACTGGTCAATGCATAGTAATATTACGACCCAAAATATATGAAAATAGATTTTAAAAGGCTTATTTTTGTGTTTCCTTTTGCATGTTTACCCTCTATTTGGATGTATTAGATATTCAACTTATATATGCTAGTGTCCCAAAAAATAAAATACTAGTATATTTATATTTTTTGTATTAATTTGTACTTATGTAAATTGTTACATGGTTTTCAGGGCACAAGTTGTGGGGTGGCCACCGGTGCGATCATATCGGAAAAACATAATTCAGGGAAAGAAGAGTGAACCAGAGTCGGGTTCGGGCATGTATGTGAAAGTAAGCATGGTTGGGGCTCCATACTTGAGGAAAGTTGACCTAAAAGTGTACAAAAGCTATGATGAACTATTGAAGGGTTTGCAAGACATGTTTAAGTGCAATATAGGGTTGTACTCTGAGAAGGAAGGGTACAAGTCTGAATTTGCACCTACTTATGAAGATAAAGATGGAGATTGGATGCTTCTTGGAGATGTACCATGGGATATGTTTCTTACATCTTGTAGAAGACTTAGGATCATGAAAAGTTGTGAGGTTATAGAGAGTTGAGTGTTTGCTATAGAGTTTATTTTTTTCTTTCAAGAAATAAAACCAAAAAAAAGGAAAAATAAAAGATATAAATATGTACATATGATTATGTAATTTTTCTTTATATAGTTCTATATGATAATTATTTAAATTTAAAGATCTATAACATTGTTGATCTTTAGTGCGTCCTGTTTAGTAAGATCCACATTACTGACGAGTCCATACTTTGGTGATTATCCAGATATTTAGGATTATCCAAACAAGATGTATTATGATTCATGTTGTGATTATATATTTTATCACAAATCACATCGCGAGTCATGATTTACTGTTTTTCTGTTGCTCGTTAAAATATCTTTGATTGATGATAACTTTTCCCACTAGTTTTCGGTTGGTGATCGAATTTTTCCTTTAGACATGGGTTTTTAAGCTATTTCCTAACATTTAAATCTTTGTTTGATGGTTTTGAATTAGATTTTGGATTGGTGTAAGGTGTTATCATGAACATGTAAGTTAGATATTTGTTGCAAAGCCCCATCGATAAGGCTATATGGTGAGGTGATGGTTTTCCCAAACTCCCCCAAATGTTATGTCTGCGCTACATCATTTTCTCATTTCTTTCCCTCAAACCAAGGAAATGGTTTCCCCCAGTTTCCCTTTGATTTTTTTTTTATTTTTTTTCTCTCCCTTTGTACAACATTCACAAACCCTCTCCACCAATCACTAGCAATCAATGAGATCGGTGCTATTTCACCGAAGTTACCGAATTTTGTTGGGGGCGGTGTTTCCAAAACCACCAAGCGCCATGTAAGGCCACCGAGCCTTCTCCCTGAGACCACACCAAATTGCCTAACAATTGATTTAATGGAATTGGTCTATAGATCTCGCTATAGGTTTTGACTTGTACATGATTGGGTTCTAAGATCACAAGCAAAAGATGGAGGTAGTATAAGCCTAGTCTGATCTAGGGTTTTGAATTATGGCTTTTAATGATTTTTGTGTTTTGATCGACTAATTGAGTTTTTTAAGTCTTGGTGCCAAGATGAATTTGTTCATGACGAAAGAAAGTGTGAACTAAAACTTTACCAACACCTTTTAACTTTTTGAACTTTAATTGTGGATCATGTATAGGCTTTTTACATTTACTTTGAACTTTTAACTACTTTAACGACAACAAATGTGAGAACCAGACTAGAGGAAAGCGACAACATTAGGCCTTGTGTAGTGGTAACCCAATAGCGCCGTTTTAGACCCTATAGCGCCCGGGCACACCGCCCCCCGGGGCGCTATAGGGCGCTATACTCGTGTGGCGTTTTGTACATAGCAGCGTTGTGGCATGTGATGTTGCAGCTTTAATATTTGACCGTTGTGGCATTAATTAAAAAAAAATAAATAAATAAAAATTTCGAAATATTAGCATAAATACATACATCCATTTCACATACAACACACAAACACAAACATTTACACACTCTCTTGAAGCATATCACACACACTTGAAGAAGATGAATCCATTCGGTAGGGGTTTTGGTTTTGGTTCCCAAACCAGTGGCGACAACACCCGACCTATTGCTCCGGGTTCAGGTTCAAACCCGCAAAGTTTCACGAACCTGTTAAACCAACCCTTTGGTTGGGACCCGAACATGTATAACATGCCAGGGAGTTTTGGGATGCCCATGGGAGGTGGGTTTAACCAAACACAAGTGTTTGGGACATCCCAAATGTTCGGCTCTTCCAATGCTTGGCAAGAGTCGGTTCCGGAGACACAACAGCCGGTCGCAGAGGAAGAGCCCGTGCGAGGCAAGGCAATCGCCCAAGGAAGCCGGGCTCACAGAAGAAAAGAGGCGGCCGGTCGTGCCAAGAAAAAGGTTCAACCATGGACCGACCACGAGTTGTACTCGTTAACCCGAGCGTGGGTTGACGTGTCTGAGGATCCTATAATCTGTAAGATATATATTTTTTGGTTTGTTATATTTTTTTTAGTTTGTTATATTTTTTTGGTTTGTTATATTTTTTGGTTATGTTATATTTTTTTGGTTATGTTATAATTTTTTTGGTTTGTTTTGTCAGCCAACAACCAAAGCAAAGCCGATTTTTGGAAAAGAGTCCGGGAATTATTTTTTGAATTGTCTGGTAAGGAAGCGGGCTACCGCGAGAATGATTCGATATCGGGCAAGTGGACCGATATCAACCAAAAATGCACAAATTTTCAAAGCATTTACCAGCGCACCCGGTACGGTTGGAAAACTGGGCAAGGCGACGAGGATATTTTGTCGGCGGTTGTGGAAGAATACAATCAGGAGTACGGGAATTTCCCGTACTTGAAATGTTGGCGCGTGCTGAAAGACTGCACCAAATGGCACACCGTCCGCCCAACGGTTGGAACTTCTTCCTCTAGGGCCCAAAATACGAGGCCTTCAAAAAAGTCGAGGACCTCTGACTCGGTTGATCCCGAAACGCCTACGTCTGACGCGCGTTATGTCGACCTCAACTCACCAGAAGAAAATCCCTATTTTGCAGGGGAGGAGGGGGCGGATGAGCCACGTCGTCCGCCCGGTCGACGCGCTGCTCGAGCCGCACGGGCGGAGTCTTCGTCGGGGGTGAACCAGTTAATCCCTGCATTTGCTGAAATGAACCAGCGGCTCCAAGACTTACGCGACATTGGGGCTCAGCGTATTCAAGAAAACCGAGAGGTGGTTCACATCATGAGGGATCGACAGTTTGAACGCGACTTTGCTTTTTACACGCAAAAGCACGACGGCCTAGAGGGCAAAGCGTTGGAAATGTTCTTGAAACGAAAGAAACAAATCGAGGAAAAATATAATCTTTGAGTATTTTTATCTTTTATTTGGGTTTGTATTTTTTTTTAGTATTTGTATTTTTTTTAGTATTTGTATTTTTTTTTTTTTAGTATTTGTAATTTTTTTTTATTTAATGAAATATTATTACGTATTTAATATTCTTATTTAAATAAAAAACAATAATTAACCAATCATTACCAATCATTTATAACCCCCCTCATAACCCCCTTCCCACTACACCCTCTTTTTACATAACCCCACTTTTATTACTTTTTAATATTTTAATCCTACAACCCCCCATAACCCCCCACCACTACACATGATCTTAGATGCTCCCTCTTATTATGAAATTTGATGCCACTGATCTATTGGTCCTGTTTTCCAGCAGTGAGTGAGAAGATTTACCTACTTTAGGATAAAAAACTCCATACAGAAACGCTACTAGTATTAGCGTTTAAGAAAAAGCTCATACTAGTTACAAGCTTCTAATGAGTAAATGACATAAATACACATTCTACCATAAAAAAAACATACATACAAGTTTTTTAATGCCCATTTTGGTCATTTTATACATTTTTTAAAAGCTCCAGCTACTATGCCAAACACTAAAATATATTTAAAAAGCTATAGCTATAGCTTCCGGCCATCAGCCACCAGCTAGTTTTGCCAAACATACCCTAAGTAAGCGGTATGTTACCTCGTTCTACTATTTCATTGATTATTATATGTTACCACTAGATTATACCCCGGGAACGTCCCGGGGTTGAGAAATCTAATATGACATATTAAATTTACATATGAAATAAAATGATGCGCTCTACAGTTACATACAGGAAAGCTTCGGGTAGCACCTAACCTAAAACAATTAAATATGTATCTTCAATGTTAACGTCTAACCTTAAACAATGTATAACTCTAATAACAATATCTAACCTAAAACAATGTATAACTCCAATGCTAACGCATGTTGAAAATAGAATTCATATTTACTGATTTGAACATAATTAGTGACTTGCCTATACATGATTAATGATTTACCTGAACACTTTGTGTTTTTTTTCCTGTATGAACGAAACCCCACAAAAAAATAGTCGTTTTTTCTCCGTTTTTTATATAGCACTATGGTACTCGTTGGAAAGATAATAAAACGCTCGTTAATTTGGTGTAATATTTTTCTTTAAAAAATCTCGTATATAAAAGATATTAACGTTTAAATATTATGGGAGGAAAGATAAGAGAGAAGAATCCAATTTTATTTTTAAATTATTTTTTTCCTAAAATATCTCAATGCCACATGGGATGATACATGGCACACTCAAGGAGGAGAATGTCTCTTTGAGTGTCATGTCATTAAAATGGCTTTGGTTTATTATTTCAACATCGTAGATAAGAACATGGTTTAAAAGAAAAAACATGATTAATAAATAACATGAACACTTTGTGTTTTTTTTCCTGTATGAACGAAACCCCACAAAAAATAGTCGCCACAAAAAATAGTCGCTTTTTCTCCGTTTTTTATATAGCACTGTGGTACTCGTTGGAAAGATTATAAAACGCTCGTTAATTTGGTGTAATTTTTTTCTTTAAAAAATCTCGTATATAAAAGATATTAACGTTTAAAAATTATGGGAGGAAACATAAGAGAGAAAAATTTAAATTTGTTTTTAAATTCTTTTTTTCTAAAATAATTCAATTTAATTTTAGTAGATTAGGTTTTATATTATTATTTGTTTTTTTTAATTTGCCACATGGCATGACACATGGCACACTCAAGGAGGAGAATGCATCCTTGAATGTCATGTCATTAAAATGGCTTTCTTTTATTATATATATAGATACTTAAAAAATATACATGTGTGCAATAACTTTAATATATATTAATCAGTAAATTAAATAGTTTTTTTAACTTTTATTTGTTGTGTTTGCTTTTTGTATCCTGAATGGTGGGCGAATAGTCGGTCACACCTATAGAATATTAGCATCTATATGTTCCCACTTGAGCCTTTTTAAAAAGTAAACTAAAAAAAGGAATCAAAACTTTAATAATGTTTAAAAATTCTAAGGATGGCATAGTTGCAAGGAAACATAAAATATGTTGAACTTCAAAGTTTGATTACGAAGGGTGGGATTGGATCTATCGGATATATGGATGAGACATTAAAGGACAATGGTTATCACATGATATATTGGCAATCTGAAATGTTTATATTGGATTTAAAAAAATCCAAAGTTTGGACCATTGCCAATAATAATCCGAACTTTGACGTTGGACTAGGATAATCCCAAGTGAACATGTGGGTGTCAAAAATGAACCCCCGTTAACTCTGAACTAACTAAGTTAGTTCAAGATGACGAGGCAGTTGAGTTGTCATACTGACGTGGCAGCTGAGGTGGCATGCCTAGTTAGCTGCCACGTCAGCATCTGGTCCACGTCATCTTGAACTAACTCAGTTAGTTCAGAGTTAACGGATGTTCATTTTTGACACTCACATGTTCACTTAGGATTATCCTGGTCCAACGTCAAAGTTCGGATTATTATTGGCCAATAGCCCAAAATTTAGATTATTTAAATCCAATACCCCTTTTGATTATTGGTCATATATTAGTTTTTTTCTATTGGTCATATATATCTTTCTATATTAATATGAGTAGATTCACGTTACTGTTTACATCCATTAAATATGACATGTCTCGATCATTATTCAAGGCATTATACGTGCTCATTTTGGAATCATCATTTTAGACCACAAAATGTGTCACTTAAACCAATGGGTTTGAGATGAGTACTCTCAAATATACACAATTTCGTTTTTTTTACTTATCAGAAACACAATTGTACCCAGTGGAATCTCGAGTGCGAGAGTCATCCTTGGCTATACACATACTGTTCCGCTTATACCTTGGGAGACAGACTGTCTGAGATGATGCGCACAATCTGGGAGATTGTTACATGCAAATTGTATTTTATATTCATTTTATATAGTTTTGTAACCGATATCATAATGATATTTCCTACAAATAATTAGAGCATCGTTATTATATATTTTTTATATATCTTAAAAAGTGAACCAATTTACTACATAACTAAAACAAGGTTTTTTATTGAGTATGAGTTTTTTTTTAAAAGCTTAAAGCTCCAAAAAAACTCATTAACAAAGGAAAGGCTTCACCTACTCTGCAAATGCATTATCACTTGTTAATGGAGTTCTCAAAGTGTCATGATCCTCATCTATCTTAGTAGTCACGCATCATATGTACTAACCATAAACAACGTATGTCCCGACACAACGCACAGATACGTTGTCCAGTTAAATTAACATTATACAAAATACTAATATACTTTTTGTACATTTTTCGTAAGTTCAAACTACAAAATTTGATAAGATGAGAAAAAATAAATATCAAATGAGAAAAAGTGAAAGTAAATTGTTGCACTTGCGGCCCTAGCCTGATTGTTGCACTTATAAACTTAAACCGGTCTAACCTCACCGGTCACCAGGACTAGGATTTTTTTAGCATCTATGGTCATGGTCTATATACATTAAACTGCAAAATAAACATAAAAATAAACGCGATCTTTCGATTCTTGTTTCTTATTGCTGATTTTTCATAAACGATTGAACACCGGCCTGAACTCTGCTCGAGAAGAAGGTTTCTAGCCTGCATAATAATTTCGGCTCTTAGTTAGAGGTTGGGCTGGTTAACCCGTAAAACGTTTTTTGACCAGTCTTAAATTTCATTTATAATTATAAAGCTAAGAGTTTTTATTACAAAAAAAACGAATTTAATACAATAATGATCTCAGTCTTTGAATACAACAGTTTAAGGAGGTAAATTTGTATGAGAATAAATCTCTTTTTTTATATGACCCGTTTGAGATATAAGAACCCCAAACGCTTCATTTATAATAAGAAAACGGGTCAAATTGTCACAGTTATATTATTTGTAGGAAAAGAAGCTTAAACATATATGACGTACTAGACCACTAGTCGCACAAACAAATAACAAATAAAACAAATTACCTGGTGGAACATTTATAATAAATAGTATCTGCAGAGTTATATGTTCTAGCATTGGCAAACATCCTCCTTGCATCAGCAATGAACATCTCAAGTGTTACATAATACTGTTCAGATTCAACTCGTCTTGACATGGTCTTAAGATCTACAATCAGTTAAGCATTCATTAGGGTTTCAACCGTGTCGGATTGGCGGGTTAAATAGGTGACCCAATCACGACCCATATATGTATTCGTGTCAAACACACCAACCCTTACCCAGGAAACACTTAAAATAATGTCGTGTTTGGGGTCGAAGTCGAACCATTAAAAGTTCATTTGTCAACATGTGTGATACCACGTGACTTGGTATCGCCGTATCAATTAATACAACCAACGAGGTCAACTCAAATTAATCTTTTTTGTAACTTGTTTCTTTTAAATTTTGTTTGTTCATTATTTCTCATTTCCAATTAACAAATTTGGGTTTTACAAGAACTGAATGGAAAGGAATACAGCAGTGCGAATGCCAAATGGATAGTTGGGAGTAAAAAATAAAGTTAATGGAAATAAAAGTTGGCGAAGGGTGGGGAAAAATAATTTTGACTCAGGATATGAATATTAAGAGGGAAAATTTTAGGTATTAAACTTAAAATGTTAATACTTTGTAAATAATTGCTTCTAAAATGTAAATAGAAACTCTTTTAAAAATCCTTAAACTTAAATGGGTCACGGGTCAGGTCAACACATTTATCAAGTGGGTTGTGTCGGGTTGAACCGTTTAATATAAGGTTTATATTAGCCACCCCAAAACATGATTCTTTTCATATCCTGACAGGAATGGCAACCATTAATATTCGTTAATGTTAAATATTTATATTATTGTAAATATTTAATCCTTAGTTTGATATAAACTTAGATTAGAAATTTTGATACATTTAGGGGTTGATTTATTGTGTCAATATATTTACCCATGGGATCTCTGATGACGTCATAATAATCTGGAGCAACACGTACATCAACAGGTTCTTTAAAAGGCCAAGCATCAGCATGTTCAAGCATTGCCTGCTCACATAAAATTCTCTTTATCAGATTTTAAAGGAAACTATGAGTTAACTTATTACTTATGTAATGAATATGAAGTATTATGAAAGGACAGTGAGACTATAGGTCACAAAATGGGCAGGTTGGGTAACTGGTTAAAACAAATCCGGTTGATTTGACCCATCAACCCTTGTTTCTCCTTTCTTTTTTATTTTAAATGATAGAAATTGATGTATTAACAATGACTCAAACAAAGTAATTTACTGTAGTAGTTACTACTGATCGAACATTTTCAAAATAGAGCATATAAGGACGTAAGCACTTGTGTAAGCTATGAGTGACTTCTGAACCGTTTGACCCGTTTACTTTTCAGCTAAATTTTCAGATTTACATAACAAACATACGTAGCCAGTAAAAATCTCACTCATAGCGTAGGGTATGGGGAGAGTGAAACTTTGAAATGAAATTAATTTAAAAACTTGCCTTTAAAATCGAACGCATGAATCCAGTCAACTTTTGGTTTAAGGTACCATCTGGAGAAACATTGAAACATTTGAAGCGAGAATGTCCCCATTGATCAGGAGTCCACCCAGCCGCCCCTGTAGTTCAATTTCAGTTGGTAATATCAAAAATAAAACATAATACTGAAAATAAATAATAATAGAGCCTTTTATCACATATACAAACAAGCTACTAGATATACAATTTTCAAATTCAGAAATATTAGAGAGGTGGAAAGAGAGCAGTTTTTGTCCAAAAGTTATAATTCTTTTATAAATAATAAAAGTATCAACATATTAGTTACAGAAAATATAATATTTTGATAATAATATACTTATTTATGATTTATAAAAAATGTTTTGAAATTTAAGAGTACACTTTGGGAGACTCCTGAATTGTTCCATATGCTTACCCATTTGACCCATTCGAGATGAACATAACCCAAATTGCTACCTCTAAGAAACAATAGACAGCGCATATCTTTTGTACTATAGAAAGAAATCTTTAGAATAAAAAAGGTAATTCTTCACTTGGTGATTTTGAATGTCCAACATTACTATTAAAGTTTCCAAATTCCATCCAATTGAACATTTCCTAAAGAAAACAGAAGGCAACTGGACATATAATATATTAAAAAAAACAAAAAAAGAAAACAAAATGTTCAGAAGTTTCACTAAAGATTTCATTGTTATAACGGCGAAGCCAAAAGACTCACTCAACCCAGGGATGTCTTCAAGTTTACAGACCCTTTTTGGAATTCCAGCTTCTTTCTGGAAACAAAGTGCAAATATGATATCAGTTTTAAATAAATATACATACACACAAGTTGTATATTGCACATGAAAAAAATAGGAGCGCTTTCCACAAATGAATGTCGCTTCCAGATGGTGAAGTGGTAACTATGAACATACCTTATGGAAATCAATACCAGGGTACACGATGTGACAATTTGAGAGCTCTCTTAGTTTCTCATCGATCGCCTGAAATACAAAATGAAATAATAAGTTGCATAAAAAATAGTACATATTAAGTGAGAAAAAAAGAAGAAAGGAAAAAAAAGTTTTCAGCTGCCTTTGGTTTCTTGAACTAATTTCGTTCATCATCCAGATTTAGAAATATTTAGAGAAAGCAACAAAACTCTGCTTAAAACCAGAATCTGTCTTTGCAACCTGATTCAAATTCCGTAGCTTTTATGATAAACTTACAATATCTGTCTATTTTTACCATATACACTTTCATTACTATTGTAGTTATTGGTAGCTTTCTATACATATCTCATGTTCTATTTCATTGTCTGTTGTTGGTTTTGGAGCCGAGGGTCTCTCTGTAAGCAGCCTTTCTATCCTCATGGATAGAGGTAAGGTTTGTCTACATCCCACCCTTCCCAGACCCTACCAGTAGCTTTGCTATTTGTGGGATTTACTGGGTTTAGTTGTTGTGGTAGTAAAATAGACAGCAACGATATCCTGCCTAATGTTTTGAATATTGATCTAGGGGTAAGCATCATTAAAGCACCTACTTCTTGAAATTAGATCATTTTTTGAAGTTGGGTGCTTCTTAAAATCAGCCCAATTTTGTACTTTCATTAGTTTCAATAAAATAATATTCTGATCCCATCATTACCTGCCTCTGACGGTGAATCATGGTTGATAAATCAGTGTATGGAAGCTTTGGGTCAATTTTACATTCCATAAGAATCCCTCCATCATAATCTTTTATATACCTATACAGGACAATTACCACTAATGTTGAGTAAAAACAATATGAACACAGATAGGTAAATCTATTGCGGCAAGATACCAAGTACATTGTAAATGAGAGGCGCATGTCATTCATGTATCTAAACAGATGGAAGTACCACACAGTTCAGATTGTTTTTTTAAGGGCAATGTTGCAAAAATCGGCCTAGGCGGCCGCCTAGGTGCTAGGCGGAGGTAAGAAACGAAATTAGGCCCTAGTCGGAAATCTAGGCGTTTTGGCCATTAGGCAGACCTAGGCGGGCCTAGGCGGTGATTTTTTTTTTAATTTTTAAGTATTATGTGTATATATCTAAGTATTTCTAAGTATTATGTGTATATATCTTAACATATTTTCAAAAAACACCTAAATTTGTGTGTGTGTATATATAATATACGTATAAAAATACCAAAACGCCTAATTCCGCCTAGTCCCGACTAGTCCCTAGGCTGGACCTCACCGCCCGCCTAGCGCCTAGCGACTTTTGCAACCTTGTTTAAGGGAGAGGGAGAGGGAGAGTGAGCATATGAGTTCTAGTACAGCTGCATAAGATGTGTGAGCCTTTAAAATTTCATATATACATACCCATGCCACCGTTCTTTCTCCAAGAATATATCTTTAGTAAAGCCCTACAAACGGATAAACAGATGTTTGAATTAGTTCATTAAATTAGAACAAGAGCATCCCAATGGCAAATCTCTTAAAATGTTTGCCCACATTATCTATCCCCAGACTTTTATTTTTCGGAAACCTATCTTCAAAGCTCCTCCAATAAACTAGATGAACTGAGAAAAAGGTGAAACGGGTGTGAAAAGATAATCACATTAAGGTAAGGAATAAAAAACAAAAGCAGAATTATTACAACCCAAAAATCGGTTTTAGTACCAAAAAAAAAAACCTTCTTTTCCATGTCATGAAAAGTAATGATAAAAAGACATTGAAACGTTTTTTCCAAAATAGAAAAAAGCTTTACAAGAAGCTAATTTTTTAACTAGCAAGAACCACCAAACTTACAAATAGCTTATAAAAAGTTGAAACAGACAGAACTTATATGTAGCAATTTATTTTGAACACCCATGTCGGCTTTGAAAATACATACCTGTATATAGGACTGTCCGACTGGGTCATTTAATCATATAAGAACTCCTTCTTAATGTGAGAACTTGAGAACTCTGTTGGAAATCCTACCTCCCATGCGATTTTTTAACCAATTTTCCTAAAAACATAGATAACTATCTAACTAAGAAATCTGGCATAAAAACAAATGTTTGTGCATTTACATAGGTGCAAGTAAAATGACGTTATGCCACGTTTACACCACTTTTGTACTTTGTAAATTTTGTTTACACTGATGTAATTTTTTGTATACGTTTTTATTTTATTTTTTTTATTATTTTTCCGTAACATTAAGATAAATTAAGGTATTTTAGAAAAAAAAAATCCTATGGGAGGTCGGAGTTCCAGTAGTTCCCGCAATAAGGAAGAGTTCTCATTTGATCCAATCCCTATATATTTATACTACAGTCTACAAAGAAGCTAAATATTCTCTAACCTGTTTACTAAAATAACCAACAGCATTGTTGTCTGCATAAGTTAGAAAATGAGTAAGCCCATCGTCATCCCGTGCACATTGTTTTAAATGATTCATCAATCTGGTGCCATAACCCTTTACTTGCTCATCTGATGTGATTGCACAAAAAGCTATCTCTCCAAACTTTTGGCTAAAATATCACATAAACAACAATAACACAAATTGAAAAATAAATAAAGAGCGATAAAAGATAGTATTAGGAAGCAGGTCTTTTGATCTCTAGAGAGACAAATTAGACAATAAATGAACACCTTTCGATATCACCATAACGAATAAATTACAATATTACACACATAACTAGTACAAAGAGAAGTAATTTCATAAACTTATGGGTGATGAAAGCTGAAATGAGGAGATAGATAAGGAAATTTTAATATGAACACAATATAAGTTTATAGCTTAATACAAACTAGGCTGGAGTGCAGGCTATCAGACATACAAGGTTAAAAAACAGAAACTTATAGAGTTATAGTCAAGTGGCTTTGAGATGAAAGAAAGCATATCATCAACAGAAAAGCATAGTGTTCCTTTTTAAGGGAGAAAAATGGGATGTGGGTAACGAGTTTAAAACAAGTATTTATAGGAACAGTGCATGTTGACCCGGAGAACTCCATGTCTAAAGAAATTTAACCTTTTTATAAATAAAATGTAAAGTATAATTGAACATAATAATAACAATAATAATTTTCCTTTTTAATATAAAATAAAATATACATTGGATGACTCTAAACCCGTTTGATCCATTTGATTTGTTTACTTACAAGCTAATATTATTTCTGTTTCGCATGTGGGAGATAACATAACCTAAATCGACCAAATTCTAAAAAGTAGGTTGATATGACCAACTGTAGTTTTTCAGAACATAATTCTTCCAAATAGAAAACAAAAGTAAAACATGTCAAACATGAAGCCTTTCTACCTGAGATACGGCCGGTATGTAATTCCACCAACAACAGTATTGCTCCTGATAACCATTACAGATTTGTGGCTTCTGCAAAAGATAATATTACATAGTCATTTAGTATTTGCCCACAATTCATATATTATCATAAAGCAAATGAAAAACAATCATGTAAGAGCCACACAAAACATCAGAGAATTAAATCCAGCAACTTTGGACGATCTAGCTTACGAATAAATGAAAGCAAACAAACCCAATTGAATCAGTTTTGTATTATCAACACAAATGTTAAATATAACTGCATTCAAGTCTAAACGCAGTATTGAGTATACAGCAACATCACATGACAACTTGCACCTCTCTGTTTTAACTGCAATCTTTGATCAGATTTTTTCTACAAATCAGTCAATGTTATCAAATTCCATGACTTTCCGTCTAAAATAATTTTCCTCCTTAAATATTCCATAATGTTACTCAAGTTACTGAGCTTAATTCCTATAAAGAAAGCATATATAATGCTAGCACCATACCTATCCATCACAAGACGAACAATGTATTCCTTAGGCATGTTAGGTAGTTGCCTTGAAAATATATTCTTCAGTCCAATTAACCTGTAAATACATATGTTCATCAATTTTATCACTTAAATACAAAACCATTTATTAAAGGTGAAAACGATTAACTATGCAAACAAAGAGAAAACAGTAGATACCAAATCATATGTTCATCAATGTTATCATTCGATACGCATACAAACTTAAGCTTCCCTCCTTCCTCCTGCATATAACAATAACTTGTTTCGCAAAATCCACATGCACAACATAAATCATAAGCAAAGTTATAATTCCACTCATACAAAATAGGGCTTAGCAATTCCTGACCTTTTTATAACAAGATTAAACCCGTTTCATAAAAAGTACACTACTAATATAATATTTTTTTAAGAATAACTAAATTACGAGGCCAGGCTCCATCATTTCTCGTTTTTCGTACATAAAACATATAAAAATATTTATACATGAGCTTGGTTTTAAAACGCATGCATCAAGGAGCGCATAATGTGCGATGTGCTGCGCTGCAATTACATGATGCGCTCTAAATCGCATAATGCGCCCCTGATGCGCCCAGTTGCGCACATTTTTCCGCAATCGACAACCATAGACTACTAGTTCCATTTGCATAAAGTATTTGTATTTATTTATTTCAATCTCTAAACTTAAAGCGCAACAATAATTAACCTTTTAAATAACAAATGTCTCTCATACGTTATGCATCCACATCAGGCGTCGGCGTTTTGGGATCAAAACGCATCAGAGCATATCACGCAGTTTAAAACCAAGGACATGAGATGTAAAGTAGTTAAACGAAGTCAATTTCATGTTTTATACTTATGTTAATCGAATCGTCTCCAACCTATTTAACACGATTAGACGTGTTTTGTCAGACCTAAATTAAACTTCACATTTTAAACTACCTCTCGTTTTAAACTCTCTTCTCTGGCACAATACGCTCCACTCGTCTGCAAATTCTCAGTAAATATACTCTTAACCGTATCATCCTTAATCACCAGTCCAGTAACAGCAGCAGCAGACGGAGTAGAAACCTCCAACTGTTCAACTTTAACCGAATTCTCCGTCTTCATATTCATATTCATATTCCTCCACGTTGATCCAACATTATTATTAATATTATTATTCTCCAATCGAGACGCAGTAAAATTTCTAATGGACGAATCATCGAACTCCTCCTCATCGTCATCGATAACGTCATCGAATGCTTCGGAGTCGTCGTAGGAGGTGAGTGTGCCGTCGCGCGTGTCGGAGAACGGTGGCGCGTGGTCTTCACGCGCCGTGGGTTTTCGTTTGTGGAGGGATGAGGTGGTGGAGTGTGACGGTGATGGAGATGAATATGTGTTCATATTAATTTGAGCTTCGGATTCGTGGAATAGTAGATGATTTGATTGGAATGGGTTTTATAGGGGTTTATCGATTAGGGTTTGTGCGAAAAATTGGGCACCTACATGCATATGGGCTCTACAAGACTTTGTGTTAGGCTGACTGGTGTGGGGTGATGCCACTCCACCTCAGCGTTTTTTTAGATCATCCGTTGTGGGTCGTGAGCGATCAGACGCGAGTCACCGACTTCACTCTCAAGTAACCTCATCGCATGTGCTAACTTGACCCTGTTGTGGCTAGGGGTGACACCGGCGTGACATGTGCTCACTTTCTCCCGTTAACGCACACGAGCACTATTGTATGTGCTCGCGCTAGGGCTGTTGTGACTGGAGGTGAGCACCAGAGTGAAACCTTGCTCGCAAGGGGGGTCGCTCGCGGCTCACAATGGACAGTCTTATCAATAACGCATCATCATTTCCCCTGCGTTATTGGGGTCGTCATTGAATGGTCGTCAGCCCAATACGATGGTTGACGGGTGTTATGGTGGGTCATTTAATAAAATATAATTGTTTTCTATGGTAACTTTTAAAAAAAAAAACTAAATTTATTTTTTAACCCTATATAAATTATTCCCTTCTCACTTTTTTAACGCACAACCCTTCATTATTTCTTATTTTTTTAAAACTTTTATATTAAAAACTATATAAACCACAACTCTCTACTTGCCATACTACGAAAATGCCCCCACGTGTTCCTGTTTGGATAAAAGACAAGTACGCGTTAAACGTTGTGTTCCTACACGTTAAGAACTCAGACTTTGTTACAACACGTGGATTTGGTTATAAATTTTCGGATTCGGTGATGGACAGATTTGACGAGGAAATAGTTTTGCAAACACGCGTACAAGGGATCAAATATCGTCAAAGTGGAATAGTATATCGTTAATGCTTGAAAGATTTCACCGAATCTACAGTAGACGTATGGACAGCTTAGGAGATGATCAAAACGATGAGACTGTTGTTGAAGAATCGTGTGTCGAATATGCACGAGTTAATGGAAGGTCGTTTGCTAAGTTATAAATTTGTGAACTTGTAGTCGACGCCAATGTTTATTAAATTAAAATACTTAGTATTTTTATTCTGAATATTATGTATTTTTATTTGTTTTTGTTTAAATTTATTTTGTTTTGTTGAATTTAAAGACAAAATAAATAAACAAATAAATAATGATTGAGTATTAATTGAGGGGTTCTATTCTATTTTCTGGGTGTTATCGGAAGAAGACAATAAAACCTTCTTTTGATGTGGCGCTGAGATGAGGTAGCAGAATGAAGCCTCTAGTGACTTCATTCCACGTCATGTAGCCTTAATGTAAAAATAAATAAATTTTATGCTCATGGGTTTTAGTTTGAGGGTTTCAATGTCGATAATGTCAAAGCCCGAACTCATAGGAAACTAATATATGCTTTCGACTTTCTTTTATATGGGACTGATTGTTGGTCCATCAAAAAAACACAAGCTCGCAAGATAGAGATAGCATAAATGAGGATGTTAAGGTGGATGTGCTGGCACACGAGGGTAGACCGAATAAGAAATGGAGTTATTAGGGAAAGGTTAGGGGTAGCCGATATATCAGACAAAATAAAGGAGGGAAGATTAAGATGGCATAGGCATGTGAAAAGGAGGTAAAAGACGGTCCCGGTTAGAGTAGTGGAAACTCTCACGGTAAAGGGAAAGAGGTGTAGAGGAAGACCCAAATTAACTTGGGATGAGCAAGGGTCTTGTAACAACATTTGAATAACATTCTAGTTTGTGTTTTATTCTCTCCAAATCTGCAAATGTTGAGTCCCTTTTATATTGGTTATTCGGGTCCTATATATAGTTGTAGACTTCTAAATGTTATTAAACAAAACAAATACAATTGATATACGCTTGTGCTATGTATAATCCGCAGGTCGTGCGGGCGCCGCGTTTGTTGACGGGTGGTTCATAGAACACCCTTTTATAGTGCTAAAACGCTTATTTTATCTACATTTGTCCATGTTATTGCTTGGAATGGGGTGACTACGGTTATTATGATTGCAGGGGCATTAAGGAGCTAAAAATGAAGAAAAACGCACTTGGGAGCGGACCGGAAACGAGTTGGAGCTTGAAAGAAACAAAAGAAGAAAAATTGGGATTTTTGTCAGGTCCACCGTATGGAACGGTCACCACCGTACCATACGGTGAAGGCTGACAAGAATTTCCCACCGTATCTCAGTTCCTGCCCACCGTTGGATTTGTTAATGCCACCGTACCATACGGTGACCACCGTATGGTACGGTGGACTCTGCACATTTTGTAACTTCCCCTATTAAATGAGTGGTTATTGCAAGACTTTTGATCATCTTCGAATTGGGAACGTTCCTTAGCATTCTAGGGGCGATTTTGGGCAGAAAACAAGGTTGAAGAACATTGCTAATCATTAGGTTATTATCTTTGATTCACATGAACAATAGATTGAAGATTATGATGACCCATTTGGTGATGCTTGGCTAAACCTTTAATGGTCATCCTTGGTGAAGTTTTCTTTGAACTATTTATGCTTTTGTCTTATGATTTCTAGAATAACAATTTGGTATGCTTTGTTGAATTGTTATGGTATTTGAACATTTGGTTGTAGTGGTTATTTAATTTATCAATTTCTCTTCTTGATTGCATGTTCTTGGTGTTGCTAACAATCGGGATATTGCGGGAAGGATTTGGGTTGGATAATTGAGTAATTGGTCATCGGGAAACAACCTCGCATTAATATAATCCGAGTACTTTGTTCCCTTTTATCACAACACTTGTTCAAATACGAGTTATGTCTATGTAACTCTTTCTAGTGAGACTTTTGGCATAAAGATTCAAGGGAAATGGATCCAAGGATGGTCATTGCTTTCTCAATTTGATAAACACAATCTTATTTCAATTCAGCAATTTAGTTTACTTTTCTTAAATCTAAATCAAAACCAACAAACAATCTTTGATCTTTATTTTTCTTAGTTGTTAAATAGTAGTTTAATTACAAAACCTTAATTCTCACATTTTCCACAAACTCCCTGTGTTCGATACCCTTCTTACCACTATCTTTAGTTGTAATTGGGAAATTTTACGTGTACCACGACAAGCACGTCAAATTTTGGCGCCGTTGCCGGGGAGTAGTGCGCAACGTGTGTTAGTTAATAGTTTTGTTTGTTATTTTCGGGTTTACACTGGTTGTGTTTAGTGTGCAGGTACTTCAAGTGTATGCATACTAGAAGCTCTCACGAGTCATCACCGCTATTGTTTGATCCGGAAATTGAAAGAACTTTGAGGCGAAACCGAGTACTAGTCCGTGAAAACCGAGTTCTTGGTTCACCCACTTCACCTATCATACCAAGAAACATCATGCAAGAAGGCCAAATACCACCCACAACGGGTCAACCAATCACCTCAGTCATGCCAACTTCCACACAACCATCACCAAATGCAACTTTACCTCATGAAATTCCACCAACTCATACCACCCAACCAAACACTACCCAAATTCAATCAACCTTCACTCTTAGCCCATCCGCTACAATTCCACCATTCACTCATTTCTTCCCAACAACGGGTCAATCATCTTCAACTCATCAAATTCCACATGGGTCAACCGTTGTTCATACCTCTACTTACCAACCACCCAACCACTCGGGTTTTCAATATTCGGGAGTTCAAGGAGGTAGATATGATGAAGTATATGAAGAAGAGTATAGTGGATACAATGACGAGGGTTATTATTATGGGGATGATGGAGGGTATGTTGGAAGTCAAGGAGGAGTGGGTCAACAAAGTCAACCCATTCAACAATTTCAATTGCAAAATTCGGGTAATTTACCGGTTGGTGTGCAACACGTGAGACCACCGGGACCGCGATTTCCGCGTCCTCCGCCATTGCAACAAGTGCCTCCATATGGGCAAAATCAATTTCAAAGGCCAATGCAACAACAACCGCCCATGCATCAATATCAACATCCTCAACAATTTGCACCTCAAGGGCCTATGCAAGGGCAAATGGGTCAACCAAGAGCACCATTGGGTGCCCCTCGAAGAATTCACCGGGAAGCCGTTAGAGGAATTGAAGCCCATTTTAAACCCATTATCACTAACAATCCTTCACCAATAGTGATTCCTCATCATACGGATGGGAGAACTTTTGAAGTTCGAACAACCGCATTGCAAAGTCTTCCAAAGTTCAAAGGTCTAGCAACGGAAGAACCTTATTTCCATTTGGAGACTTATGATTCTATTTGCAACACTATTGGGGGTCAAGGATTTACTCCGGATGATGTCAAATTGGTTCTCTTTCAATTCTCCTTAGAAGACAAAGCAAAAAGATGGTTCCACACCTTACCATCCGCATCGATTTTCACATGGGCCGATATGCAACAAATCTTTTTGGATGAGTTCTATACATCCCAAAAGACTAATGATGCAAGACGAAGTTTGAGGAGTTTTCAACAACAAGCGGGAGAGATGTTTCATGAGGCATTTGAGAGGTTCAACATGATGTTACGAAATTGCCCTCACCATGGTATTCAACTATGGGAATTGTTAAATGCTTTTCATGAAGGCTTGATACCGGAGGATGCGCGAGATCTTATGTCCATCACAAATGGTACTTTTGGTACAAATTTTGAACAAGATGATTGGGCATATTTAGAGCAAATGGCGGTGACTTCAAAAAGGAAGGCTCAATCCTCAAGAAGGGCGAGACATGTGCTTCAAAGACCACAAGTGCATGCGGTAGAAGGTGGTAATGCACAAACTACTAATCAATTGTATAATGTCTGCAACACTTGTCAAGAAATAGGTCACACGGCGGAAGTTTGTGGAGTGGGTGCTCAAGAAGCACCAAGTGAAGAAGTGAATGCTATTCAAGGGGGTGGGAGAAACTATGACATGAACTCCAACACTTACCACCCCGGGTTACGAAATCATCCCAATTTTCGATATGGGAATGCTTCCAATCAATTGAACCCGAATTTTCAAGAGTCTCATGGTAACTTTGCACCTCGTCAACAATACAATCAAGGCAATTATAGAGGTGGAGGTAACCAAGGGTATCTTGGGAAGTTTCAACCAACGGGTCAAGGTAATTCGGGTCAAGGTTCATCAAGTGGGAATGAAGTTATGGAGATGCTTAGAGCTATGCAACAAGATATGCAAAAGAGGAACCAACTTGATGAAGCTCGAATTCAAAAGGATGAAGTTCGTGACAAGAGCATTCAAGCATTGACAACCCAAATGGGCCAACTAGCAACTGATGTGGCGGAATTGAAGAAAAGCAAAGGTCAACTTCCTAGTGACACAAAGGTAAATCCGTCTCATGGCTCATCAAGAGGTAATAATGTTAATGTTAATCAAGTGAGTGTGTTGAGAAGTGGTAAGGAATTTAAAGTTAATATGTCTTCGGATGTTGTTGAGGGGGTGGTTGAAGACATAACGGGTAATGAGAGTGATGAGGAAGAAATTTCACCGGTTTTAAAAAATGAGTCAAATTTGAAAAAACCGGAAGTGGGTGAGAATAAAAATGTGTTAAATACAAATGAGAAAAATGAAAGTGAGCCGAATCAAGTTCCTTTTCCTTCGGCTCTACTTGACCCGGGTAAGAAAAATTTTATTGCATCAAGAGGTCCCCAAAAAGAAGAGATGTGGGACATGTTTAAACAAGTAAAAATAAATCTTCCTTTACTTGATGCAATAAAACAAGTACCCGCATATGCTAAGTTTTTGAAAGAATTATGTACACAAAAGAGGCAACAAAAGAAAAAAATGCCTAAGCGGGTAAATGTTACGGGTCAAGTGAGTGCAGTTTTGAACGGGGAGCTTCCTCCTAAGCTCCAAGATCCGGGCACGCCATTAATAAATATTCAAGTTGGTAATTTTCAAATGGCAAGGGCGTTGCTAGATCTTGGAGCCGGGGTGAGTATTTTACCGGGTGGGTTATATGATCAATATGACTTTGGTCCATTAGCGAGGGTGGAGACAACGGTTGTTTTAGCCGATTGTCTCATAAGTTACCCCGGGGGATGGTTCAAAATGTCATTGTTAAAATTGATGAATTTTATTACCCGGTTGACTTTTTGGTATTGGATTATTCATCCAACGAATCAAAACAACAGCAAAATGTCATATTGGGTCGACCATTTTTGAACACCGCACATGCGGTAATTGATTGTAGATTTGGTACGGTCGACATGACATTTGGAAACCGGAAAATGCGTTTAAATGTTTTCACTAACAATACTAACGATTCCGATGTTGAAGAATGTTTTATGGCAGATGTTATCGAGGGATGCAATCCATGTGAGTATGAGAAAGATGGAATGGAACTTTGTGCTTGTAATTTTTCTGAACAGGTACATGTGGTTGATTTGGAGAATGAAGAAGAAAAGCAAGATGTGCTAGCTTTGAAGGAGGGTCGACCACCATGGACTCATCAATTTGAAAGCTTACCGGTAGAGATTGATTCGGGCACCAAACCATCATTGGAGGTGCCACCAAAGTTGGAACTCAAAGACTTGCCAAGCCATTTGAAGTATGCTTTTCTAGGGGATGATGACACTTTACCGGTCATTATTGCCTCTAATTTGGAGGTGGCTCAAGAGCAAGCATTGTTGAAGGTGTTGAAAGAAAACAAAGGGGCTATTGGGTGGACGATTGCCGATCTCAAAGGAATTAGTCCATCCATTGTGATGCACAAGATTATCACCAATGAAGATGCAAAGCCCACAAGAGAAGCACAAAGGAGGTTAAATCCTAATTTAAGGGAGGTAGTGAAAAAGGAGGTAATTAAATGGTTAGATGCGGGAATTATTTATCCTATTTCGGATAGCTCTTGGGTAAGTCCTACTCAAGTGGTACCTAAGAAGTCCGGCATTCAAGTAGTCAAGGATGAAAGTGGTGAACAAATTGCAACTCGACCCGTTACCGGGTGGCGAGTGTGCATTGACTACCGCAAATTGAATGCCGCCACTTCTAAGGATCATTTCCCACTTCTTTTTATTGACCAAATTATTGAAAAACTTTCGGGTCAAAAATACTATTGTTTCTTAGATGGGTATTCGGGTTATAATCAGATTGCAATTCACCCGGATGACCAACACAAGACCACCTTCACGTGTCCATATGGTACTTTTGCCTTTAGGCGGATGCCATTTGGCTTGTGCAATGCACCGGCTACTTTCCAACGATGTATGATGAGTATTTTCTCGGACATGGTTGGAGAGTCGCTAGAAGTGTTTATGGATGATTTCTCAATATTTGGCACTAGTTTTGATTCTTGTCTCAACGAATTACAAAAAGTTTTAAAAAGATGTGTTGAGAAAAATTTGGTGCTAAGTTGGGAAAAAAGCCATTTCATGGTGCAAGAGGGTATTGTGTTGGGGCATGTGATTTCGGAAAGAGGGATGGAGGTGGACAAGGCAAAAATTCGTGTTATTTCATCATTGCCACCACCGAAAAATGTCAAGGGGGTAAGATCATTTTTGGGGCATGCCGGGTTTTATAGACGGTTTATTAAAGGTTTTAGTGTCATTACAAAGCCTTTATGTAATTTATTATTGAAGGATGTTCCATTTGATTTTACTAATGAATGTTTGCAAGCGTTTAATGTTTTGAAGGAACATTTGGTGAAGGCTCCTATTTTGCAACCGCCGGATTGGTCGAAGCCATTCGAAATTATGTGTGACGCAAGCGACACAACAATTGGAGCGGTCTTGGGTCAAAGAGTTGACAAGAAGCCGGTGGTGATATACTATGCAAGCAAAACTTTATCCGAAGCGCAACTCAATTACACCACAACCGAAAAAGAATTACTTGCGGTGGTGTATGCTTTGGATAAGTTTCGTTCATATATTTGGGGGAGCAAGGTGGTGGTATATTCGGATCATAGTGCGGTTCGTTATTTAATGGAGAAGAAAGATGCCAAGCCGCGCTTAATTCGATGGGTTCTTTTGTTACAAGAATTCGACTTGGAAATTCGGGACAAGAAAGGAAGTGAAAACGTAGTGGCGGACCATTTGTCCCGAATTCCGGTTGATAGAAATGATGATTTTGGGGAAATAAATGAAAGATTTCCCGATGAGCAGTTGATGTCGGTCTCCACTATTAATACACCGTGGTTTGCTCACTATGTTAATTACTTAGCCACGGGGGTCATTCCGGATCATTGGACCAAAAAGAGAAGACAACAATTCATGGTTCAAGTGAAGCAATACATATGGGATGAACCGGATCTTTTCAAGATTGGACCCGACCAAGTGATTCGAAGATGTGTGCCCGAAGCGGAAGTGAAAGAAATTCTTACTCATGCCCATTCATCCGCTTGTGGAGGGCACTTTAGTGGGCACAAGACCGGTTACCGGGTCTTATCATGTGGGTTTTATTGGCCCACAATTTTCAAAGATGCTTGTGAGTTTGCTCGGAATTGTGTCAATTGCCAAAGGATGGGAAGTATCTCAAAGAGGGACGAAATGCCCCTACAACCAATCTTGGTTGTTGAAATTTTTGATGTTTGGGGCATAGACTTCATGGGTCCTTTTCCTAACTCAAACGGGTTCTTGTATATCTTGGTGGCGGTTGATTATGTGTCAAAATGGATTGAAGCAATTGCTACAAGAACTAATGATCACTCGGTGGTGTGTAAATTTGTTCAATCCAACATTTTTGCCCGGTTTGGTATCCCAAGAGTAATTATTAGTGATGGAGGATCCCACTTTAAAAATTTCAACTTTGGGAAGCTTTTGAAGAGATATGGAGTAAATCATCGAATTGCCACCCCGTACCATCCACAAACGAGTGGACAAGTTGAAGTCTCAAATCGTCAAATCAAGGAAATTCTAATGAAGACGGTACGTGTTGATAGAAAGGATTGGTCGGGAAAGTTAGATGATGCTTTGTGGGCATACCGTACGGCCTACAAGACTCCAATTGGTACAACCCCTTATCGATTGGTGTATGGGAAGGGTTGTCACTTACCAATGGAGTTGGCGCATCGAGCACATTGGGCAATTACTACGGTGAATGCCGACTATGACGAAGCGGGGAAGTTGAGAAAGCTACAATTGAATGAAGTTGAAGAAATTCGAGATGAGGCTTACGAATGTGCATCGGCTTATAAAGATAAACTCAAGAAGGTACACGATGCAAAGTTGAGAAGAAAAACCTTTGAAGTGGGTCAAAAGGTTTGGTTGTATAATTCAAGGCTAAAGATGTTTGCGGGCAAATTGAAGAGCAAATGGATGGGGCCGTATGTTATACGACGGGTTGGCAAGTTTGGCGATGTAGACATAGAGGAAGAGAAAACAAACAAGATTTTCACGGTTAATGGGCATCGTCTAAAGCCATACTTGGATGGCAACGACATCAATGCTTTGGAGGTTGACAAGGCGGGCTATCTCTTGCGCCCGGTGGAGGATGTACAACTTTAAGAGGCCCAGGTTTGGTAGTGTAAATAGTTAGATTTTATTTTATTTTCCTTGGTGTGTGTTCGAAAACCCGTGTTCGAAACAAGTGTGGGGACGTTTGGGTCGCAATATGTCTTAGCATTGTGTTGAGGACAACACGGGATTTTTGAGGGGGTAGGATAATTTATGTTTAAAATTATAAGCTTTTGTTTGGTAAAAAAAAAAAAAAAAAAAAAAAAAAAAAAAAAAAAATTGGTGTACAGGGGCCACCGTATGATACGGTAGGCACCGTACCATACGGTGGAAGTCAAAAACCCAACGGTAGTTCAGTACTGGAATACGGTGGAGAAAAATGGCATCTCAGTCACCGTACCATACGGTACCCACCGTATGATACGGTGGGGTCTGGAAGCTGAGAATTTTTGACGGTTCGTAAAAAAAAAAAAAAAAAAAAAAAAAAAAAAATTTCCTTTTTTCTCTCACTTACGGTTACATAGATACACACATACCCATATTTTCTTCTTCTTCACTCTAAAAAATCTTCAAGAACACCCAAGTCTTCTTCATCTTTAATCACTCATAAATCCTTCATTCCTTCACCAAATCTAGTGATTCTTGGGTCTATCTTGACTTATTTTTCATCTAGTTTCTGATTTTGGGGAGGAACTTGCAAGAAAAACACTGTGTGTGGGTCGAATCTAAACCCTAATTTTCGGAAATTTTGGGGCTTTTCAAGTTTTTGTTTTTTCTTGTGTGCTAGCATCATTCACTTAAAGGTATGTGCATTATTTCCCTAACTTTGTTGCTACATTGTGAGATATGAAGGTTTTTATTCTTACTAGATGATATCACTTGCTTGTTATGATAATGTAGCATGTATGAATGGCTATTTGGGTAATATTGTGGTAGAATATGGTAGTAGAGATGTGTTTGAGATGTATGTGTGAACTTTTGGGAATGTTGAGATTGTAGAGGCATCATGCCAAATTTTTGTCAACTCAAAAAAATAGATTTTGTTCACAAAAATACTCACTACCATAATAACAACCAAGTGTGGGGAAATTTTAGCATATGTGACTGATTTGTTCAATGTCTTGTGGTTGTTTGTGGTTATGTATTGTGCAGGAATATGGTTCGTACAGGTGAAGCTGCGGGTTCAAGTTCGGCTGCTGCTAAAGGAAAAGGGAAGCAACCGACACAGCAATACAAGAGGAGGAAATACATTGGGCAGGATGATGACACGGATGAAGAAATGGAGCAGCAACAAGATGCACCTCGTTTAGATCCGGCTGATAAACCAAACTGGAAAACTGGACCCTTAAATGCGCAACCAAGTATTTGGCAACCAACCTTGTTTCACGAGCAAATCAAAAAGCTACAAGATAGAGCTGGAGCATTTATTTGTGAGAGGGAAGTGAAGGAAAGAGAGTTTGGTCCTTTTGGGGTAGTTGATCGGTTTAAAGCCTTGGGTTGGGAAGCTTTATTGCATTGTTATGATCAAGAGACTAAGTACTTGTTTCTAGACGAGATTGAAGAGTGGATGGCTACCTTAAGGTGTGGACGATATGACAAACCATCACAAATGAAGTTAATTGGGACAGTTAATGGGGTGGATGTAGAGATGTCTTACGACACGTTGAGGCGTTTGGCTAAATATGACAGTTTACCGACCAAGGAGTACAAAAATCCCAGCATCAATGACTTGATTATTGCACCTGAAAAGCATCCTCGTTGGACGGAAATGTTGGAGTCTTTGTTTCTCCCGGGAAAATATCATGGTACTTTATATAGAAAAAATTTGAAGATTGAACCGAAGTTACTGTTGGCTATTATTGTTTTCAATGTGTTGCCAAGACGAGCGGACCCGATGCAAGTGAGATATCCGGAGATTCCGATTTTGTATTCGTTAATGAACGGTGGTCCTAAGTTCTCGATCCGATATTTGATTCTCAACCATGTGTGGATGTGTAGGAACTCGTCTGAAAGGTCCATTATTCCTTACTGTAGGATCATTACCGGGTTACTCATGCAACAAGGGGCTCTTACTGCCGATGATGTGTCGAAGAGGAAGAAGAGGTATAAAGCGTTTGAGTTGGCCAAAATGGGAATTGGGTGGGTGTATTCTGAATCAGAGAGATATCACAAGTTGAAGTCTGGAGGGCAGAGATGGAGGGTATTGAAGAGAGATGCCCGGGCACTTTTGCCCGGGGAAGTGGATGAGCCAGAAAGTGATAATGAAGAGCAACCGCCAAGCGATGACGATGATTATGAGGAGATTCCCACGGGAGAACATATGAATATTGGTCAAGGTAGTTCTAGTGGTGTGCATGGTGGTGGTGGATATTATGATTTCACGGAGCGAGCATATGTTGACGGTTGGGCATACGGGGGGACGATGCAGCAGGTGATTGAGAGTCAACGTCCCCCCGCATCTGTTTTTGATTCATGGTCGGGACCTGAGCGCTCGATGTTTGATCATCAAACTATGATGAGCGCGAGCATGGAGAGAACTATGAAGGCGGGGTTTGATAGGCAAGAAATGTGGAACCGGGCACACGCCTATTCCCATGAGGTGGAGATCAACAATCGTTTCATAGATGACCAGAATAGAAGGATGAATGATGACTGGCACGCAGGAAGGCCGGTGGTAGCAAATCCACAACCGGTGGATTATAGCTCTTTACCACCTTATGATGGAAGCATGTCTTATCCCACTCCGCCACTTCATCATTCGCAATGGGTGGACCCGATGCAACAACAACAACAAGCTTCGGATCAAGGTGGTAGTGATAGTGGCGCGTTTGGGTTTGGAGAATGGAATGACTTGCTGACCTCTGTGTTCGGGCCACCTCAACCCCGCTACTATTGACCAGGTCGTGCTTTTTCCTTTGTAAATAGTGTATATTTTGCTTTGTTTGATTTCCTTATGTTTCGGGATTGGGTGGTAGGTTGGTTGATGAATTGATGATTATGGGTTTGGGTTGTGATAGAAGGTGGTGCATCATTTTGTTTCTTTCTTAGTCTTAAAAAAGAAAAAAAAAATGAAAAAATGAAAAAATACCAAAAAGAAGTTTGTGGTTGAGTCGTGAAGCTTTGATATCATGTTGACAAGTGGAAGCGATCGTTTTCTCCTAAAACCATGCATTGGGACAATGCATCCCAAGTGTGGGGATGGGGGAAAATTTTGAAGCTTTTTAAAAAAAAAATTTTGAGGTCAAGTGCAATGTGCGAGAATTGGAACACCTTGATTTTTAACCCCATTAGACACACCGGCAACCCTTAATACCCGTTTTTTTTTCTTGGTGAGAGTTGAAGCCACACTTGTAAATAAATAAAGTTCTTCTTTGAGAGAGTGGCAACGGGTGGGAGTGCATTAGAACTTGTGCTGAAATACAACTTGAATCTTTGATTGGACATGAGTTTAGAAATGATTAGGGCATTAGGTAGCCTCGTCATGAGAGTGCGAGTGTGGGTTTTGGGGGGTTGGACCTCATACATTATACATATGAGCATGGTAGCGAGAGGGGCGGGGGTTTGGACATTTAGTTGCCCACTGTTGAGCCTTGAAGCCTATTGTTTGACTACCCTTGAACTAGCTCCCAAAAATCTTACCCAACTTGACCCGGTCTTTTGTGTTTAGCTTTGTGCTAGTAGTAATATTGTAGTATGCTAGTATGTTTAGCATGTTTATGTTTATGTCTTTGTTTAGAAAAAAAAAAAAATGAGAAAAGAAGTATTGAGAAAAAAAAAAAAAAAAAAAAAGAGAGAAAAAAAAAAAAATTTGAAGTCAAGAAAAGAATGTGAGATTATGTGATGTGTTCGTATATAGTAGTGTCTTTGTGTGCGTGTGTTGTTATGTAATAAAAGACCGGGTAAAGTTTGCGCTACATATATATATCCTATTCCCTACCCTTCACTTAGCCAAGTTACAACCGGAAAGTCCCTTTGATCTAGACTTGTGTCCATGTTAGGAGGATAATTGATTTAGGTACAAGCTTATGATTGTGCGATTACCCGTTTGCCTTTTGTGTGCCTAGCTTATCTTTGCTAGAACTTGCTTGATACCGAGAGGAGAGATATTGTGAGGGGTGTGTTGAATTGGGGTGTCGAGGATAGGTTAGTACAAGAATTGCACATTAATCTTGGCTTTGAAATGATTGCTTAGTTGTGAATTGTTTTGTGATAGATTGCTTGGGACAAGCAATGGGTAAGTGTGGGGATGTGACGGGTGGTTCATAGAACACCCTTTTATAGTGCTAAAACGCTTATTTTATCTACATTTGTCCATGTTATTGCTTGGAATGGGGTGACTACGGTTATTATGATTGCAGGGGCATTAAGGAGCTAAAAATGAAGAAAAACGCACTTGGGAGCGGACCGGAAACGAGTTGGAGCTTGAAAGAAACAAAAGAAGAAAAATTGGGATTTTTGTCAGGTCCACCGTATGGAACGGTCACCACCGTACCATACGGTGAAGGCTGACAAGAATTTCCCACCGTATCTCAGTTCCTGCCCACCGTTGGATTTGTTAATGCCACCGTACCATACGGTGACCACCGTATGGTACGGTGGACTCTGCACATTTTGTAACTTCCCCTATTAAATGAGTGGTTATTGCAAGACTTTTGATCATCTTCGAATTGGGAACGTTCCTTAGCATTCTAGGGGCGATTTTGGGCAGAAAACAAGGTTGAAGAACATTGCTAATCATTAGGTTATTATCTTTGATTCACATGAACAATAGATTGAAGATTATGATGACCCATTTGGTGATGCTTGGCTAAACCTTTAATGGTCATCCTTGGTGAAGTTTTCTTTGAACTATTTATGCTTTTGTCTTATGATTTCTAGAATAACAATTTGGTATGCTTTGTTGAATTGTTATGGTATTTGAACATTTGGTTGTAGTGGTTATTTAATTTATCAATTTCTCTTCTTGATTGCATGTTCTTGGTGTTGCTAACAATCGGGATATTGCGGGAAGGATTTGGGTTGGATAATTGAGTAATTGGTCATCGGGAAACAACCTCGCATTAATATAATCCGAGTACTTTGTTCCCTTTTATCACAACACTTGTTCAAATACGAGTTATGTCTATGTAACTCTTTCTAGTGAGACTTTTGGCATAAAGATTCAAGGGAAATGGATCCAGGGATGGTCATTGCTTTCTCAATTTGATAAACACAATCTTATTTCAATTCAGCAATTTAGTTTACTTTTCTTAAATCTAAATCAAAACCAACAAACAATCTTTGATCTTTATTTTTCTTAGTTGTTAAATAGTAGTTTAATTACAAAACCTTAATTCTCACATTTTCCACAAACTCCCTGTGTTCGATACCCTTCTTACCACTATCTTTAGTTGTAATTGGGAAATTTTACGTGTACCACGACAAGCACGTCATTTGTTCAAGAATTTTTCCCGAATCAGAACCCATTTTGCACCCCCCCCCCCCTCGCGCGCGGGTAGGTGCCAGAGTATAATGTAACAAAAAAAATCCAATCTCTTCCATTTGGTTTCACCTTATAAACCCATCCATTTTTCATCTCCTCACCAATGTGGGACAAACCAAACTCACATTCACTTATAAATTTCCAACATGGTTCAATTAATTTGTTTATTTTCTCCTCCCTAGCGTGAAAACATAAATGAAAACAAAGCAGGACATTTGATTGAGATCTAGACACATCAGCAGGACATGCTGATGAAGCTTGCCTGAGAAGAAATACTATAGTCTTCCAATGCAGCAGCTTCTTGAATTGCTTCTGATCCATTCTTGACTGAGGACACCAAGCCAAAAAGTGCATTTAGAGCTTTTAAATACTCATCATATATTATTATTATTGTTATTGTTATTATTATGTGAGAAAATAATTGATAGTTGGGTAAAGAATTAGTGGAGTGTTGCCTCCAAAAAAGTGTTTTAGTGAAGGAAATCAGTGAAGTGATGTGGCAGTGCAGAATTGGTAGAAATCAGTGAAATGAAAACATATTAAGTGGAGCGCCCCTTCCCCCCTAAGTGCACTTCATGCATCAAAGTTATGCGTCTAAGCCATTATACATAACCTTATTCATAGTTTCATGCACATGTATACAAAGTAAACTGCTACTGTCCGTATTTGTTAAACAACATGCTAACGACTACGGATGTTGTGTATATTGATTTTTTCCTAGTGTTTTCTTTGTGTTGGCACTGCTGTTTTTATTTCTTAACATAGTCACAGCCCATGGATGTTATTTTGTTTCCTTTTTGCTTAGAACATTCTATTCTAATGGTAATTAGATACAATCATGCCCTTCCGGTTTGATTTGGAAGACATTCAGATTTCTAAGTAAACATTTTGCGATAAACCATTATGTTATTACACGCAGGTTGTTAATGGGTTAACCTGTCGCTTGGGTTTAGTAACGGGTCATGTTCCAAGTCAAGGTTGTTAGAAAACTTACATAGTGATCGCCTCAACGCCTCTTGTACATGAAGCTCGCGTGTGTCCGAGTCTCTGTACTTGTTGCAATAAACTATAACAGAAAACGAAATCATAGAAGTGAACCGGGCTTGTGTTACAATTCCCTTAAACAGATTCTTCGTCTGTACACCGGTTCGAAGCAGTGTCAATAGTGCACTGCCGGACTATCCCACTTGCCTGAAAAGAAACCGGAAGATGATTGCTTCTGAAAATTGTAGCTGCAGCAATCGATCATATGTTTCTGTTTTGTGTGTGAGACTCGGACATTTTTCCGCAATGTGCTGCACTTCTTTGCAAAGAATTTACTTCCTTCCATTTGGTTTCTCCTTATAAAACTTTCACAATATCATCTCCCAACCAATGTGGGACAAACCAAACTCACATTCACACACATATTTCCAACAAAGGTCTAGGTAAAATGGACGATTGCAACTTACGTAATCCTTACAGCAAATTGGATTTTGTTGGTAATAGGTCAAACCATAAAAGATTATATCACAACCTTGCATTTTTCTTATTTCATAAAAAGTAGCATCTTATAAAAGTTTAAAAGTTGTTAATGACTGAAACTGTTATTCGAATTTTTTATCAGATTGCATATGAAATAAGTGCGAGCCAGTATCACTAGTTCATACAAACTAGTTTATTTTGGTGTCGTTGGTTATGAAAATTTTCAAGAGCTTCGTTACAATACATCTATCATTCGTTCTCTTTTTTCAGCTCACAACATTCGTTCTACCTTTCCCCTTTAATTTAGGGACGGTGAACGAACGTGATGAAATGGTTACTACTAGGGGTGAGCAAAATTAACCATAACCGACATAACCGAACCATAACCGACATAACCGAACCGATTTTAACCGATAACCAACATAACCAATGGTTATGGTTATGAAATTTCTATAACCGACCGAGCGGTTATGGTTATGGTTATGAAGCTTTGGTTAACCCATATAACCGAACCGAACTTGTATTATTAAGTTTATGTAATAGATTTATGTTCTATATTAACTATATAGAGGTTTTTTTTACTATAATAAAAGTATGTTATTAACAACATGATATTGATGTAGTATTCTTTTTTTTTTATATAATGAATTAAAATTGTAAGTTGTAACCAAGGGGTTAAATATGTTTTTTTGTTAATATCTTATTAAAAGGGATCTCACATAGATACTTTAACTAGAAAGTGTAGTCTTGATTAACTTATAAATAATAACCCAAGCTAAGTCTAACATTGTAGGTTCTGAGTTTTTAAGACCCATGGGCTTTTAAATTTATAATTTAGCCGAAAGTTAGCTTTGGTAGATTTTTTTGGTTAATAACCGAAATAACCATAACCGAACCATAACCGATTAACCATAACCGAAGTTTGGTTATGGTTATGGTTACGAAAATCCCATAACTGAAATAGCGGTTATGGTTATGGTTAATGGTAAAAACCGACCCAAACCGACCCATGCACACCCCTAGTTACTACTACATGTAAAGAGACATATATAGAGACCAACCGCCTTACATCAGAACTGACCAACTTGGCAACTTCTATCTGCCTTGTATGATTTGGACAAATATGCCATGTTATTCTATATGTTTTATAATAGTAATGACCAGGGGCGGATGCATGCTTCATTGAGGAGGTGCACATGTACCCCCTCAGTTTGGGGTTTCACTACAAAAATGTCTGAAAGTTTGAGGGAAAAACATTACAAACCTCTCTAAAAATAAAAAAGGCACCCTTGAAAAAATTTAAAGGCCCCCAACAGACTATTCTCAGATAAATAAAATTTAAAAATAAAAAGCGATCAGATAGTTCAAGGTGCTCTGTTTTATTGTTTGTTTGAGAAATGGTATGGTTGCGACTTGAAGAAGATGAACTCAGATGAGAGAGGTATAATGTAATGAATTTACATATTTATTTACCCATAAAGTGACTATGACGTGTGATATGAGTGAAACAAAAGATGAGAAGATAAAGATTGTCTTTTATTGTTTTCCTTTTATATATCGATTTAATATATATGATGTTATTTTACGAACTAAACTTATATGAGAATTTATATAACTTCAAGATCTATTGATAAAATTAACCGTCCTAATAAAATTTGTATGGCTTGTAACGCGGGTGGGTATCGACAAAAGAGAATGCTACCTGTTGATCCTTACTATCTAGTGTAAAACATACTCTGGTCTAGAGATATATACATGTTTATTCTTATTGTTTTAAATATATTTTTCATTCTAGTTCATAAAAGGTTCTAAATACCTATGGAAATAGAAAAAATATTATTAAAAACTGATTTTTAACATTTTTTGCGATATTGATTAAAAGCATATACTGACATAACATGTTATATTTTATAAAAATAGAAAGAATTCCATTGGCTCACGTGACCCAACATAACCCGACTCGCTGGTTTTCCCAAGCTTAGTTTAATCCTTGGTCGGAAATATTTTTGCACCCCCTCATCGAAATTCCTGGATCCGCCACTGGTAATGACGTTAGTTTTCTCAATATCCTTTTTTTTCATATTTTAGAACGTATCATACACTTAAAAACTATAATATAAATTAAACATGTAGATAAAATTCCTTCATGTCATGAGTTATGTATAACAAATATGTGTGGATGTACAATGATGAGATCAATCAAGAGACTTGAAAACTTGAGGACCCTTCACGGTTCAACTTCTCGAGTTTGGCCCGAGCAAAGAATTGATCTCTAGCCAAAAACCGAACTTGTTTAAAGTAAGCTTCATGGCTTATAACGCCTTTACCAAGAGCATCATCAAGTTTAAACATCAAATCTTCCAAAGCATCGTCTTCGGCCATCCACTCCATCTTCAATGTTGAGACCGTGTCTACACATTCAAACGCGTCTTCAACTCTCCCACCAATAGCTACACTTAAGTTAACCTTATTAATCAATAGCCAATTGACCAAGATATCCGCCTCGTCAACCATTTCCTTGACTCGTTGCTTTAGTTCCGTCTTTTCATAGTCTAGCCCAATGATCATGTTGTCGGTTATGTCAACACGCGCTCTCATCTCACCTTGAAGAGTAGCAAGTGTTTCTACTTCGTCATTTGTGTTCTCCCTCAACGCAATCATGTCATAGTGAAGCATCCACCAAAGCCGGTCCATACCTTCCATTCTAGACACGTATGAGGGGTGTGACATGTTAGGAGGACCACTCACAACATAAAAAGGATGGTCTAAGGAAAATATCTTTACTAGATTGCGCACAAGGCCTAATAGATCATACTCGAAAGGAATCCAAGTGTGCAAATAAGATGAGGTGGTCAAGCCCGAAGGGTTCACAAACGGGTGGTTCAAACGAATTGGGTTGGTTAGGTCCGTTTTCACTTGAACAATAGGTGCCACATGAGGGTAGTGCTCATGGACCCAAATGTGTATACGAACCAAAGGTAACGAGTGAGAGATATATAGGTAGCCGTCGACTTTTAGTAGGTTCACCCCGCTTCCATCGTGGTGGATATATGTGTCGACGACAGGACATAAGGATGAGAATTCTCTATGAAGAGAAAGTAAATGTTTTCGTATCAACCATTTTTGGTCGGGATCAATATACGCTAACGCGAATTTGGTATTGCAAAACATTGCGTTATCGATGATTTCGAGTTGAGATGGTGATGCCATGGTGAAGAGAGTCGGAAGCTAACCGGGTGAGTCTACTTGAAGAACAAGATATTTATATGTGAGATTTGGTCATGTAACAATTAAAAAACGAGTCAGTAAAGACTTTCCAAAGTCATTGCAACATTTAAAAAGCTAAAATTAGGCATCTAGTTACATGGAAATTTCCAATGACATATACATTACCTACTTCATTATAATTATTGTAATTCATAATTAAACTTATCTCTTTGACCAATTCAACATCTCTTTTAATAATTTGATTAATTTCATACCATTCATACCTTCAAAAGCATTCTCATATCAAATATTGGTATTGGTATGTATGTACATAACTGGTGTGGATGAGTTTACATAAATTGATTAGACTGACTAAACCAAAGAACTATGTGGTCCATGTCGGAGAGGGTGTTTGGGATTGAGTTTTCAAAACAGATTATGGGTATGTTTGGCAAAACTAGCTGGAAGCTGGTAACTGGTAGCTGCAAGCTGTTAGCTGGAAGCTGGTAGCTGCAAGCTTTTTAAATATATTTTGGTGTTTGACAGAGTAGCAGGTGCTTTTAATAAAATGTATAAAATGATCTAAATGGGCATAATTAAAAGCTTGTAAAGAAGGTTTTTATTTTATTTTTAAAATAGAATGGGTATTTGTATCATTTACTCATTAAAAGCTTGTAGCTAGTAGGAGCTTTTTCTTAAACGCTAGTATTAGTAGCTTTTCACTGTAGAGCTTTTTCTCTAACCTAAAAGCTTCCAGCTCCTTCAACCAAACAAGGCTTTTTATTGAGTAGGGGTTTTTCTCTTAAAAGCTTGAAGCTCCTAAAAGCTCTTAAAAGCTCCTTGCCAAACATACCCTGGGTATGTTTGGCAAAACTAGCTGGTGGCTGGAAGCTGGTAGCTGGAAGCTGGTAGCTGGAAGCTGGTAGCTGAAAGCTTTTTAAATATATTTTGGTGTTTGGCAGAGTGGCTGGAGCTTTTAATAAAATGTATAAAATGACCAAAATAGGCATAATTAAAAGCTTGTAAGGAAAGTTTTTATTTTATACTTAAAATAGAATGGGTATTTGTGTCATTTACTCATTAAAAGCTTGTAGCTAGTAGGGGCTTTTTCTTAAACACTAGTACTAGTAGCTTTTCACTGTAGAGTTTTTTCTCCAACCTAAAAGCTTCCAGCTCCTTCAACCAAACAAGGCTTTTTATTGAGTAGGAGCTTTTTCTTAAAAGCTTGAATCTTGAAGCTCTTAAAAGCTCCTTGCCAAACATACCCCCTATGTGTTTTAGAAAAGCAAGAGTGAAGCTGTTTTTAGATTATTGCGTTTAGGTAGCTTAAAAATCTATTTCAAAACTCAACCCCAAACAATAAAAACTTATTATTTGCGTTTTCAAAACGCAATAATCTAAAAATCTATTTCAAAACGCAATCCCAAACACCCCTAAATCTGATTAAAAACAATAAAAAATTTGTTTATACTTTCAAAACCTCGTTTACTAAGTCACACTACATGTTTTGTTTTTGTTTATTAAAAACTTCATATTTAATCAAGATTACAAACGTATACAAGAAGACTACATATTCATATTTTTGCTTAACTTAGTTATATAATAAACTTTTTTTTATTATTCATATAGGATCATCTGATTTTCTAAATCGACCTAACCAGTGTACTGATAAAGCGGCCGGTTCGGTAAATGATACGTTAGTTACTTAGCTTAAACATTGGTTAAAAGTTAAATGTAAAGTACCAAAAGTTTAGGAGAGAACTTGATAAGTATTTTAATATGAGTTTGCATAAATGATTATTTATATTTTTACTAGTTATCAAACTATGATCAATGGTGGGGTTTATTTGGAACCAAGTTGGAAAATTTTGTGTTACAAGCTAACTAACAGGTTTTCTGGCTATTATTTCATGAGAAAGTATAGGATACAAAGTATCTTTAACATACAAAGTGTAAGAAGCCACCACAACTTGACAATGTAAACCCTAGTTAACTCTAACTAACCCAATTTTAGTTTATTAAAAGGGTAAAGGGTAATGTTTCTTTCAGATCGTTCATTAACCACCACCACCACCACCACCACCACCGCTGCCTGACCCAACCGTCGGACCAAAGCCTCATCGCTCCCTCTCTCCTCTCTCCTCTAACCTCCGATGCCTTCAAAACCCTTCACGTTGTTCGCCTTCAAACCGACCTCAATCATGGCTCAGATCTAGTCACTTCCCTCTATCTTTGGAGAAGACAACCAAGCAAACACCTCTGTGTCTCTCGCTAATCACAAAACAAAGGAACAAGAAGAAAAAAGAAAAAAAAACAACCAATCCATAAAAACCTTACGTGAACTGTGTGTGAATATGGTTGTTTGTTTGTTGGAGGAAAACAAAGGAATATAAAGGGAAAAATGAGGTAAAGGTGAGTTTTATTTATACTAAATGCTTTTTACAAAAGCAAATGCGTTTTACAAAAACAAGTGCGTTTTACAAAAAACAAGTGCGTTTTACAAAAACCAAGTGCTTTTTACAAAAAACAAATGCGTTTTACAAAAACCAAGTGCGTTTTACAAAAAACCAAGTGCATTTTTGTAAACACCAGTTTAAATAGTGTTTAAAAAACCAAATGCGTTTATAAAAAAAACCAAGTGCGTTTTATGATTTTATGTTTAACAGTTTCTGATCTTCATTGTCTGGAACTTTTTTGAAACCCATTTTTTTCTTTAATTCTTCTTCTATTATCAACATCGTTCGTTTATGTGAATAATACATGTGTTGATAGTGATTTTTGAATATGATTCGTTTAATTTTGTCAATTGAATTATCATACTCTGTTTTCTTCTATTTCTGCAAATACGTTTTGATTTTGTTTGTAATCGAATGTTTTTTATTGTTTAATCATTCTGAATGTTTAATCGAGTTGAAAACGATGAAAAATCAGGTTCAATCGTTGAAAATTTTTGCATCGATTATGTCTGTTGTTAAGATTTCACATAAATTTAAACGTGTTTTTCCTAATTTACCCTTGGTTAGATTAACCCAAATATGATTAGGATTGTTAATTACCATCTTGTCATCGCCTAAATCTAATGGCTGAGAATCCTTCTTACACTTTGTATGTTAAGAAACTTTGTTATCCTCTCTCATTATTTCATTATGATGTGGAAAATGGAAATCCATTAAAAGGTATTATATGCCAAATTGGGTTTATGAAAATTGTAGTGTCACTGTCCTCAATCTTATAAAATTCACGTTTGTTGCACGCGTAATGCTATTTTAGCAAAGTTTTGTATAAAATTGTTGATATCTACTATAATATATAAATAAAAGCATTTATGGGACACTTGGCATGTTTTGGGGGCTTCTTATATTTTTTCCCGCTCATTTCCCAATTACCAGATTTGAGAAAATAGCGGATCTTTAATGACTATTATAATAAGGCCGATCCCCTTCTTGAGAAACAAACATATATATGTAAACCCTAATTTTCACTTTTTCTTCGTGTAATACGATTTCAAAACAAAGATAGACAGACAGAGATGTTGATTGGGATCGTGCAGAGGATAAAAGAAGGGGCGCCAATTTCAATCTTCTACTCACTGAATCAAAATCCAGGTTACGCTTACGCATATTTTTTTCTTAATAATGTGTTTCGATTTGTTCATCTGGTTAAATCAGGGTTTTGCTATACTGTGACAATTTTTCTATGTGGGTTGTCAACGATGGAAGTTCAATTAATTTACAAGTATAATGGATTGTTTGATTAACTTGCATTTGTATGAAAGTCAACGGATGGAACCTGATGATAATTCAATTCCACATTTGTAGGGACTCCCTCAACAATGGAAGCCGTCAAAGTTGTTCTCCAAGCCATAATCTTAATTCTAATTGTCAAAGATAGTAGCCAAGATGAACAAGGTGAGGCCAACCAAATTCGGCTTTAGAGAGGTCTCTATATTTCCCTTCTCCCTTGCAGATATCAATGCAACTAATGTTTTGATTTTTAGTACATGATTTTGCAGTACTCATGTTCATCAGATGTTTGTTTAGATTATCTATTAGATCTTATGGTGACAATGATTTGGTTAGTTTGATTCAAACGTAAGCTTTTTGTTTAATTAATTTGATGGTTTCAAGTTATATGGTTATATGATTGGATTGCTATACATTTGGTGTTAAATTAGGTTGTATATTAGACAATGTTCTTCGAGTTGTTCCCTTATGGAGCAGATGAGGAAGCCGAATGGGCGGAATACAAGATTAAAGAAACCAATATGTTTACTTCAAATATAAATCAGCGGGTGAGCTTTTGTGTGATGTATTACGTTTATAAATAGTGGGCGGTTTTGATCGTTGTGGTGCTAAATGTCCATTGTAAATAGTGTACAGCTCGGGTTCTTTTAGCAAGAGAAAGCATTTGCGTAGAGGTATCAGACGACTGGTATGTTAGAGATAATATTAAAGCAATAAGTGTTGGGTGAAGACGACATTGGAGATGAATCACCAAAGTGAGTATTGTAATCTTTGCACTGTGGGTGGGTTCAATGTTATTGTTAACAAACTTTATAGTAAGTAGAGGTTTTATAATCAGAAACTAAACCGAAATTTTGACCATGCATGCTCATTATCAAGAAACCTTCGCCAATGTCAAAAAATAAAATCTTGGTGTTAGTCAATCGTGTTTTTCATCGTATAATTTTGAATAGGAGCCGAAGAAACTGTATAGGTTTTGAGATATCCAAGTCTTTCTTTGTTAATGTTTCAAATACTTGAGCTTTCCTCACAGGTAAAATGATTTGAGTTTTCTTTCATATTTCATGAATTAATTAGCAGATCAACTTATGACTCAACTACTTTAACTTGCACTATAGTAGCCTCTCATTTGTGCTCAATAGTTATTTCGTATTGTGTTTAAGTTAATATATTCAAATGTTGAAACCCTTTACAAATTTTGAATTTTGAATACATTTTGGGTAGAGGCGTAGCGGAATTAACTAAATTGATGGTTTCGATTATGATTCTTTCATAACAAAGTTTTTATGGCTTGGTTGTGGTTCTTTTATTACAAGTTTTTATGGTTTGGTTGTGGTTATATTTAATAAAAATATGCAACCTCAAGGGGAGTTCGGTTATCTTTAGATTATAGAATTGTATATTCTAAAGGTGATTGGTAATATGGACAACGGTCAAATTCACCTTGAAAATAGTATTTGATTGCATATCAGTTGGTAAGTATTGCACTTTGGTGATGAGATTAATTAAGCATGTTGTATCAACAACATTTGCAGATAAATAGAGTTAAACGTATGCATTCAAGAGGTTTTATAATGGGTTTAGGACGAAAGGCAAATAAGGTATTCTCTATTACAACTTACAAGTTATAAACTTCATAGTACAGTCTTCATTGCGACATTTAATTTCAATATTTTCATTTTACAAACTTATTTTTTTAATGTATGGAGTACTTAGTTGTTTTATCTTTCTGTTAAAAAGCCTTTTTGTGATGTTTATGAACTTGAACTTAATTACATATTTAATGAGTTAAACTATGTAATTAACTTTCATCCTAACATGGGTTCTGTTATGTTCATATAATCATATGCCTTTTTTTACTTAAAAAAGCTTTACATTGTAATTTATGGTCTTGCAAATATATATAGGGATGCTCAAACACACAAGCATATATTGTACACATGTATGCTAAACGAATAAAGCCAATGATCAAGTTAAACATGACTAGAATATTATGAACTTATATAGTTTTTAGTATTTCAGCCATCTTAAAATATGATCGTTTTATATATATAAAAAGTCTACATATTTTTGTTACCGATCAGTTGTGTTTGTTTTCTTTTCAATTCTTAGTAAAGATTTTTGTGTTATACAATTATGTTACAGGAGAAGCAGTTAAGCATACTAACGGACTGCAACCCAGTTCTGCTCTAAAGCTACGCGTGATCATTTCCTTCAAAAAGATATGGACAACTATGACAAGCTGCTAGCTTCATATGAGAAATAGGTAAGAATTCATGAATGCATACATATTTATTGCTTATCTAGACTTAAAATGAACTGAACAAAGATTAAAAACAAAACTTGCTAAAAAGCTCACCGAATCCTTTTTGGAAAATTGGAACAGAGGTTACATGTGCGTGTTGCTCAAAGGGCTAAATACTTTTTCTATCCATTATTTAATACATAACATATTATGTAATTTACAAAACAATGGAGGGCTTAATATTTAACATTTATAATTCTTATAATGGTATCACATTTATTCACAATGACGAAGTTGGTGAGGGACAGTGTAATGAAGTTGTGCTGAAAGTATATTTGATTATTGTAAATGTTTTAGAGTAAATTGACGACGTCTAAAGTATATTTGAGTAAAAAGCAAAGTTTTGTTTGATCATGTGAATTTCCATTAAGAGATGATGTTGGCTTTTGTCAAACTATTGTTTAGATAATTTGTGACATTTGATAAAATATTCAAAAAATAAAATGCATAGTGATGGACGGGTTTTGATTAGAGATTTATGTAATATGTAGTTATTGTTTATAAATGTTTTTGTATTGCATCATTTTTTGTACCCAACTCCGTGTAGTACACTGGTTTTAAGCTCGGGTGTAAAAAGGTGTGTGCGTAGACGTTTAGTTTTGGTAGTGTGTTGGGATAAGAGAGAGAGAGAGAGAGAGAGAGAGAGAGAGAGAGAGCTATAATAAGTAAAAGAAGTGAATATATAAACTTTTCGTTTTGCAAACACTATATGATACAAAAATAAAACCATATTATTTCATAACGCTAAAACAAATAAATAGACATGAATAAGGACGTGTTTGGGAATACTAAAAGTTGATTGTAATGTTATATTAATTAATCCTCATGTTATATGAATACTAGATGTTGAAAAAAGAATTTTATATATGAATACTATTGGTAACTTAGTGTAGATAATTATGCAAATAAGAAGAAAGCATGGACCTATAGGTTTCTTATAAACTAAAGAAGGTGTGAAAATGAGCGGGGTTAGGCAATTTAGGTAATGAATCTAATATGGGTCAAATGATTTGCTTCAAGTCAGTTTTGGTTGACCCGCTAACATTGTTTCCTCTTTTGATTTGCTTTAGGTCATTTTATTTTTGTTTTTGGCTATAGATATCCATCACGCCTTATTGTTTTATTCACTGAAGAACATTAATATAGCCTAAAGGTAATTCAGTGGACTTGACTTTAGAAGGAAGAATTAATATAGCCTAGATGGTTGTACAAACAATGATCTATGGTAAATATTAAGCTTTTCAATCAATTTCAAACTGTTCTTGAATATTGTAGATTGTCATGAATGCATTGAAAGCCAAGAAGATTTACCGCAAAGATGTCCAATACATTATTAAGAATGGGAATGCTCTAATGATAAAATGAGGTTAAAATCACATTTTTATGTGATTTGGTTCACAATAAGTTGCTTATAGTGGTTGCAGCAAAGGGCTAATCTTAGGAGTAATACATCGGTTCAAGTGTTCAACTACCGGCATAATTTTAGTTGGGAATTGTTCACTTTATAAATATTCCTGCCTCTACAACTTCATTTTTGTTTTTTTTTAAGTCATTTTTATTTGTAATTACGATAGTTGCCAAGTAGCTGCAGGTTCCTTTTGTTGTTCTTTATGAATTGCATATATATTGCCTTATGAACAACACATGATCGATTTTTTATGGGTGTATAGAAACACGGTGTAGTAGGTGGCTTCTAAAAGCTTATGTTCTTAGTTTTTTTTTGCATATTTGTAAATGTCTAAAATTTGTTAGTTGCGATTATTCAAATAAGTCTTGAAAGACAATACGAAAAAAACTTATATCCTGGTGCAAAGTTTTAAAATATTTTTCTTTAACGCTTCCTATTTATTTCATTTACCCGTGTAGTACACGGGTTCTAACCTAGTTTTAGATATGGATAAGTATAACTATAACTATAGACAAAAGAAAAAAGTATTTGGTTTTTTTCATTTAATATAGTGATTTTATATAAATATAAAGGAACTAGCTTTTATCCCGGGAGTGTCCCGGGGTTGAAATATCTAATATAACATAATAAAATATCTAATATGACAACATAATTAATGATTTTCCAATACATGATTAATGAATATTATTATTATTATTATTATTATTTATTTTAAACAAATTTCTGCCATAAGTTATCATATTCAAATATAAAAAAAAAGAATCTCTGTCTATGAAGTTATGTTTATCGTTTGTGATTTATTAGTAGAGTAAAATATATTTGAAAACAAAACCCCACAAAAATAGTTGTTTTTTTTCTCCGTTTTTTATATAGCACTATGGTACTCGTTGGAAAGATAATAAAACGCTCGTTAATTTGGTGTAATTTTTTTTTAAAAAATCTCGTATATAAAAGATATTAACGTTTAAAAGTTATGGGGGGAAACATTAGAGAGAAAATTTAATTTTGTTTTTAAATTCTTATCTTTTCCTAATATGACAACATAATTAATGATTTGCCAATACATGATTAATGAATAATAATAATATTATTATTATTATTATTATTTATTTTAAACAAATTTCTGCCATAAGTTATCATATTCAAATATAAAAAAAAAGAATCTCTGCTTATGAAGTTATGTTTATCGTTTGTGATTTATTAGTAGAGTAAAATATATTTGAAAACAAAACCCCACAAAAATAGTTGTTTTTTCTCCGTTTTTTATATAGCACTATGGTACTCGTTGGAAAGATAATAAAACGCTTGTTAATTTGGTGTAATTTTTTTCTTTAAAAAATCTCGGATATAAAAGTTATTAACGTTTAAAAGTTATGGGAGGAAACATTAGAGAGAAAATTTAATTTTGTTATTAAATTATTATCTTTTCCTAAAATAATTATAATATATATAGATTTATTAAAAAAACTCAAAAATTAAAAAATCCTACATGATGCCACGTGGCATATTTAAAGAGGGGTTGAGGCCTCTATTGAATGACACATCATCAAAGTTCAATTCTTTTATTATAAGTTATAGATCCCGGTATTCCCAACAGACCTAATTCGCCAAAAGTGATTAAATAGATCGAAGTGGCCTTTTTTTTGAGAGTTTTAGGTTCCTCGCGCGTCCCAAAGAACTCTATTCCAAGTCCCTCATGTTGCGCGAGGGACAAAACAGCCGGGGAAACTTTTGAGATGGTTCGCGCATCGCGAACCTATTTCTTCTGTTCTTTGCGTGGGACGAAGACCAGGAAAATCAGTTTTTTTTATTTGTTTCTTTCATCCCTTTTACTCGTGTACGTTATTCTTCCTCGATTTTACCTCGTTTTCCACTATTTCTTAGGGCTGGCAATTTTAGACAGAACATGAATACCTGATACGAACCTACACGATTTTAACCGGTACAGGTATGACCTTAACAGGTTTCGTGTCCTAAACATGTAGACATGAAATATACCTGTTAATTTTTGTGTCTAAACAGGTTAAATACTTGTTTACCTGATTAGTACTCTTTCTACACACAGGTGTCTGCAAAACCAAACTACATAAATAAAAGGGAAAAACAAATAAAAACACTAACTAAAAACCGACTCGAAACAATAGTAAAAACAAATGTGCTTAATACATCAACGACGGTGTTGGTGCTAGTCTTCAGCGGCGATGGTGGCAGGATGACCTGGCTGTGGGCTGTGGCTCACTGGCTCTGCTCCTCTCCATACTCACACATGCACAAATGAACCGAAGCCTTATGAAATGGCTTTAAATAGGTAGACAATGCAAAGGACCGAAATACTCCTCACAGCAAATGACCGAAATACTTCTCAAAGCAAGGATGAAAAGACAATGCTACCTTTCTACCATTATCTCAGTTTGTGTTTTAATAGACTTGCTACTATACTTGTTTGATAGTATTAGATAGTATATCAGATTAGGGTTTTATTAGTGTAAGCCCACGGGCCCGTTAGGTTAGTTACGGTTTGTTATGATGTCTATATATTGTAACTCAATCCCTCAATAATAACCAATTCAGTATTTCTATTATCTTTCATGGTATCAGAGCCTTAAGGTTCTGGTTACTTTTTTTTTTCTATTAGATAGGGTTTATATCATCATTGTGTTCGATTTTAATGCAAAATACGTAAAAGTATTGTGATTATAAGAAAAAAAATAATGATATAACAAAAACAAAGTGGGATACCAATGTCACACCGTGGCCAACGACTACCAACGCTGAAATACCGTAAAAAGAAATACAAAGAGAAAAAAAATAAATTAAAGAAAAAGGAAAGTAGACGTACATCGAACCACAAATGTGAAACATAACAAACACATAAAATAATACTGGATCTTGGACCCAAGCGCTTGCGACGTGACCGTTAAATGAGAAAAAATAGACGTAAAACGTTGAACCCCACACACACGTTGCGGCGTGTTAACTCGTAAAATTTAGATCAAAACGTAAATGAGAAATTTGTTAAAAAATGAAAAGTACAGTGATCAAAGTTGAAAGTGAAAAAAGTTGCATCTTGGTGGTGAGACAAGACTTAGGCCCATATGGTCCTGGGTTCGAATCTCACAAAGGGGGTTTTCCTCATAATTATGAGTTTCCTCCTGAATTGGTGACTTGGTGATGGAATATGATCGCGTGGCAACATTGGTGGCACGATGATACTCTAGTGTTCCGTGAGTGATTCCAATTTATTGGCCGTTCAAAAAAAAAAAAGTAAAAAAAAGAACTAAAGATAAAAAAAAATCAAATGAAGTACAAGTATACCAAAGTAACAACTTGATAGGTTTACGGAGAAAACCTACAAACTCCCAAGAATATTAAGATCAAGAGAAGAGATACCAAGCATAAAGCCTCTTTATATTTTCATTCATTACTTATTTTCATTCTCCAAGTTGAATAAATACAAGCTATGCATGCTGATAACTGAAAAGGAGTGGCTACGTGGGAAACTACTTAATACAATGCAACCAATAATAAAATGGAAACATGGGAACAACTAAACAAATGCAAACATGGGTTAACTAAAAGGAACGTGCAGGAATGTGTGGAGATCTCGGGTGGGTGATGGGTTTGGGTTGTATTGGATCGTATCACAACTGCAACACAAAGTTGCAATTAATATAGTTAGGGGGTGTTTGGAATTGTGTCTTGAAATGAATTTTTAGATTATTGTGTTTTGAAAACGCAAATAATCAGTTTTTAATGTTTGGGGTTGAATTTTGAAATCTAATTTTAGGCTATAAAACGCAATAATCTAAAATCAACTCCATCCCTGCTTTTACAAAACGCAAAATCTGTTTTTAAAAATCAATCCAAAAGACCCTCTTAATATGTAATTCTAGATTATGATGGGTAACTATGATCATTTGGGGGTCCATAAATAACTAGTGGGTTGATTATTGATATGGGCTAAATGGATTATAAATATCGGGCATCTGAATGGGCTGTACTTGTATTAGTAAAGCATTGGTGAGAAGGGACGATACATTGTAATAGGTTATTTTTTTCATCTATCAAAGATGTTAAAGAGTTTATTAAGGTGAAGGATCAAATAACTGTACTGTCGTAGTGTCATGGCTCGTCTCTCTGCTTGTCACAACTTCATTGTTTTTACCCCGGTTCCCGAAATCATCACCTGTTTCTGCTTAGTTTTTTTAGCACCATTACTCATACGAAGGGTTCATTGACGATCACTATTGAAAGAACAATTAAAAAACTCGATGAACTTTTATGTGTTTGCTTTTGCTTAATTAGGTTTATTAGTTGTAAAATCTAATTGTGTTTTATTGAGCAATCTTCTCAAGTTTTGTTGTATTTGATCAAATTGGAGCACAATCACACTTCATTTTATAACATAGAAACTATAAATTATTGTTAGATATAATAACAAATAATTTGTTACATGTAACAACACAAACACCAATTGTATCAATTTGGTACATTGATTTTGATAGTTTTAACTAACAAGACTACCATTGAACTAAACCTAAAGGTATAACTTGTTATAAATGAAACAATGGTAAGGTTTTTATTGGAATATAGTATTTAGGGTTTAGTATCAAGCTCACGGGCCTAGTTTATCTATATAAATTGTAACCCTATTGAATGGATTACAACCAACCAATTCACTATTATTATTATCTACATGCCCGTGGGCTCGATACTAAACCCTAAATACTATATTCCAATAGTTTTGAAGCGTTGTAATCCAAGCTTTATGATAAGGTTGAATCTTATCATAAATGGAAGTCGTCTATTAGTGACTCAAGGTTATTAAAATTCCATACTTGGCGCTTTGGTCAAAACATGCTCTAACTCCACCCGTTCGTTTTGCCTGATGTAATGGACAGTAATACTAAAAATCAATGTAAAATTACACGCACTTAAGATAGTCTATTTCAGTATATATGTATTATAATACACCAAAGATGATTTTCTCTTTTTATATCATTTTTAAATAACAACAATAACATAAATACATTAATAATTCATGTTCTTAGATAAAAGTGTAGATCATTAAAACTAGCCGGATATGATGGTATGGACACCTAATTATGTAACCACATAGGCCCAATAACTAAAGGCTAGAGCCCACAACGATAGCTTTATCGGAAAACAAAGATTTTCTCATCTTCTAAATAAATGTTATGCTTTCCTTTTTCTCTCAAAATAATAATACATTGCTTATTATCAAATAAGTTTTCAACAAAGTTTGGTAAAGGGACAATGTGTGAAAAATGATTCCTTACCCAACTAATAAAAAAAGCATAACATCTATAAATTCTTTTCCTTTTTTATTTTTTTCCCTTCATCAAAGACATCATTGTTTCAAGTTTTTTTACAACTTTTTTTATGTTGAGACATCTTCTTTACACTTTAGTCCTTTTCCTTTTCACCATTAATGAAATTTATGATGATTTGAATGTCTTTTTGGTAGCTTTGATGGTAATATGCATTTGGTTGATGTATTATTTACGTTAAGTTATTGTGGTAAGTTATTTTGATGTAAATCCGTATTGAATTTGACTTGCAATAAAGCAATATAATGTTACAACAATTGGTTTTTCAACATTTTGACAAAATTGATATGAGTTATCATGTATAAACATCACATGTCTTACATTTATGTGAATATTGTTATGTTTGAATGATGATAAGATTTTAACGGTTCATCCATGACACGTTTTCCTACTTATGAGTCAAATACATGTTACGCTTGCTTTCGTTTACATAATCTCTTAAAAATGTAATAATCCATAACCCGCTCTAAACTATTATTAGTGACAAGATAAATTTTATTAAAATTTCATCAAATTATATCTAAATACATGAATAGTCACATTTTTAGTGTACTTGTTACAAAACCCTTGTTAGTTGTTAGGGAAACATTTATATAAAGACGACAAATTATTTCTTTTTCACGTCGTTTATAATACAAAAGATATAATAGGTATAAAGCAAGTTGATACAATTGTATAGTAAAAAAAAGGGTACACTTTAAAGAGAAAAATAGCGACTTCGAGAACCTTTCACAGTTACACATGCCAATTTTGACCATAATTTACATTAAAGCATTATTTAAATATTGATGCTAACCTCATATTCTCGGCGTAATAAGTCTTCTCCCTTTTTTTTCACTTGTTTTTTTTTTTTCAGTCTTTACACTCGTTAACGAATGGCGTTACAATAAATTTTTACATTATATTATATACTATATTAATTAAAACTCATCATGAATAGTAAGGGTAGTAAAATTAGAAGCAAGTAACGGTAAAAGTAAATGTTGTTGCCTGATGGGTGAAATATCAGGTGAAATGAAGTATGAGGACACGTTTTCTAGATAATAGTGTTGTACACGTGTAATGAGACCAAGCTATCCTTTTCACCCACCATCCTTCATTTCCAGCCACGTTTTTTTTACTTTACACCTCACACTTGATCATCATTAATAACTAAGAAAGTAAGAGTGAAAAACAGATTTGGGGTTAGAAAGAGAGAGAAAGGGATAAGGAAAAAGAGAAAGCCGATGTCGGCTCACTTCCGGCCGGCCGACCGACGATGGCAACACCAACATCTGGTAGTCAAATCAAAGATTCAAAGGGTAGTCACGACTATATTAATTAAAACTCATCATGAATAGTAAGGGTAGTAAAATTAGAAGCAAGTAACGGTAGGGATGAGCTCGGTACGGGATCGGTACCGAACCGATACCGATCCCGACAATACCGATCCCGAAAATCCCAAAAACCCAATACCGATACCGATACCGATTATACCGGTACGGTATCGGTATCGGTTCGGTATCGGTACGGTACCGGTGTGGTATCGGTATTTTACCTTAAAATACCGAACCGATACCGATCCCGTACCGATACCGATAATACCGAAACCGAAAATCCCAAAATATGGGTACCGATACCGATACCGAATACCCTCGGTTCGGTATCGGTTCGGTACGGGATCGGTATTTTTTCGGTTCGGGATCGGTATTCGGGACCGGATGCTCATCCCTAAGTAACGGTAAAAGTAAATGTTGTTGCCTGATGGGTGAAATATCAGGTGAAATGAAGTATGAGGACACGTTTTCTAGATAATAGTGTTGTACACGTGTAATGAGACCAAGCTATCCTTTTCACCCACCATCCTTCATTTCCAGCCACGTTTTTTTTACTTTACACCTCACACTTGATCATCATTAATAACTAAGAAAGTGAGAGTGAAAAACAGATTTGGGGTTAGAAAGAGAGAGAAAGGGATAAGGAAAAAGAGAAAGCCGATGTCGGCTCACTTCCGGCCGACCGACGATGGCAACACCAACATCTGGTAGTCAAATCAAAGATTCAAAGGGTAGTCACGACATTTGGTGGTAGATTCGATTGATGACGGTGACGTGGTGGTTTGCATCTGTTGGCTACCCACCGGAAACACTAATGTGATGGTGGTGGTGAAGAGTTTCTTGAAAGAAGGTGGCGGTTTAACGTGCCCAAATCTGTGTTTTTGGTCTGATGCTAACGAGAGGTAATCGGGGTTGGGTTTAGAAAGCGGTCGATATTCTTGGTAGCGGTTGTGGGTTAGCCGGAGAAAAACCAATTATGGTCTACTTGGGGAGTGAAGAAGATCAGGATGGTGTTGTCTCTCTATGTTTTACAGCTCTATTATGTTGACTTTTTTTTTTCTTCCTAACCTATCTTTTTTCTGTTCAATGTGAGTAGATTAACAAGAATTCAAGAAGACAACTTTCATATGGTTATTTTTTTAAAATATATTATCATGTATTGGGTGAAGTTATCTTACCATAGTTATTGTGTCAATACTTCATTCAACATTTATTTATTAAACAATCAACATATATGCTTTCTGTCTTTGATTTATTTATTTATTTATTTTTTGGTGGTTGAATTGTGGTGTTAATACAATTTATGGTAGTTTATCAGTTATCACATATGTTGGTGTTATAAATTTTAAGTTTTTATAATGGTAGTATTAGAATCTATGTGAGCTTAACAAATTGCATGTTGGTTTTAGATGTTGTCACCTTTTCATGTTTCTCGCTTAAATCCTTTTACCCCGCGGCAACGCGCGGATTAACACCCTAGTTCATATTAATTTCAAGTACTATAATATTAAATATTATTTAAACGAATGGTGTTACAATTAATTTCAAGTACTATAATATTTAATATTATTTAAACGAATGGTGTTACTTACAATTAGTTTCAAGTACTATAGTGTTAAATATTATTTAAATTTAATAAAACATATACTTTCCATTTAAAACATTGAAATTTTTACCAACCTTGTAATTGTAGGGTCACCGACACACCACAACTTGAAGAAGATGAAGGGGATAAAATTAAATGAATAGGATGAACCAGGAAAGGAGGAGACTGGATGAAGAAACTAGGGGGGTTTAGATGTTTAATTCTAGGTATTTGTATTTTCTATTTCTTGAAAAAAAAAAAGTAAACTAGTAGATTCATAGAAGCTATCACCCCATTCGTGAGGTGGTAAGGGGTTTTTCATAAGGGTTTCCTTTTGAGGAGGTCATAAGTTCAATCCCTACTATGTTTAAAATATGTAGATAGTGGGAGTAAGCACACTAAGAATGATTCGAACTTGGGCAGGGTTTAAGAGCCACTGCTTGCCCTGAAAGAGATAGCGGGTGTCTTCGGCGCCAACTGCACCAACCGTTAAAAAAAAGTAGTTCATAGAATTTAACTAAAAGTTTAACGTTAGTTATTTGGTTATGACTAAAAAATGTCACGCATCAACAAACCGTAAGACCTATTCTTGTTGGGTTTTTTAAATTGGGATCAAAATCTTACTCGGACCTTATCACACAGATGGTTCATGTATTTAACTAGCAGGGTAGCACCCGCGCTTCGCTGCGGGTTCGAAATAGTATAAAAATAAGCAAATCATAATGATACATGAAACGTGGTTTTGGAGGTGACCCGGTTTTAAACAATGAAACGCAAAATAAAAGAAACTCAATATATTCAAAAGTGTAAAAAGTAATAGCAAACTGTAGAGAAAACGTTTTGTGACTAATGTTTTTAAAGGGTTCTGGGTTCCGTACACCTGGTGACATCGCATTCTGAGGTATGTGGCAGCCTCCTATTGATATGTGATGTCGGTCAGGGTGTATACTTCGTAATTAGGGGGTGTATAATTCCTAAATACCTAATTAAGGGTTATAATTGTAACTTAAAGTTTGAAATTGACTGTCAATGAAGCCAACAAATAAAATCAATAATATACAACCATTATTGCATTTACTAACTCTATGTCTTTGTTTAAATCCTAAAAAAAACCTTGAGTTAAGTAATATGTGGGTCTTTGTTGTTTGTTTGTTGGCAAATACCACCGAAACAAAATAAAAAATAGAAAAGAAACATAGCCCAGTAAAAACTGAACATGAGGCCCAATCATAATTTATGATTGTTCACAAGTTATTTTGTTAGTATATAGAATTATCATATAATTGAATTTATTAGAATAAATAGAAGTATTGTTTATATAAACGTCAACCAAACCATGTTTACGCGCATTTAGGCTTTATGTTTTCACATCTTAACAAACATATCGTTTAGTGAAATTATAAATCTTCTTCTTGAACAGGGCGTAAACAACTCGATCCCCACGTTAGTGGGATGAAGATCGGTTTACTGAAAACTTAAATTGAGTTGTGCTTAATGAGCTTGAGCCTGAGCTAAACAAGGAATCATTTAATAAATAAGCTTGAAGCCAACCTTAATGTACCAAGGTTGACTACCATCACGAGCTCAAATAAGCTTGTTATTTATACAATACTATATAATTACATTATAAATATGAGAACATTTATATAATCATATGTAGAGGATCGGATTGTAAGAAATCAACTACGCAATCATACAAGTGAAGTAATCTAGGTGCGGAAACCCTAAATCACATGCAAAATGATAGAAAACAAATCAGAACACGTTAAGATCCATTTCAATAATCATTTCATTGATAAAACAATTGATTACAACTCAATAAGACTTAGTTTATCAACAAAACACTGTTTCAGAAGGTTCTAGACTTAACTCAGAACACACACACAAAACCTAGACAAAATGACCTGAAAATAAAATCAAAACTATTTATAGACTGTTCCATTCGACCCTTTGCAGAGGTCGAATGGACCCTTCGACCTAGACATCAGCTCGAACCAAATAAACTATCTTTCACAATCTTCATTCGACCTCCATAAAGTCCCTTCGATCCCACGTATGGTCGAATGGGTCTTCAGAATCACAAAGTTTTCAAAATAAACGCTGTATCTTTGTAAATCCAAAGCGATAGTCACATTCGTGCACCTATATCATAGTAAGTATAAGGTTATATTGGAAACCCTTGTTATATTGAAAACTCTGGAAATACTAACTTCCCGAGCTTTTTTTTAGGGTATGTAATATACATGATGTTAAGCATTTTGAGCCAAAAAAATCAAAAAGCGTCGAGCACTTTAAAAAAAATTTCGGGTAACACATTATTAACACATGTTAATTTCGCTTAACATGTGTTACTCAAAAACCTATTTTAAAAAAAAGGGATCGGCGCTTTTTTAAAATTTTTTTCCCTCAAAATGCTTAAAATCATGTATATTACATGCCCTAAAATTTTCATATAAAAAAAACAAGTCAGCGTTTTCACTATAAGAGTGGGTTTTTATAGGATCCTAACCCATCATAGTAAACTATATATATCTTTTTAACTACAAATACATATAATAATTATATATTGAATATAATAGTTTAATAAACGAGTCTAGCTTGACATTAAAAGTTTATTAATGAGTAGAATTATGTTGGAAAATTATGAAGTAAATCATTATTTTAATGTTTAATATAATGATATTTAATTATAAAGCTTAATGAATGATATATCTAAGCTTTATTTAAGTGTGTGTAGTGAAACTTTAGTGTTGTGAAAATTTTTGTTTATCCCACATTGGTCGAGAAATAAATCATGTGTTGGTTTATATGTAGAGTTTATAGAAGAATGTATTCCTATACCATTGGACACACTCAATGGCAGCCAGGATGGTGCAAAGCACCCGTTGTGCCCGCACCCGGGCATGGGAGGAGGGCGTATTGTGGTGTTTTGATGGCGCATTTCGCATGCTCGCATCGCCGCTTGAGAGCCGCATCATTATTTTTAAGTAAGCTTAGACTGGTGTAGCTCGAGCATGTGGCTACGACTAGTAATTAGTATGGTCAAGTCGATGGCAACTGGTGTAGTCATGTTCTTACAAATTCTAAATTTTCAAAGGAGATTAAGTGCTAGATTATTGCCAGACTTAATTTTTCATTGAATTTCGTAATCAATGAGACACTTCAGATGGTTCCGTTTTTTGTCTACATATACAGAGCTTTGTACTCTGTTTAGAGACACGAAAAAAATTCCTCTGCAATCTATGTTCACATACCACCACCTTCTTTCAGACAACTTTCCAGATTTTTTTTGTCCTCTACGCTTTTGTTTTAGGTATTGTTTCATGTGCTTGGATAACCCCGACAATGCAATCTGCTTAGGCTGTTGTACCCTGGGAAACAGACGGGTCCACTTGGGTAGCCCAAAATCTGTTTTAAGTGGAGCGTGTTGAACACGTGCCTCAACCATCTCGAGTTTTTCCTTTTTGTTTCTTTTGTTTGTTTCTCTTTCTATTTGTACTTTATTTTCTAGTTTAGAGTTAATAGCCAAAATCGTCCCTGAGGTTTGGGCACTTTTGCCACTTCAGTCCAAAACCTAAATCTTTTAAATCTGGGTCCTTATACTTTACATTTTTTGCCACATTCGTCCCTGACACTAAACCCAGTTAACTTATCTCGTTAACTCTAGGGGCATTCTTGACTTTTTAAACTTATCACAGCCAAACGCCCTTAATCTACTATTAAACTTATCACCAAACACTCTATGTACAGCTTTATTCCTGCAGCCAAACACCCTCCTTGTCTGCTCCTATACCCGTTCCCAAACACTCTCACTTTGGAATCTCCTATAAAAACCCATATCTCTTGTCTCCTTCTCTGTAGAAACCCACAAGCACATACACACACTTGTGTATGTTCTTATTGAGAGCCCAACCGGACAACCAGCACCAGCCGCCGCCGCCACTCTCTCCGGTGAACCATTCCTCTCCGGCGAACCATCCTTCCCTCCTCCTCCTTAATCTCTTTTATACCTGATTAACACCAATCCTCCTCCTTCATCTTGATATTATCATCATAGATAACCGGATTTGGTTCTCTGTTATCATAACCAAACAGTCACCAAGCTATGGTCACTGTTATCGAGCATTATAATACGCCAATCGAACCTGTCCCTTCTTTGTTACCGATAACCACCATCGAATCCAACCCTTTTACTCGACACCCACACACACCGATTGTGTGTTTGGTATTATAACCTGGAACACACACACACACACACAGGGGTGGTTAGAGAGATAGTATCGATGATGTGAAGGTGACCGAAGGTTCGGTCAACCCCCGATGTATTTCCGGCGAGTTCTCCTGCTACCAAACCCACTGATTCTCTTTCTGTTTCTGGTCGATGGAAGACGGGTTTAGTGGTGATGATGGACTGAATGATGGAAGGTGGAAGACGGGTTTATGAGTTCCAGATTGGGTGGTTTGTGTGAGGATGAAGGTTGGAGGCTATGGTGGTCGTGGTGGTGCTGGTAGTGGTGGTGTGTGATGGTGCCAGGTTTAGAGTAGAAGAAGGTAGGGGAGGTGGGTCCCACTTATGTAGTAAAAATATTAAAAAATAAAAGGGTAGGCAAAAGGTCAGAAATACCCCTCAACTTAACGTTAATATTTAACTGGGTTTAGTGTCAGAGACGAATGTGGCAAAAAATGTAAAGTATAAGGACCCAGATTTAAAAGGTTTGGGTTTTGGACTGAAGTGGCAAAAGTGCCCAAACCTCAGGGACGATTTTAGCTATTAACTCTCTAATTTATGTAATATGTTAGTTCTTTCTTTGTCATCTGTTCAATTTGTTTTTCTTTGTACTGTAATACATATTCTACTTCAATAAAAATATTATTTTTCTTTATTTTGTGAATGATGTTCCTACAAATTAGTGCTCTATTACTTAAACAAGTTTAACTTGAATTAATTTTACTTGTTTAGACTCTTAGGCTAGTGGGTGTGAAGACACCAAAAATGTCATCTCTTATTGCCACCTAGGATATGGTTCATGTTCTCTTGTTTGAAACGTGGGTGAGGTGTGGCAATGTTTTGGAGACCGGATCGGACCGGCAGGTCCGAACGGTTGAACCGGGAATCGAACCCCTGGCCGATCCAAGTCGCATGATTCGTTCGGAGTGCGCCTGAATCGGGTTTGTTCGTTGAACCAGCCAGTTGAACCGGAAATCTTATCGGTTGGACCGGATTTTGACAAGGTTGAACCGGAATTTGATAGAATTTTTGATTTTTTGTTGACTTTTTTGACTGGTTCGTTGACCTGGTTGGACCAGCCTGACCGGTTGAACCGGGAATCGTCAGGGTGTCCGATCCGGTCTTGAAAACATTGGGGTGTGGAGACATGAGATAATATTAAATGCAATAATAATAATAAAAGTAAACAAAAATAATAATATTAAATCATGATTGGTCGTCTCTTATGTCCTTGGAGAGACATGAGAGACAGAGACATGGGTGGAGGTTGTATTTGGGATGGGACGAGAACGGAAGAGAGAAGGTGAGACATGGAGTTTGGTGTCTCCAAGTCTCTAAGCCTTATTATTAAACTACTCCTTATAAACGTGCAGCTTATCGACAAAACACATATACGTGAAGTACACGTAACAGTATGCAAATTGTATCAAAGTACACAATTATCCTTTTAGAATATTATTATTTTTTTAGTGTTACTTTAGATGGTATATTTTTTAAGAGTGAAATTATGAGATAAATCGTGTTTAGGCACGTGAAGAAATATATACTGGGATTAAGATCACGTTATCAATTATAAATAGTTTAAAAGTAGTAAAAAAGGACCAAGGACGACCATGTGACTAGTCTTTTGAGAACCGATTAAAAATAAAAATATGTTGTAACACTTGGATTCATGTTGCACGTCTGCTTAGGGAATTCGTGCCCTATAAATTAAGGGCACTTAATTTATTTACTGGTTTATTTATTTTTACTTTTCGTTTCTTTGTAATTTTGTAAAAAAAAAATAAAAAAATACCGTGACTTGCTTCTGCTCGAAGAGAGTAAGAGAGACTTTTTCTTTATTTATTTTTTATTCTTTTATTTATTTTTTTCCCTGTTTTTACCCTTTTAAAATTTATTGTTAAAAGATAGAGAAAAAAAGTTTACTTCATCAGTTATGAAATGCATGACAATTGTTTTTATGGTACTCCTTTAAATAAATGATGAGTTATAGTTGGAACCAATGTTGCAAAACAAGGTCGAGTTGACCGATTACTCATTGAGTACTCGCTTGAAGGTAGGTCGTCAAGTATAGCCGAGTTGGCCGATTACTCCGAGTACTCCCGCATAGGCCGATTTGACTCCCGAGTACTCCCCCGATTAATCCAAATACTCGCTCCAAGGTGGGTTGCCGAGTACAAGCCCAATCCAAGCTTCGCAACACTGGTTAGAACCATATTATATTGTTATCGGATATAATATGAAGTGATGAAATAGTGAAATCATTGATTTTGTTGATCGTTTTGGATGCTCTAGCCGGTTTAGAATTTAGAGTTTATTAGGGAGAAGAATGAAAAAACGGCCAAATTATATCTTATTCTAATAAAATATAGGCATCTCTTATTTGCACCTCCTTCAAACTTATTTGCACCTGTCTACAGCTTGTAGAGACCTCTACAAGCTGTAGAGATGTGGTCCCTGGTTGCCAATCATTGCCAATCATTGATAATCATTTAATGACACCTCTACTGCTTGTAGAGGCCTCTACGAGCAGTAGAGTTTCACTTGAATTGTTTTCCCTTCGTTTTGGATGACATGATGAACAAATATTACAAAAATAATTTTTATTATTATTAATTTAAATTATTACTATTATTTAAAAAAAATAACAATGTGTGTTCTTCTACAACTCGTTGCACATTTAGTTTTTAATTTTTTATGTGTAAGCGGTTTTTTATTTCAGTTGTCGTCTCGATAAACGTGTAAGCGTATAACAAACATTTATATAAATAAACAGACAAATATAAGCAAGCATTTCCAAACATAATATACGAAAATATAATAATAACATAATGTAAATAAGTGTACTAGCATACATCATATCAAAATAACACTACTGAGGGGGCGTCTGCTGCGTGGTGTCAACAGGCGGCGGCGGCTGCAGCGAAGACGATCCAGGCTCCTGGGAGGACGACCCAGGCTGCTGGGAGGACGTCCCGGCATGGGTGCCTGCACCAGGCAGTGATAAAGGTCCCAAACCGTCACGCGCACGCCTCTCCTGCTCGCTCGCAAACAGCACACTGAGAGCCTTATCCATTCCCTGCCGCCACTGACGCGCTGCCGCAGCCTCATCCGCCATCTGCTGCCGCCACTGACGCACCTCATCTGCCATCTGCTGCCGCCACTGACGTGCCGCCACAGCCTCATCCGCCATCACCCGTAGCTGCTCTGCGAGCGTAGACGGCAACCTCAACCCCCGAAAAACGCGTGCCGGATTCTGCCGGTCCTGAGGATCGGGCACGGGCCCTGGGATCTCCACCTCTTCACCGCCCTCCACCTCCGGCTCTGCCACGTCCACCATCTCTACCTCAATATGCCCCTCGTGAAGACCGCGATGTACCAAAGGTTGTGGCACATACTCCGGTTCACCATGCTTCGTAACCATATAATATGAATACGTGGGTGGGCGCTTCCTCGTCATTTTCTTTTCCACCATCTGCATATGTCTCATTGATTCCAGATCTAACGGTCTGCAACACAGAATTATAATATTATTAATAACAATAAAATAATAATAAATAAATAAATAAATAAATAACGGCATTACTTAGGCGGCATGTAGTGTCCCTCTAATGGCCCACCATCGGTGGTATACTCTTGGTATCGTAGACCATCGACTCTCTGCGCTAAGGCACAGATAATCCCCCCGCAGGCTATCGCCGAATTCTCCGCCTTGTGCGAGAGCGACACAAACAGCTCGGCGAGGCAAACATGCATAGCAACCGGCCTGTCCCTCATCATGCAATAAAGAAAAAAAAGATCGAGCTGGTTGACCTTGTCGTTACTAGACCCCCGCGCCGTGATAGAGAAAGAAAGGCAGCGATGCAAGTAACGAATCAACGGGTCACCAATCTCAGACGCCTTGGCCCACCTGCACAGTTGATATAATGAGTAAAACAATAACAATATTTTATAATAATAATAATAATAATAATAATTAAAAAAAACAATACCTATTCGTTGTTCCTATGACACCGTATGTCGGGCTACCAATGGTGGGCCACCATGCAACCAGCTCATCTAAATCCCAGGTGGTGATGCCTGTAGTGTAATGATCCTGTACGAGGTCAACCTCCTCGTACAGCCCAGTAAAGGTAGCCCACTCATCCAAAGACATCCCCTTCTCAGTGCCTAACACACTAAACGAGATAACCGGGTTGTCCGGGTCCTCCGCCTCACCGGCCGCACGTGGGCTGTAGCGAAAACTTGACAAAAACTCAATAACGATAGGCCTGTAAGCCTCCCCATCACACATGCTAAACAATCGATCCCAGACACTGCCCTTTGGGACCCACTGCCTGGCCCTCTCCTCAGCGCCTAAGTGACTCAGCGCTTCCCAGTCTATGCCACGCTGTCCAGTGACTTTATGGTCACGTAGCCTCATAAAGCGCTCGTACGCTATCGACTTCAATGGAAACCTACAGAAGGGCCACTGTTCCAGTTTCCCCCCCCACATATTATCGCCTGCCATACCTGCAAGAAACACTTAGTTTAGGCGCTTGAAATATAAGTGTTTATATTTAAATGTTATAAACTAAACTCAGCGCGTTTCAGCTCTGTTTCAGCGAGTTTCAGCGCATTTCAGCGCGTTTCAGCGCTTTTTAAGCGCGTTTCAGCGCTGTTTCAGCGCTGTTTCAGCGCGTTTCAGCGCGTTTCAGCGCGTTTCAGCTCTGTTTCAGCGCTGTTTCAGCGCGTATTCAGCGCGTATTCAGCGCGTTTCAGCGCGTTTCAGCGCTTTTTCAGCGCGTTTCAGCGCGTATTCAGCGCGTATTCAGCGCGATCCAGCGCTTTTTCAGCGCTGTTTCAGCGCGTTTCAGCGCGTTTCAGCGCGTACTCCGGTTCTTCTACATACTCCCCGTTTAAATCGGGTAGCTGTGGTTGTTCATTCAAATCCGGTAGAGCTGTTTTCCCGGATATAACCTCTGGCTCACCATGCTCACTATCGCTTTCCAGGACGCAACATACGTCAAACCATTCACCCGAAGACATTGTGTTACGAACTGGTTGGCCGGATGGTATTTTCGCCGGAGAAATTCCGGAACCGTCGGAGAAAAAAAATTGAAATTTTGAGGTTTGGACTGAAAATCGTGCATGGTTGATGGTTTAAAGTGCTGAAAGAAAACTCTACCAGTCGTAGAGGTCTCTACTGGTTGTAGAGTATGCATATAAATGCTCACAACAACCAGACCTCTGCAGCTCGTAGAGGTCTCTACTGGCTGCAGAGGGGTGATTTCACTGAAATGTCAGTCTGATACTTGGATACGTTGTACTTTCTAACCCTATACCACTCGCAGAGGCCTCTACTGGTCGTATAGGTTTTAAATACATCTCTACTGCTCGTAGAGGTCTCTACGAGTCGTAGAGCTGACTGACACACCTGCACGCACGCTGAGCATTGAATGTTCTGTGGGCCTCCATCTCTACAGCTCGTAGAGGCCTCTACGAGCTGTAGTAGGGTTAGGTTTTTAGGGCAACAAAGCTCTACCACTCGTAGAGGCCTCTACCAGTAGTAGAGCTTTGTGTTTTCCAATGATCTGACACCTCTACTGCTCGTAGAGGCCTCTACGAGCAGTAGAGATGTCTAAAACCCTAAAAACACCTCCGGTGTAAATAACATCACCCTTATTAAACTACTCCTTATAAACGTGCAGCTTATCGACAAAACACATATACGTGAAGTACACGTAACAGTATGCAAATTGTATCAAAGTACACAATTATCCTTTTAGAATATTATTATTTTTTTAGTGTTACTTTAGATGGTATATTTTTTAAGAGTGAAATTATGAGATAAATCGTGTTTAGGCACGTGAAGAAATATATACTGGGATTAAGATCACGTTATCAATTATAAATAGTTTAAAAGTAGTAAAAAAGGACCAAGGACGACCATGTGACTAGTCTTTTGAGAACCGATTAAAAATAAAAATATGTTGTAACACTTGGATTCATGTTGCACGTCTGCTTAGGGAATTCGTGCCCTATAAATTAAGGGCACTTAATTTATTTACTGGTTTATTTATTTTTACTTTTCGTTTCTTTGTAATTTTGTAAAAAAAAAATAAAAAAATACCGTGACTTGCTTCTGCTCGAAGAGAGTAAGAGAGACTTTTTCTTTATTTATTTTTTATTCTTTTATTTATTTTTTTCCCTGTTTTTACCCTTTTAAAATTTATTGTTAAAAGATAGAGAAAAAAAGTTTACTTCATCAGTTATGAAATGCATGACAATTGTTTTTATGGTACTCCTTTAAATAAATGATGAGTTATAGTTGGAACCAATGTTGCAAAACAAGGTCGAGTTGACCGATTACTCATTGAGTACTCGCTTGAAGGTAGGTCGTCAAGTATAGCCGAGTTGGCCGATTACTCCGAGTACTCCCGCATAGGCCGATTTGACTCCCGAGTACTCCCCCGATTAATCCAAATACTCGCTCCAAGGTGGGTTGCCGAGTACAAGCCCAATCCAAGCTTCGCAACACTGGTTAGAACCATATTATATTGTTATCGGATATAATATGAAGTGATGAAATAGTGAAATCATTGATTTTGTTGATCGTTTTGGATGCTCTAGCCGGTTTAGAATTTAGAGTTTATTAGGGAGAAGAATGAAAAAACGGCCAAATTATATCTTATTCTAATAAAATATATACAATTAAAAAAAGGTTTATGGGTTTCATACACCCCGTAACATCAAATTCACAGGATATGACATCATATTCTGAGGTATGTGACAGCTTTATATTGATGTGTGATGTGGGCCATCGTGTGTCATTCCTAATTAAATGGTGTATTGTTCCTAACTAAAAAAATACCAGACACTAAATGTTTTGATTAAGTATCTATAATCTATAACTTATAATAAAAGAATTGAATATTAATGAGGTGACATTCAATGGAGGCCTCAACCCTCCTTTGAATGTGCCACGTAACACGTTGAGGTGAGAGTTTTAAATTCCATTCTCTTACATTTATCTAACCCTAATCTCTTTAAGAATTTAAAAACAAATTTAAATTTTTCTCTTTAGTGTTTCCTCTCATCATTTTTAAACGGTAATATTTTTTATATACGAGATTTTTTAAGGAAAAAAATTACACTAAATTAACGAGCGTTTTATTATCTTTCCAACGAGTACCATAGTGCTATATAAAAAACAGAGAAAAAAAACGACTATTTTTTATGGGGTTTCGTTCATACAGGAAAAAAACACAAAGTGTTCAGGTTATTCAGTTATTCATTAATCATGTTTTTTCTTTTAAACCAGGTTCTTATATACAATGTTGAAATTTAGCTTAGTTGTCATGCTATCATTGGAATTTTACTCTTCTAAAGATGGATAAGTATACTTCATCAAGAGAAGCTAGGAGAAAGAATCGTGCAACACTGCAACACATGGTGTCACCTTATAGCAAGGTTATTTATTTATTTATTTAATTACAAGAGTAATAATTATTACTATTAGTATTAGTATTATTAGAATAGTTATATTTTTCAACCCCGGGACACTCCCAGGATAAAAGCTAGTATTTAATATTATAATAAATGTTATTGAACAAGGAGAATTCACATTGTACTTAACAAATTTTCCTATGAAAGTTGAAGGAATGAATACTAATTATTTGTTTGAATTCTAAACAATAACTTCATTTAGTTCTTATTTCATTTTGATTATTTTATAAAATTGGATATAAATTAGACTATGTTTATTTTCTTTTTCTATTCGGTTGAAGTTGTATTCAACTTTGATATCGTAAACTCTATGACTACTTGTATTGTACCAGTGTCATAAGAACCAAATCGTTACTGACCGAAGCCGAATTCCCACAACATCCTAGAGGAATTCAACTAGTATTCCCTTAAAGGCTTAAACCTTGTATAGAAGAGTATTATTAGATGGGACTATGTGACATGTTTTAAATGTAAATACATACATGTGTTTTTTGAATTAAGTGAACGTTAAAACACTCTGATACTAGAACATTAGGATGTCATGTAGTCGAATATGTCCATTCATAATTGTCTAATGGTTATGGACAAACATGTTCTCGTGAGGCACGGACGTTATAACGTGTCATGGTATGTGTGAATCTGATACAAACATCATGTAAATGGTCCTAGAACGTTGCAACCCAAGAGGAAGTAGGGTAGGGTACATTTAGGTAGATGGGTATATACACTATCCATATTAGGTAACGTGTAATGTGGACCTATTCAAGATCATTAATCAATTCATCGAGGGACCCTGTAACTTCTTTTTCATCCATTCCTTCAAGATTCAGAAAAAACAATATTAAAAAAAAAAAAAAAAAAAAAAAACTCACCTTAAATTTAAGCCACAAGATCAAAACTTTGGAATCTACCTATCGCAACAACTCTAATGAAGTCGCTCAAACATCAAAACAAAAACTTGCCACCTGCCCATTGATTATGGTTTCAAATATGGAAGCAAGCCCGAGCTTAATGTCATGACCTGTCTAAAAATAGCTTTGTGATGTTAAGCTCAAACCGAACAGTTTAAGATAAACATGAACTCTGGTCAATTGCTTAACGAGTTTTCATAATATCAGCTTAAGCAAGACTTGGGAATTATGTAAATATTGGGCTCAAGGTAAATTATATTTTAAAACCGATCTTAGTTATAATATTAGTGAACTTCATATTCATAATTAGACATCAAAATCACTTTTGAAAAATTAATTGTACGAATGTCCATGTGTTACTTTTCCTAATGGTCACTAAGATAAATTAATAATTGATCATTACTATATTACAATTCTAAGTCAAAATGTTACCAACTTTCTATGAAAAGATAAGATTACGGTTTCAAGTCAAAAATTCACGAAATTACACTCACAGTCTACATGATTATTCACTCCATCGTAGTATAAGTTTTTTCACAATTTTTTTTAATAAAAGACAACTTTATCCTTATTCTTATCATTTGAATAACATGAACACCTGAAAATGAAATAAACCATAGCTTTATCAATCTACGCGTACATATACATGTAGGTGCACATATATGTACATATAGGTATGGTAAGATCAGGTTTGGTTCAATACGCACTTTGTGTATACATAGTTAAGGTCAGGTTTGGTTCATTATACACTTCGAGCTTGTTTTTACGCTCAGACTTGTTAAAAGCTCGCTCGCGCAAGCTTTAACCTAACGCCCAGACCCAAACCCAAACCCGAATTAATACCAATGTAAGAGAAATGTAACTTCAACATTAATCAAATCACAAGATCAGTTTGGGTCACCTACCATTGTAACAACTCTAACCAACACTCATATAATCTGGTTTCAAAGCATGCCAAATGGCTCAACAACCATGATCCAGTATCAAGGTATAAACATAACAAAACAATTGAATATATTCATATATGCTAGACAGATCAATAAAGAAAGAAACAAAGCAAGAGGAACAAGATAGGAATGCTACAAACCATAGAATATTCCATATATATATTTTGTTGTTTATTTATACATCATTATTATATCAAAAGCAGTTAGTAAAGATGGACCCTTAACAACAAAAAACACCAAGGTATCCATCTTATCATCTTCTTAGGGTATATATTTTCTCTCATTTTTTTTCTTTTTTTATGGTGCCAAAATGCCCAAAAAAGAAAAAAAAAAAAAACAAAAATGGAAAATAGTCAAAATACCAAAAACCTTTAAGGGTAAATCCAGTTGTTCTAAATCCCATTTTATCCAAATCATCATTTCTTTAATTTGGGTTCCATTTCCACAAATTAGATATGAAATTTAGATAAAACAGGATTTTAGACTAATTAAACTGGATATTGTAATAATATCATTATTATTATTATTAGTGTTATCATTTGCCTTCAATCACAGAAGCTAGACCACTAACAACTTTACCTCCACTCTTTGGCACCTTTGGTTTGATCTCCAACAGCTCAAATTGTTGTTCTTCCTCTTCAAACTCACCAAATTCCCCTATCAAAATCGCGTCTTTCACGTCTGAAACAGCGTTACCTTTGCTACCAATTTCATCAAAAGATTGATTACTATTGCCATCAATAGGAGAGAGCCATTTCGCCTTAACATAATCCGCTCTTCTCCATGGAGGCAGAGGCATTCCTTTCTTCCTCATACTCTGTTTTGCTGCATCCGAAACTACGTTGATTATCTTCTGGAGCCGTTCGGGTTTACCCACGAATATTTGAGGTAGCATTTGAAGCACTGCTTTGTAGCTCTTGGTAGATCTAGCTATTTCGAATTCTGATCTGAAATCTATGTCGATTATCACCCGATCCCCTTCGATTACCGCATCGATATACTCATATTCCCCTGTTCATATCAAATCCCCAATCTATCATTACAAATTACAAAACTTCTAAATCCAACAAAATTATTATTATTTTTTCAGAACGGCCGACAAAATTCACCAAGAACTCCCTTCGAAGTCCCCACTCAGTCAAATCAGGACCCCTTCAACCCAGCATAGCCAGACATGTAAGGGAACTCCTGGTTTCACCAAGTTCACCAGTTCCGGAGAAAACCTGACTATCAACTCACCCGAAAACACGACAATGGAATAATCGATAAAACCCGACACTCTCAAGAATCGAACCCATGACCTTTCAGCCATGGGTCTTCTATCATTGAGCCTCCGTACCATTCCACCATAATTAATATCTAAAATGTCCTTAGTAACCTAATTTTATAAAATTATAATATAATTTCAGTAACCTAAACAAAACAAATTGGGGGAAAATAATTATTAAGCAAATTGAAATGAAATTATTATCTTTTACCTGCAGGATATGTTGAAGTTTTCTCCCAACGAGATTTACAGATGCAAACGGTATACCCAAAACCTAATAAACCATCAGTGACAGTTTTCCGACTAATTTCATCTTTTCTCTTACAGATCTTATGTTTATCAACGATTTTTGACACGTCAGCCAACAGATTTCTTTCAGAAACCGTCTCACACAGCACCAAACTCTGTACACAATCAGTACATAACAAACAATTAGGGTTCCAAACAACAGAAATATTAAATATTAAATAAAAATTCAACAGTTTTAAATAAATCGATTATTATTATTATGATTATTATTATTCATTTGTTCAATACCTTAAGAGAATCACATGCATCAGTGGTTGAACCATGGTTATAAGAGTTACCAAAACAATTGAACGAGTCTAACTCATCTTCTGAACCATCTGTACTACAATAACAGTTGCCGTTAACACAATTGCACTGATTATGGTTATGGTTGTGGTTGTGGTGGTTGTTCTCTTCTATGAAACTCTGGACCATTTTATCCAAACAAACAGAGCTCGGTTCGAACTCGTCTGCACACTCTTTGCCACATTGTGGTTCGGTTCCGAACCTGTCTGCAACCGCTGTTCCTCTCAAAAAGCTCGAGAAATCGAATAATCGTCTCAATCGAGACTTCGGTACCGTCTTCACCGACTCGAAATATTCAGGTGTTGTTGAATCGATCGGTTGTATCTTCATTGTTAACGGCATGGCTAAAGGTCGGTAAACGGGCTATAAATTGCGCCGCTAACGGTTTTAATAGCAAAACTCCTATTTTTTTAAGAAATTATAAATAAAAAACACGGAAAATGTACTGATTTCAAATAGGACTCATCATTGGATCGGTAAAATCACGCGGCACGGAAACCAAGAAATTCCTGAAAATCTTTCAAAAAAACCTGCAAAATTGATGCTTTTATCTTACAGATTGACAATATTATATGATTATTATTATTATAGTTTTTTAATGGCGATTTGTGAGACAAAAACAAGGAATAACTTCTAATCTCTGCTACGTTTCGCTTTAGCGTAGGGTTAAAACTATGAACTTTTTAGCTACAGTTAGGTTATAGGCTAGGTAGGTACGTCACACACGGAAAACATGACGTCAGAGCTCAGTAAATGACGTATGGTGGCCGGAAAATCCATCTCCGGCGAAATTGTTACAAGATCGTACAAACAGAAGTCGCCGGTGACGGAAAAAGGAATGATCGGAATAACTACAAATTTTTGAAGGTCTTTCGGTGGTTAAAAAGAGACTGAGACTTTGGATAGGGGTTTGTATTATATATAGGGAGTTTTTGAGTTATGGTGACGTGGATATTATTTTGCCTATGTGGCAGTCTATTCCTGATTATACTCTACATTTAAACGTCCGTTACAAATCCCGTTTCTGCCACAGCTCGCCACGTTGCACAACTGGTCAATTGCAATTACTGATTTACCCCTAAAATTTCAAGCAACTTTCTTTTCCTTTTTTCCGAGCAACTGACACGAAATTTAATTTTATTTTATTTTATTTTATTTTAAGCATTTGAATAAAATATAGTTACTCAAGATCTAAGGTCTAAAACATAGGTAATGATCTCCTGAGAGCATATTTTTTGAGTGAAATATCCATATTTTAATATTAGGTAGTAAATGTTCTGAACTAGGTTTATACTCGCCGTGTGTTGCCGCGGCGGGGGCGAACGGATTAGTGCGTCATATATAGCCGTCGCATGTAACGTACCATGCCCGTAATCTCATCACGCCGGACGAGAACGCCACCCTCGGTCTCACCCAATTTCATAGAAGAGCAACATTAAAGGCAAACACATCTGTTGATCAAATTCTCATATGGGTTTTGTTTTTTTACATAAACATATGTTCTATTGGTCAATCAATAGCAAGAAATAATAATAAGTAAATTACTGAATAATCTAAAAATTATATAAAAGAGAAAATCAGTAGCAATAGTCCTCTATCACTCATTTGCATTTCATCATTCATTTCAACTTATTTACATTACCATTTATTAATCTCTCTCCCACATAAAGAAACCACATCGGTTTCTAAAACCCAATACTAAACCATCCCTTGTTTTCTTGAAAACCATCTACATAGCCCTAAAACCCAGCCATATGCAAGCCACCATTTTTCACAAAACAGTCGCACAAATAATCAGTAAATAAGAGAGAGATGAGAGGAGCCACCACCACTGAGGGCTGAGCGACGGCGGCGATTTTGTGATCCGGTGACCTCTTCGCCGAAGAACACACTTGTAGTTTATGATTCAGAAATCTTACATCGTTGGAGGAACCCTTAGTCGTCCCCAGAATAACTGTCGGAAGTCGGAACCTTAGCCACCATCTTCGGAGGTAGAATATGAGTCATCGGAAACTTGGGCCGTCGCTGTCGTCGTCTTTCGTCTCGTCGTCGAAGTAATCAAGGCGACTACAATGTTGGTCCTCTGGCCGGAGTTTATAGCCTTTGCAAAGGATTGCGTCAAACCGAGGTCACCAAAGTTGACCAACAAAAGGAAGAAAATATGTGATATATAGATACGGTACCTGTATCTATAGGTGTGTGCTACAGTAATGCTGTGAGGGGGCCGACATTACAAATTGTATCTATATATAATAGGCCAAAAGGATTATAGCCTAGCGGTATTTTGGTGGTGAGATAAAACTTATGGACCACAAGGTCCTAGGTTCGAATCTCACAAAGAGGGTTTTCTCATAAATATTATGAGTTTCCTCCTGAATTGGTGACTTGGTGGTGGAATATGATCGCGTGGCAACATTGGTGGCACGATAATACTCCAGTATAACGTGAGTGATTCCAATTTGTTGGCCGTTAAAAAAAATGATTGTGAATAGAGGAGAGAGAAAAATCGCTGTTTATCTATATATTTGATATAGAATTGTTCATCCTTTATAATTTTTTAATACTTTTTGAAAATAGTTATGAATGAAGGAGATAAAAAAGTAATAATAAAAGTATATTATTTAATTAAAAAGTAGAGAGAAATAAAGTGATTTTTAATTAATATGTGGTTGTGAGTAATTGTGAGTGGATGGAGATGGAGAACCTGATGTGGGGCCTCCATATTATATAGAGTGAGTATAAGCGTTTGTGAGTAGAGCAGAGAGAAAATATTTAGAGGAGACACTGTTTATCAGTAAATTTTGAGGAGACACTGTTCATCCTCCATATTTTTTTAATATTTTTTAAAGTGGTTGTAAGTAAAGAAGAGAGAAAAGGTAATGATAAAATTATAGAATAAGTATTATTAAATAGAAATAAGTGAGAAAAACTAATGTTTTTAGAGTAATTATAGAGAAAATATGAAGAGTTTAGTGTGAATGCTCTAATACTTTAGTAGTATGGTTTATTCACACTCTCAAGGGGAGATATGACTTATATAGTATTATTGTTATTATTATTATTCAAACCCGCTAAGAACAAATCTCGTGGTTATTTTTTCATGATAATGTTTAACGTTTTGATCAAACTTTGTCAGTTAAGGCGTGGCAACGTGTGTAGGTGCTTCAACGTTTTACGCCTATTTTACGTTCGGTTTAGTGATTCCGCCTCAATGTGCCGGTCCTTGTTATTGAAGTATTTTAGCAACAAAAAAAAACTTGCTTTTTATTTATATAAAAAAATTAAAACATTCAACCGTGGGTTCGTTTGCAACTCGTGATACGGAGAAAAAGACCATTTGAACAAATGGGCTCACGTTCGTGGCATGGGCTGCCTTGCAAAAGCAAAACCACAAATGCGTGACTTTAGTTCACCAAACTACCCTCACAAAACACACGATGTTACACGTTGCACATTATTAACACGCTCTAACATACATGGATGCTTCAAGGGTAAATTGGTCTTTAAAGTACATTGTTTTTGAGTTTTGATTTCAAAAAACGGTGTCCTGCAGTTTCAAATTAAAAGGGTAATAATGTCATTTAATGTTAGATGGGTCCCAAGCATCACCCTATACTTTTGCTTTCAGCAGGAATGTACGATTTTTGTGCTGCTTATCGGTACAAGTTATTAGAACTACCATATATTTTATTACTCTACAAGTTCAGTCCCTTATAAATGTTGTTTGTCACATTTTGGTCCATCATCGAAAATTTTAATTTCAAGTGAACTTTCTCTCTCTACACGAAAGGCGGATTTTAAGGATGAGCATATTGCACCGAATATCGAACCGATACCGATCTTGATTTTGAACCGATCTCGTATCGAACCGAAAGTGTTCGGTATCGGTACTCACTTTAAAGGTTTTCGGTTTTGGTATCAGTACAGAATCGGTATGGTATCGGTATTTTAAGGTAAAATACCATACCGTATGTTTTCGCTATCGGTATTGAGTTTTTGGCGTTTTTAGAATCGGTATCGGTTGGTAACGATATCGTTCCAAGCTCATCCCTATCGGATTTAGTGTTAAAAGATTGGGTTTCTAGAAGCTCACTCAGTTTGGAAATTTTAATGTTAGGATATATACAAAATTTAGAAGGAACCTATAACTAAATAGAGAAAGAACTCATAAGAGCATTCACATTTGGTCCACCAAATGTATGTGAGTGTTTCCACCAAATTATATAGGGTGCGTGTAAGTGGTTGTGAGTGAAGGAGAGAGAAAATATTTGGTGGAAGCACTGTTTCACCCTAAATATGAAAAGCTACTGTTCACCCCTTTTAATATTTTTTTAAGTAGTTGTGAAGTTGTGAGTGAGAAAAGAGAAAATATAATAATAAAAGTATTATTATTTTAATTAGGAGAGAGAAGATCTAGGGGTGAAATAGTGATTTTTAATCTAATTTGATAGATGAGATTTGATAGAGGAGATAAGAATGCTCTAACAAAATGTGTTACGTGTTTCAGTGGTTGGTGGTGCTATTTCTAAACCACCAATACCAAGTTTTGAGTCCTGGCTGTTGCATTTTATTTGCTTTTTTTTTTTGTCTTTTTTGTGTTTTTTTTATTTAAAAACAAGAGTATCATTAGTCAAGGTCTTTATTATGTTTCCCGACTAGACTCGGACAGAAAATTTTAGTCAATTGTTGTCAAAACTTGACCACACACAAAAGTGCACTCATATAAAAAAAAAACCTTGAATCCATCACTCTATACACCGGTGACGTGTATGAAAACCTAAACCAATTGCCTTTTGCATTTATTTTTGATCTCGGTATCTGGGATCTCTCCGTTATTAAAGTTTAAATATATGAAACATTAACAAGCAGTATAAATAACGTGACAGTGTGAGAGTAGGTCAATGTAGCAGCGTGAAAGGCTACGTCGGTGGTGTGGGTTGGTGGTGAAAACGGTTGATCTGGAAGTTCTTGGCGAGATCTGTCAATCTCTTCAAATTTAAAAATATGAACCAACGAACACAACATCAACACCACCATATGTACTGGAAGTCAATCTCTTCAAATTTAAAAATATGAACCAACGAACACAACATCAACACCACCATATGTACTGGAAAGCTTATTGGTTACATATTCAAGCAAAACAATATAAATAATGTTATCACCGGTTGAGATGCACTATTCATGGACAACATAAATAAATATATAGGATAATTAAGTTAATGACAAATGCAAATTATAAAAGTCAAATGGTTAAAAATAAATAAATTATAAAAGTTAAATAGAAATGGCTAAAACTATTAATGGCAACAATTTTTTTCTAATTAAAGTTATTCTATTTATATTAACTTCTTAAAACTTATCAAGTTACATTAAAATAGAAGGTAGACGGACAACAAATTGCACCGCCACCCCATTCTGAATTGTGAACTCTAATCTATCAAACACAAACCCCTGCCTCCTAGAGATGAACTATTGCTGTGAATAACCCGTTGGACCCTGGGAGCTCTTTACAACGAACCGTGTTCTCCCTGTATTTATCCATACAAGCTTTACGACAGATCAGGCAGGTTTCATCTTCCGGATACATAGGGATCATTAACCGGTATTTGAGAATAGTCTTGTATTCTACTACGGACATGCATTGACCCATGCCCTCAATCGGAATAACGGTTAAAAAATCCTGAGGGTGGGGACCCTTCACGCATTCCATCACCGCCTTCTGGCGGGGAACAACTCAAAAATTTGCCCCAGGCTCCGAGCGATTTTGCTAAACAAAGCATTCGCCAAAGTTTTTTGTGGCTTTGAGGGGGCGATGTCCTCATTAGAAAAAACGTCAATGTCAAAGTCCAGGAGAGAGACATTTAATATTTCAAGTGCCTGCTGATAGTCCGAGTTAAGCCCGACGACTCCACTGTTCCGAAGAATATGATCAGGTAGCCCCAGGACTGAGCTCTAGACGCCACAAAGGCATAAACCCCAACATCTCGAGTTGAAAGGGGGCCCAAACCACATAGACGCAACGGCAGGGATGCCAATCGCCACTGTAGGTCCCCGAAAAAAGGGCCGCCACACATAACTATGTCTTCTATAGCCTCCCGAGGGCCATCATCAAAACGAGATGTTGCATCCACCATAAAATGGGGTTGACAGGTCCGCAACCCAAAAAGTAACTTAGCAACCCCCATGCATGACCTAAGCAGGAGGAGTTCACTTTGAGGATCACTAAGGCAGGGTAAGAGTTTCATAAGGTCAACCGTCCCCGAGGCTCGCCGCCTAACCAACTCCCCAATAAAGCTAGGACATCGGCTAACAACCCCACCAAGGAGCCTAAATCCCTTCTCTGGCCTACAATCCCTATCGGAAAAAGCCCATTCCGGGTTTTCAACCCATCACACGTCGGCCAAAAGACCTATGTTTTCTTAATATTGAGATGGAGTGTGACACCCGGCAAATTCAGGTTAACAACGTCGTCTAGATTAAAGTCTACCTTAGCGAGTCACGCGTATTCTGTACTTAACTGGGTTAGTTGAGTTGGGTTATGGTTCGGGAACTGTTATGTGAGTATAGGTAATCATTAGATGTTGGCCTAGAGGATCGTTAGATGTCAGTCACTAACCAAGTGCACAAGGGGTGACGATTCGGAGAATCGTCAAAGCATAGGGAACATGCAAGTCTCGAGTCCCGGGAATTGGTGAACGAGTGTGAATGTGTTTATTTGCAAGTGTTATGTGTTTACAATCATTATGTGACTTGTCGGTATGTGAAAATGTGTTAACATATGTTAAAACGGGGTTTAACGCGCAAAATACTTGGAACCATACCCTATAGGCGATTAGGGTGAGCTAATCGCCTATAGGGAGGCTGCTAGGTGGCGAGTAGCATATACCATGGGGCGATTAGCAGCTTCCTTTAGGCGATTAGGGGGCTAATCGCCTAAGGGGGTGGCGATTAGCAACCCTAATCGCCTGCAACTGAACCATAATCGCCTGCAACGTGGGTTGCGACTAAAAACGACTATAAATACAATACTTGACCTCCTAAACATCATAATATCAACCCTAGTCGCCCCACAACTCGTCCCAACACCCACACAACCTCTGGAACACGATTTTGGATCAAACAACTTGTTTTCAAGCCTATTTCATCAATCAATCATAATCTTAAGGTGTGGTTTTCATCCATGCAATCTTTACTAATGTTTTTATTGAATCCCTAATGGTCCAGACCTGTTCATAAACACTTGTGTCTTCTGAAAATCGTTTATAATCGTTATTATATGATTTCTAGAGATTATGCATGTTGTATGTGTATGTTTTAATTAAAAGATAGGATTTTTGAGATTCAAGAAGGGTTGTTAACATGATATTAGGGTAGTTACTGATTTATGATGATGGTGAGATGTGGAAATCTGATTGATTGTTCATTAGGTTATGTTTATGCATGTTAATGTGATGATTACATGATACTTGTGTTATGTTTTAGAAACATGGTTGCATCCAGGACTGCTAGAACAAGGTTAAACGATGTATTTTGATTTAAACATGTTTGGGATACTTGTTTGATTGATATTGGAGGTTTCCACACGTTCTAGGGTTGATTTGGAGCGTTAAACGCGCGAAAAACTGGAACAGACCTGCAGGTAGCGATTAGCAGGGCTAATCGCCTAAGGGATAGGCGATTAGCAGGCTAATCGCTTACCAGAAGGGGCTAATCGCCTACACCTTAGGTGATTAGCATGCTAATCGCCTGATAAGGCTTGTTTTTGCATGTTGCATGACCCTAATTGCCTAATAAGTTCTGAAATGCATGTCACATGACCCTAATCGCCTACAAACTCAAAAATTAGCATACCACATGACCCTAATCGCCTAATGTATAGGCGATTAGCATTCCTAATTGCCTGTTGACCAACATAATTGCCAGTTGACTTTTCCTAATCGCCTGTACTGCTGCTGTAAGTATATTTTAGCATTTCGAGACCCGTTTTGACACCTAGGAACATGCTAGGAACCCCGTAACATGTCTAATAACTCGGTAACATGTGTTCGGGTCAATAATGTGTTAATTGAACTATGTGCTAGAACTTGTTGGACTTTAACGTATGTTAAGTGTGACTGCATGGTTATGTGTTTGTGAATACTAGTGTAACACGGGAAGTCTCGGGTCACCAATGGGATGTCGAGTCTTGTACGTTTGGTCATGTTAACAGTAAACGTGTTGTCAAACAAACTTGGTTATGGTCTGGACATCTAGGGACTAACTAACCTACGGGTTATTAGTCTAAGTACTTGTAACTGTCATATGTTAGGTCGCCGCTTTACGGGGCTAGCATAGCTTGTTGACTTATTCTGTTATCTGAAGTAACGCAACCTAAGGTGAGTTTACGGCCCCACTTTACTTGGTTTTCACTTTTGGGGGAGAAAACATGTGTTAAACAACTATTTGGTAACAACTGTCATACTATGGGTTTTCAAACGGTTTACTATACGATCTTTGGAAGTCCCGGGGGGAACCATGAATGTGCTGGTTTGCACAACGGGGAAATGTGAATAGCGCTATTGGGAGTGACCAACCCCACCCGTCGGCTTGGAGGGCCGGGCGGGTGCATATTGTCTCAAACAGGAACAGGTTTACTATTCGGGCACAACAACTGGTTTGCGAGTTAGTAATGGTTTTCCAATCGTAGTAGTAATGGAACATGCGCCTAGCTAGCGTACTTGGTTTACAATTGTTATAGTATGGACAGGTTGAACTTGGAACTTTGATTACAAACCTGTAAACTCACCAGCATTTTTGTGCTGACGTAAACTCTTACATGTTTTCTCAGGTCGCTAAGGTAGCACAATGGAACTAGGGCACACGCGTCTGCACGGCGTCTAGTTAGGGTCGCATGGTCTTTGAACATTGAACATTTGGTTTTACTTTGGTTATGTAACGATATTTAGCTTCCGCTGATGTTTGGGATTTTTAAACTATGTTTTTGAAATTCATTTAGTATTGTTTATTGTGATCATTGACTTGGATCCTGGTTTGTCATGCGCCTCGCGGTAAAACTCCGCAAGTGGATTTTGAGGGTGTGACAGATTGGTATCAGAGCCAATGGTTATAGTGAACTAGGACTGCATGTAGAGTCTAGTCTATAACTGAGTCGCACACACTAGATGATCACATGGTACTAAACTTTATACTGGGTTACTTATAGACTTGTCGGGGTGTCTCTAAATCATCTTACCCTTCTGTGTTACATCATCCATTCCCTCTTACTGGGTTACTTGCTTACTAGACAGTGCGGTACATTGGGGTTAACTGTATACTCTTGAGATTGGTCCAAGACTCGGACATCTCCCTTTCCTACCCCAATAGAAACCCTTGTCATGAACTACCGTAGTATTACGGTGTATAGCTAAGAGTCTATGTTCGGTGATTTGAACTTTGAACTAGGAGAACACTTGGAGGACCATGTAGAGCGGTTTATCATTTTGGGTGCACACAAAATCATAAACCGAAATGCATGAAAGCCCTAGTGAGCTCTGGGTTTGAATGGATAGTCCTGGGTTGGATCTAGCTTTGATCTTGTGAACGCTAGTGGTTGTCATTAGTTGTGGAACTAAATCCTCTCGTTCTTTTTGTCAGAATCATGTCTGGAGTACGTGGCGGACGCAGAGGTGGTCGTACCGGTGGAAGAGATGGTAGTGGTGGTCGTGGGGGTGTGAACCTCACGCAGGAGGACTTGAATAACTTGCTGCAGGCTGCCTTCCAGCTAGGGCACAATGGCGGTAAGTTGACCTAACCACTTCTATCTCATCGGTGAACTTTGTTTACATTTTCCGTGGTTTTCTTACGTGTTTCTTTACAGGTGGTCATGTTAATCCACCACCACCACCCATGTGCACCTACAAAATGTTTCGGGACTGCAAGCCCCAGGAGTTTTCGGGTACTGAGGGTGCAGTAGGTTTGCTCAGATGGTTGGAAAAAGTGGAGTCTGTTTTTCTGATGTGTAACTGTCTCCCGGAGGATCGAGTCAAGTATTCTGCTGGGTTATTCCAGGATGTTGCGTTGACCTGGTGGAACGATATCACCCAGACTATGGGTATAGGGGAGGCTTATGTTATGCCTTGGGAGAACTTTGTGCAACTACTGAAGCGGGAGTACTGTCCCAGGGAGGAGATTCAAAAGCTGGAACACGAAGTGTGGAACCTCAAAATGTCTGGATCGGAAATTGAGAAGTATACTGTGAGGCGGAACGAGTTGGCCGTACTTTGTCCTGATCTACATGTGCCGGAATATAGGAGGATTGAACATTATATCTCGGGTCTTGTACCAGAAATCGCAGGGTTGGTAGCTGCGGGGAATCTTCCTACCTACTCGGATGTGGTCCGATCTGCTCATAGGATGACTAACATGAAGGTGAGTGAGGGTATCTTGCCTGCCAAAGGTTCAACTGTTAAGGCTCCTGAGAACAACAAGCGAAAGTGGGAAAATGAGGTGAAGAGTTCTACACCAGCACCAACTCAGCAGGGGAAAAGGTTTGATAGTGGGGGTTCGTCTTCATCGGGTTCTAAGCCAAATGGTGGTTATGCGGGAAAGTTACCAAAGTGCAATAAGTGTGGACGCCATCATCAAGGGGGTTGTGACAATAATCGTTGCCATCGCTGCCAGAGATTGGGGCATTTTGCCAAAGACTGTAGGGTGACTCTTCCATCGACCCAGGCCCCAACTACTACTCCGACTTCTGCTACTCAGGGGACTTCGGGCAAACAGGGATGTTTTCACTGTGGGGAAACTGGGCATTACAAGAAGGAGTGTCCAAAGCTGAAACAGGGAGGAAACGGGAATGGTAATGGGAATGGAAATGGTAACAACGGGGGCGGAAACAGGAATGCACGCGCCTTCGTTATTGGGACTGCAGAGGCAAGACAGGACCCTGACACAGTTACTGGTACGTTTCTTCTCAACGATCGCTCTGTTAGTGTTTTATTTGATTCTGGCGCCGATAAGAGTTTCATATCTGTGGAAGTTAGTCGTTTGCTAGATGTAGTACCTGTACCTCTAGAGGCTAAATATATTATAGAATTGGCTGACGGTAAGAAGATTGAAGCTACTTGCATTCTTCGGGAGTGTCGCATAGAGTTGTCGGGTTTATCTTTTCCTATCGATCTTATGCCGGTACCTTTGGGTAGTTTTGACGTGGTTATAGGCATGGATTGGTTGTCTCTGTATCGCTCTGAGATCGTTTGTTACAACAAGGTCATCCGGATTCCTCTCCCTGATGGAGAATTCCTTTCTGTGTACGGGGACAAGAGCGGTGCTCCGCTAAGTCTCATCTCTAGCATGAAAGCCCTTAAGTATCTTCGGAAGGGTTATTCGGTTGTTCTGGCACTTTTATCTGTTTCCACTACCAGCGAGAAGAAGATCGACGATATCCCGGTTGTACGTGAGTTTTCTGATGTCTTTCCTGATGATCTATCTGGTCTTCCTCCCCATCGTCAGGTTGAGTTCGGTATTGATCTTGTACCTGGCGCTGCTCCTATTGCTCGGGCCCCCTACCGTCTTGCACCTCCTGAGATGCAAGAATTGTCTAACCAGTTACAGGAACTCTTGGATAAGGGTTTCATCAGACCTAGTTCTTCCCCTTGGGGAGCCCCGATTTTGTTTGTTAAGAAGAAGGATGGCAGTTTTCGACTGTGCATGGATTATAGAGAATTGAACAAGGTGACTATCAAGAATCGTTATCCTCTTCCTCGTATTGATGACCTATTTGACCAACTCCAGGGTTCTAGCTACTATTCCAAGATTGATCTAAGGTCCGGTTATCACCAGTTGCGCGTAAGGGAAGCTGATGTTGCTAAGACTGCCTTTCGTACACGTTATGGCCATTTCGAGTTCTTGGTCATGCCTTTTGGTCTCACTAACGCACCGGCGGTTTTCATGGATTTGATGAACCGCGTTTGTAAACCGTATCTTGACAAATTCGTCATCGTGTTTATTGATGACATTCTGATCTATTCCAAGAACGAGACCGAACATGGGGAACATCTACGGTTAGTTTTGGAACTCTTACGACGAGAACAACTGTACGCCAAGTTCTCGAAGTGCGATTTTTGGTTACGCGAAGTCCAATTCCTAGGGCATGTAGTCAATGAACTGGGAATCCATGTCGATCCAGCCAAGATCGAAGCGATCAAGGACTGGGAAGCACCAAAGACGCCAACTGAGGTGCGGCAGTTCCTAGGCCTTGCAGGTTACTATCGACGTTTTATCCAGGGGTTTTCGAAGATTGCTCAACCCCTCACCATTCTCACTCAGAAGGACAGAAAATTCAACTGGGGGGGACCCCAAGAGTCAGCATTTCAAGAATTGAAGACTAAACTCTGTTCTGCCCCTATTTTGTCCTTACCTGAGGGCACCGATGATTTTGTTGTTTACTGTGATGCGTCTATTCGTGGCCTCGGTTGCGTGTTGATGCAACGCGAGAAAGTGATTGCGTATGCCTCTCGTCAACTCAAGGTGAGCGAGAAGAACTATACTACCCATGACTTGGAATTGGGTGCGGTGGTGTTCGCGTTGAAAATTTGGAGGCATTACTTGTACGGTACCAAATGCACCATCTACACCGATCACAAGAGTCTCCAGCACATTTTCGACCAACAACACCTGAACATACGACAGCGCCGTTGGGTTGAACTCCTGAACGATTATGACTGTGCCATTAAGTACCATCCTGGCAAGGCGAATGTTGTGGCAGACGCCTTGAGCAGGAAGGAATCGACAAACCCTCCTCGCGTTCGGGCGTTGCAACTCACGATCCATTCCTCTCTGCCTGATCAACTCCGTTCTGCTCAGTTAGAAGCCTTGAAGGAGGAAAACCTTAAGGCTGAAACTATGCACGGTGCCGACAAGCACCTCGAACAAAGGCCTAATGGCCTGCGCTACTTCGCAGAACGCGTCTGGGTTCCTTTATTCGGGGGACTTCGGGAGCTGGTTCTTGATGAAGCTCACAAGTCTCGGTATTCCATTCATCCTGGTTCAGACAAGATGTACCAGGATCTAAAAATATTGTACTGGTGGCCAAACATGAGGGCGGATATAGCCTCATACGTGAGTAAGTGCTTGACCTGTGCTAAGGTCAAGGTGGAATACCAGAAACCGTCGGGTCTATTGCAACAACCTGAAATTCCAGAGTGGAAATGGGAACGGATTACAATGGACTTTGTCACAAAGTTGCCTAAGACCCCTAGCGGATGTGATAAGATATGGGTGATTGTCGATCGTTTGACGAAATCAGCCCATTTCCTTGCTATTAAGGAGACCGACACCATGGATCGGTTGGCTCGTATATATTTGAAAGAAGTTGTCTCTAAGCATGGGGTACCAGTTTCTATTATCTCGGATCGTGACTCCCATTTTACTTCGCATTTCTGGAAGTCTTTGCATAAGGCTTTGGGTACCCAGTTAGACATGAGTACAGCTTACCATCCACAAACTGACGGTCAGAGTGAACGTACAATTCAAACTCTAGAAGACATGCTGCGGGCATGTGTGATCGATTTTGGCAAGAGTTGGGAAGTTCATCTACCGTTAGTAGAGTTTTCTTATAACAACAGTTACCATACGAGCATTAAGGCAGCTCCGTTCGAGGCATTGTACGGACGGAAGTGCAGGTCTCCTCTCTGTTGGGCCGAGGTGGGTGAGAGCCAACTCACTGGGCCTGAACTAGTGTACGAAACTTCTGAGAATATCGTACAGATTCGTAACCGGTTGGCAGCGGCACGGGATCGACAGAAGAGCTATGCTGATCATCGCCGTAAGCCATTGGAATTTCAAATTGGTGACAAGGTACTCCTAAAGGTTTCACCGTGGAAGGGCGTCATACGCTTTGGGAAGCGTGGCAAACTTAACCCGCGGTATGTCGGTCCATTTACGATCCTGGAACGGATCGGACCGGTGGCATATCGACTTGATTTACCGACGGAGCTCGGTAACGTACATAACGTCTTCCACGTGTCTAACCTGAAGAAGTGTCTGACTGACGAGTCTCTCATTGTTCCACTAGAAGAGATCAAGGTTGATGATCGTCTTCGGATAGTGGAGGAACCTGTCGAGATCCTTGATTACAAGATTCGCAGTCTACGTCACAGTAAGATTCGCATTGTTAAGGTTCGATGGAACTCGAACCGGGGACCGGAATACACTTGGGAACGCGAGGATCAGATGAAGTCTAAGTATCCTCATCTCTTTCCTAAGGAGGCATTCGAATCGAGACATGTTACCACTGCAACGGAATGAATCTCGGGGCGAGATTCCTTTTAACGTGGGGATGATGTGACAACTCGGGTAATTCTCTCTCTTGGTTTCTATCTTTTGTCTGTTTCTTTTGTTCATACTCTTGGTACTTGTATAATTTTCGGGACGAAAATTCTTTTAACGTGGGGATGATGTGACACCCGGCAAATTCAGGTTAACAACGTCGTCTAGATTAAAGTCTACCTTAGCGAGTCACGCGTATTCTGTACTTAACTGGGTTAGTTGAGTCGGGTTATGTTTCGGGAACTGTTATGTGAGTATAGGGAATCATTAGATGTTGGCCTAGAGGATCGTTAGATGTCAGTCACTAACCAAGTGCACAAGGGGTGACGATTCGGAGAATCGTCAAAGCATAGGGAACATGCAAGTCTCGAGTCCCGGGAATTGGTGAACGAGTGTGAATGTGTTTATTTGCAAGTGTTATGTGTTTACAATCATTATGTGACTTGTCGGTATGTGAAAATGTGTTAACATATGTTAAAACGGGGTTTAACGCGCAAAATACTTGGAACCATACCCTATAGGCGATTAGGGTGAGCTAATCGCCTATAGGGAGGCTGCTAGGTGGCGAGTAGCATATACCAGGGGGCGATTAGCAGCTTCCTTTAGGCGATTAGGGGGCTAATCGCCTAAGGGGGTGGCGATTAGCAACCCTAATCGCCTGCAACTGAACCATAATCGCCTGCAACGTGGGTTGCGACTAAAAACGACTATAAATACAATACTTGACCTCCTAAACATCATAATATCAACCCTAGTCGCCCCACAACTCGTCCCAACACCCACACAACCTCTGGAACACGATTTTGGATCAAACAACTTGTTTTCAAGCCTATTTCATCAATCAATCATAATCTTAAGGTGTGGTTTTCATCCATGCAATCTTTACTAATGTTTTTATTGAATCCCTAATGGTCCAGACCTGTTCATAAACACTTGTGTCTTCTGAAAATCGTTTATAATCGTTATTATATGATTTCTAGAGATTATGCATGTTGTATGTGTATGTTTTAATTAAAAGATAGGATTTTTGAGATTCAAGAAGGGTTGTTAACATGATATTAGGGTAGTTACTGATTTATGATGATGGTGAGATGTGGAAATCTGATTGATTGTTCATTAGGTTATGTTTATGCATGTTAATGTGATGATTACATGATACTTGTGTTATGTTTTAGAAACATGGTTGCATCCAGGACTGCTAGAACAAGGTTAAACGATGTATTTTGATTTAAACATGTTTGGGATACTTGTTTGATTGATATTGGAGGTTTCCACACGTTCTAGGGTTGATTTGGAGCGTTAAACGCGCGAAAAACCGGAACAGACCTGCAGGTAGCGATTAGCAGGGCTAATCGCCTAAGGGATAGGCGATTAGCAGGCTAATCGCTTACCAGAAGGGGCTAATCGCCTACACCTTAGGTGATTAGCATGCTAATCGCCTGATAAGGCTTGTTTTTGCATGTTGCATGACCCTAATCGCCTAATAAGTTCTGAAATGCATGTCACATGACCCTAATCGCCTACAAACTCAAAAATTAGCATACCACATGACCCTAATCGCCTAATGTATAGGCGATTAGCATTCCTAATTGCCTGTTGACCAACATAATTGCCAGTTGACTTTTCCTAATCGCCTGTACTGCTGCTGTAAGTATATTTTAGCATTTCGAGACCCGTTTTGACACCTAGGAACATGCTAGGAACCCCGTAACATGTCTAATAACTCGGTAACATGTGTTCGGGTCAATAATGTGTTAATTGAACTATGTGCTAGAACTTGTTGGACTTTAACGTATGTTAAGTGTGACTGCATGGTTATGTGTTTGTGAATACTAGTGTAACACGGGAAGTCTCGGGTCACCAATGGGATGTCGAGTCTTGTACGTTTGGTCATGTTAACAGTAAACGTGTTGTCAAACAAACTTGGTTATGGTCTGGACATCTAGGGACTAACTAACCTACGGGTTATTAGTCTAAGTACTTGTAACTGTCATATGTTAGGTCGCCGCTTTACGGGGCTAGCATAGCTTGTTGACTTATTCTGTTATCTGAAGTAACGCAACCTAAGGTGAGTTTACGGCCCCACTTTACTTGGTTTTCACTTTTGGGGGAGAAAACATGTGTTAAACAACTATTTGGTAACAACTGTCATACTATGGGTTTTCAAACGGTTTACTATACGATCTTTGGAAGTCCCGGGGGGAACCATGAATGTGCTGGTTTGCACAACGGGGAAATGTGAATAGCGCTATTGGGAGTGACCAACCCCACCCGTCGGCTTGGAGGGCCGGGCGGGTGCATATTGTCTCAAACAGGAACAGGTTTACTATTCGGGCACAACAACTGGTTTGCGAGTTAGTAATGGTTTTCCAATCGTAGTAGTAATGGAACATGCGCCTAGCTAGCGTACTTGGTTTACAATTGTTATAGTATGGACAGGTTGAACTTGGAACTTTGATTACAAACCTGTAAACTCACCAGCATTTTTGTGCTGACGTAAACTCTTACATGTTTTCTCAGGTCGCTAAGGTAGCACAATGGAACTAGGGCACACGCGTCTGCACGGCGTCTAGTTAGGGTCGCATGGTCTTTGAACATTGAACATTTGGTTTTACTTTGGTTATGTAACGATATTTAGCTTCCGCTGATGTTTGGGATTTTTAAACTATGTTTTTGAAATTCATTTAGTATTGTTTATTGTGATCATTGACTTGGATCCTGGTTTGTCATGCGCCTCGCGGTAAAACTCCGCAAGTGGATTTTGAGGGTGTGACAGATTGGTATCAGAGCCAATGGTTATAGTGAACTAGGACTGCATGTAGAGTCTAGTCTATAACTGAGTCGCACACACTAGATGATCACATGGTACTAAACTTTATACTGGGTTACTTATAGACTTGTCGGGGTGTCTCTAAATCATCTTACCCTTCTGTGTTACATCATCCATTCCCTCTTACTGGGTTACTTGCTTACTAGACAGTGCGGTACATTGGGGTTAACTGTATACTCTTGAGATTGGTCCAAGACTCGGACATCTCCCTTTCCTACCCCAATAGAAACCCTTGTCATGAACTACCGTAGTATTACGGTGTATAGCTAAGAGTCTATGTTCGGTGATTTGAACTTTGAACTAGGAGAACACTTGGAGGACCATGTAGAGCGGTTTATCATTTTGGGTGCACACAAAATCATAAACCGAAATGCATGAAAGCCCTAGTGAGCTCTGGGTTTGAATGGATAGTCCTGGGTTGGATCTAGCTTTGATCTTGTGAACGCTAGTGGTTGTCATTAGTTGTGGAACTAAATCCTCTCGTTCTTTTTGTCAGAATCATGTCTGGAGTACGTGGCGGACGCAGAGGTGGTCGTACCGGTGGAAGAGATGGTAGTGGTGGTCGTGGGGGTGTGAACCTCACGCAGGAGGACTTGAATAACTTGCTGCAGGCTGCCTTCCAGCTAGGGCACAATGGCGGTAAGTTGACCTAACCACTTCTATCTCATCGGTGAACTTTGTTTACATTTTCCGTGGTTTTCTTACGTGTTTCTTTACAGGTGGTCATGTTAATCCACCACCACCACCCATGTGCACCTACAAAATGTTTCGGGACTGCAAGCCCCAGGAGTTTTCGGGTACTGAGGGTGCAGTAGGTTTGCTCAGATGGTTGGAAAAAGTGGAGTCTGTTTTTCTGATGTGTAACTGTCTCCCGGAGGATCGAGTCAAGTATTCTGCTGGGTTATTCCAGGATGTTGCGTTGACCTGGTGGAACGATATCACCCAGACTATGGGTATAGGGGAGGCTTATGTTATGCCTTGGGAGAACTTTGTGCAACTACTGAAGCGGGAGTACTGTCCCAGGGAGGAGATTCAAAAGCTGGAACACGAAGTGTGGAACCTCAAAATGTCTGGATCGGAAATTGAGAAGTATACTGTGAGGCGGAACGAGTTGGCCGTACTTTGTCCTGATCTACATGTGCCGGAATATAGGAGGATTGAACATTATATCTCGGGTCTTGTACCAGAAATCGCAGGGTTGGTAGCTGCGGGGAATCTTCCTACCTACTCGGATGTGGTCCGATCTGCTCATAGGATGACTAACATGAAGGTGAGTGAGGGTATCTTGCCTGCCAAAGGTTCAACTGTTAAGGCTCCTGAGAACAACAAGCGAAAGTGGGAAAATGAGGTGAAGAGTTCTACACCAGCACCAACTCAGCAGGGGAAAAGGTTTGATAGTGGGGGTTCGTCTTCATCGGGTTCTAAGCCAAATGGTGGTTATGCGGGAAAGTTACCAAAGTGCAATAAGTGTGGACGCCATCATCAAGGGGGTTGTGACAATAATCGTTGCCATCGCTGCCAGAGATTGGGGCATTTTGCCAAAGACTGTAGGGTGACTCTTCCATCGACCCAGGCCCCAACTACTACTCCGACTTCTGCTACTCAGGGGACTTCGGGCAAACAGGGATGTTTTCACTGTGGGGAAACTGGGCATTACAAGAAGGAGTGTCCAAAGCTGAAACAGGGAGGAAACGGGAATGGTAATGGGAATGGAAATGGTAACAACGGGGGCGGAAACAGGAATGCACGCGCCTTCGTTATTGGGACTGCAGAGGCAAGACAGGACCCTGACACAGTTACTGGTACGTTTCTTCTCAACGATCGCTCTGTTAGTGTTTTATTTGATTCTGGCGCCGATAAGAGTTTCATATCTGTGGAAGTTAGTCGTTTGCTAGATGTAGTACCTGTACCTCTAGAGGCTAAATATATTATAGAATTGGCTGACGGTAAGAAGATTGAAGCTACTTGCATTCTTCGGGAGTGTCGCATAGAGTTGTCGGGTTTATCTTTTCCTATCGATCTTATGCCGGTACCTTTGGGTAGTTTTGACGTGGTTATAGGCATGGATTGGTTGTCTCTGTATCGCTCTGAGATCGTTTGTTACAACAAGGTCATCCGGATTCCTCTCCCTGATGGAGAATTCCTTTCTGTGTACGGGGACAAGAGCGGTGCTCCGCTAAGTCTCATCTCTAGCATGAAAGCCCTTAAGTATCTTCGGAAGGGTTATTCGGTTGTTCTGGCACTTTTATCTGTTTCCACTACCAGCGAGAAGAAGATCGACGATATCCCGGTTGTACGTGAGTTTTCTGATGTCTTTCCTGATGATCTATCTGGTCTTCCTCCCCATCGTCAGGTTGAGTTCGGTATTGATCTTGTACCTGGCGCTGCTCCTATTGCTCGGGCCCCCTACCGTCTTGCACCTCCTGAGATGCAAGAATTGTCTAACCAGTTACAGGAACTCTTGGATAAGGGTTTCATCAGACCTAGTTCTTCCCCTTGGGGAGCCCCGATTTTGTTTGTTAAGAAGAAGGATGGCAGTTTTCGACTGTGCGTGGATTATAGAGAATTGAACAAGGTGACTATCAAGAATCGTTATCCTCTTCCTCGTATTGATGACCTATTTGACCAACTCCAGGGTTCTAGCTACTATTCCAAGATTGATCTAAGGTCCGGTTATCACCAGTTGCGCGTAAGGGAAGCTGATGTTGCTAAGACTGCCTTTCGTACACGTTATGGCCATTTCGAGTTCTTGGTCATGCCTTTTGGTCTCACTAACGCACCGGCGGTTTTCATGGATTTGATGAACCGCGGTTTTCAGTGGCGGTGATGGTGGAAGGTGGAGGTGGATGGCCGTGGTGGTAGGTCAGCGACGATGGTGAGCAGTGGCGGTGGTGGGTGGTGGTTGGTGGCAGTGATGGTATGTAGTGGATGTGTGGCGGTAGCGTTGTGGTGGATAACGACGGCGGTGGTGGGTGGTGGCGAAGATGGCGATGGGTGGAGGTGGATGGCGGTGATGGTGGGTGGGTGACAGTGGTGGGTGGCAGCGGTGGTGGGTGGGTGGGTGAAGGTAGTGGGTGGTGGTGGTTGGTGGCGGCGACGAGAGTGATGGGTGGTGACAGCGAGGGTGGGCGACGATAGTGGGTGGTGGTTTGCGGTGGGTGGTGTTGGATGGCGGCGGTGGGTGGGTGACGGTGGTGGGTGGCGATGGTGGTGGGTGGGTGAAGGTAGTGGGTGGCGGCAATGGCGGTGGTGGGTGGTGATGACGGTGGTGGGTGGTGGCGGCAGCGGTGGTGGGTAGTGACGACGGTGGTGGTGGGTGGTGACGATGGTGGTGGCTGGTGGTGGTGGTTGGTGGGTTATGGTGTTGTTAGTGAAAGGTGAATGATGGATGGAATGAAAAAAACATGGGGGGTGAATGGAATGGTTTTGAGGAAATGAAATGCCTTGTGGAATGGGTGATTCCATTCCTTTAACCAACCAAACACACTATTTTTCATTACCTCGTAATGGTCCATTCCATTCCCCTTCCATTTCATCATACCAAACACTACCTAAAATTCATTCCATCCATCCCCCTTGTTTTTTTTTCCATTCCATTCCCTCTGTCACCCTTCATCAGCACCGACCACCACGACGACCCACCTCTACCATCATCACCCATCGCCACCACCACTTGACGCCACTACCGACCACCGCCATCGTCAACCACCACCAACCACCGACTATCCCCACCCACCGACCACCACCGCCACTCTTCGTCACCGATCACCGCCACCACCACCCACCGTCTACCGCAATCACCGACCACCTCCACCACCGACCACCGCCACCCACCACTAAGCACTGACCGTTATCACCAACACTCTCCGTCACCGACCACTACCACCACCGACCACCGCCACCCACTACCAAGCACCGACTGCCACTACCGACACTTTCCGTCACCAACCTCCACCAACAGCGACGTCCACCACCGACCACCGCCACCCACCACCAAGCACCGACCGCCACCACCGACACTCTCCATCACCGACCACCGCCACGCACCGACCACCACCGCCACCACCACCATCTCCGCCGCTACCACTCACTGTCCCCACCACCACCGTTACCGCTACTATAACCACCAAACATCGCCACCCATCAACCACCACCACCACCACCACCCATCGTTGTCGCCGCCATTGACCACCACTGTTGCCGCTACCACGACCGCCACCACCCACCGACCACCACCTCTGCCACCACCAACCACCGTCGCCGGCACCCACTATCAACCGCCATCGCCACCACTCACCACCGGCGGTTTTATTCCTAAGTCTCCTACCTACCAAACAATACAAAGTATTAATTCATTCCATTCCTTTGTCCATTCCATTCCCTTTCCTCGTTCATTCCATTACCTCATACCAAACATACCCAAGGGTCTAATAGCTGTCATTTTCTATATTTCAAATCCTCTGTCATACAACTACACGGTTATAAGCCTAAATCGTCGCCTAATTTGAAGGAGTTTTGAACCTAATATAAACGATATCAAACCAAAATCAATTCCTTTCTATTTGCGTTTACATCCATAAATTGCACCCACGCACACTTTCACCTTCTGGAAAGAGTTATAGAGAGAGAAAGTAGAGGCGAGAAGGAATTGTAGAGAGACAAATAGAGCGACGGAGAAAGAGAGAAAGTTGTAGAGAGGAAGAGATAGGATGAAAGAGAGCTGGGCATGTCCTCCGGTCGGTCTTCTCAATTTGATGACGACGTAGCTGCGGTGATAATGACCATACTCTTTGGCGGCTAAGGTAAGACCAAATAATCTCTGTTTTGGTTGGTTATAGTTTGTTAATAGTAATGGATATGAACATTGGATGGTTGTGTGATCGGAGATACTGCTAGTGACGCTGATGATGGCTTACAGATGTGATTTGAAGGTTGGCTATGGTGGTGATGGGGAGCGACGAGGATGACTGATGATTGGGGTGTGTACAATAACGAAATACCTGCCACATGAAATTGGAGTCTTAGATCTGAGTTGGTATGTAATCGACATGTGTTTTGACAAGTCAGTAATGAAACTGAGATATGGAATCAAAACTAAATATGGAGGGAAACAGACTCGGGAGAGATCAGAAGGTAAATGGATAATTTTGCCCTTGACTTAACTGGGTTGAGTTAACCTCGTTAAAAAATGGACTGTTTTGGCGCATTCCGTCAAACTACTGGATTTTTCAGGCAATTAGTTTCATTTTGGGTTGGACTGACAAAAGCCACCAAACTATAGGGACGGTTTTGGCTATTTACCCAAAATTTACTATTAAGAACATTTGTATTTGAAAAGTCAGACTTCAATAACGTGTCCACGCGTCTCTATATATATATATAAGACATATCAATGTAAAAGTAAATGACGTATATTCATGTTGAGTTAATCATATAAAAACGACAACATTTTAGAAATCTAAATAAATATATCTTTTATAAACTAAACTAAAATTTTATAACATAACTCATGGCATGTAAAAGAAAGGTTGATTGGATTAAAACATAAAAGTTTAAGGTTGAAAGTTTAACAAGTTTTATAAAAATAAAAACGGTCAGTTGTACGCTTCATACACAATGTAGGGTAGGGATGAGCAAATAGTACCGGGTACCGCTACCGAATCAATTTCAGTACCACTACCCGTACCCACATTTTTTGTTTTTCGGTACAAGTGTTTACCGATTTTTACATTCAAATACCTACCTGTTGTTTTTGGTACCGGTACCTATTTTTGAGGAATTTTTGTAACGGTATTTTTGTACCGGACCGGTACCATACTCATCCCTAATGTAGGGTACCTATCGATATTGTACTTATTAAAAAAATATTTTTTTATGCCCGGCAAAACGGTCCAGGTTTTGAACGGCTATGGTCCTACCGGGTTAGGATCATAGCAAGGTTATCTTCTTTAATCTAGTGTTTAAATTGATATAGAAAGAGACAGTTGTCCTTTTTTTTTTAATGACAAACATTTATACCACCTTATTTCTACCTAACCTTGCATTTGCAAGGATTTGAACCCATAATCTTACATTTGTAAGAGAGAACACTATACCACTAGACCAAAAGGTGATGACTAAAGAGACACTTGTCTTGGTTATGATTATTTGCATCACACATGGCTCAGAAGGTAATCAAACCTGGCTAAGAATAAAACATAAATATTAAGAAAAGAAAAAAAAAAGACACCAAAAGTTCTTGAAAGCATGAAATCCGTGGTCCGAGTGTCCTCATTAGAAGCACAAATCCTTAAAACTCTCGACTGGTCATTTTTCATACACACACTTCCCAACTTATATATTCTCATGGTTTTCTCTAAATCAACAATAAAAAAGCAGTTACAATTTACATACATACATATACTCATACACATCGTACATTTTCAAGCCACATATTATGTGATGTTTTTCTTACACACAAAAATGTGCATTTTATGTGGTTTTAACTTTTAACATGATATTAAAATTTACCTATACCTCGAATTCCTCATATGTAACATATTTTTAATAATATTATTGCATTAGAAAACCCTTATCCACATCTCGCCAGTCTTAAGCATTTTCTTAATCTAGCTAGAGATGCATATATGAATTCTGACTCGTCCTCTAGGAAGTTACATTATGTGCATGGCTCATGTTCATTTAGGTTCTTCGCATTTTCATAGAACTTAGATTTTAAAAAGGTTGTTGATGGCAGAACATGAGTTTTCTCCGTTTGATGTTGAATTGTTATATGTCCTGATCACTTGTTTGACGTATGATAGTTATTTTTTTACGTACTTTCTTCTTTTAATTGATATCCTATGGGATGAACCCTTGATATGGGTTGTCCTCTATGTCGGATCTCCAACTTAAGGTAACAGGGTTAGTTTAGCATGAAGTATTCTGGCCTTGCTATCACTCATGCTTGGCAGGATGAAAAGGTCCTTCTTAGTTACTAATTTTATGTTCCCTAACCACGTCTACGGTTAACAAATTGGAAAACTACAGTACGGGAATTAAATAGGGGCACCAACCCCTTAGTAGGCGTTAGAAGGGTAAGGTTGTGGGGTCTACCCCCAATCAACCAGTCACACTTTTTTTCCTTTTTTTTAGTTTTAGTTAACCCAAAACACGATGGTTAAAATATCAGTTGGTTAAAGGCCATTGTATACGTTGGAGGACATTATGCATTTTTAGTTAACCACAACACATAACCTAATTAAAATTAGTAACATGGTTAATTCAATGTAAGAATAGGTCTCGTAAACAAGGACGGCCATGAGGGGGTGCGGGGAGGACTACCGGCCCGGGCCCAGTTTCTAAGGGACACTTTGAGTGGCGATGAGTGTTTTCTTTCTACAAGTATTTTCTTTCTGTTTTTGACCCAAAAAAAGATTTCATCTTAAACGTTACTGGTTATAAACGCAAGAAGATCAAGAGTAAATAAGGAAGAAGATGAATCATACATGAAAAACTAGATTGGAAGGATACAACATAATTAAAAAAAAGTTGAAGTATGTTACTTGAGATTTGTGTTGTGGTGCATAAATTGTGCAGCCTTTGCAAGTAAATTTTAATAAATAGTAGTACTACAAAACAATAATTGTCTCACGTTTTTTTTACATGATGCAAGTCAAATTCATTTTATTAAAACACTTTTGAAGTCGATATAGACATAAAATAATGGCCCTTCAAATTATCGTGGAATTTTAAGAAATGGTGGTTTTTTGTGAGCCAATTAGCCAAACATATTAATTTTTATAATTATTACGAAACTTTCACTTTTATATCCAGTTCGACCGGTCCGACTAGAGAACCTGTAAGGACACCGGTTCAACGTCCGCTTCGGTTATGAAAACATTGCTTAAAAGACCTGAGACTAAGGGGTACATATTTCACGGCTCGGCCTGGACACCTGAATTTTCACGGCCGACCTTGCTCGTAAACTAAAGTAGATAAAAAAATATAGTCCAAATGATTATTTAGTGGAACTAACTTAAGATAGGTGGTGCATAGCTAAAGTTACACCATACCATGATGCAACAATATGAAGATATGAGATAACGCACATAAATACAAATATACAATGTATATAAGTAATTTTGTAATCTATAAATCACATTCTAAAGTACTCCGTAAATTACATATATGGTGGGTTGTTATGTTGAGTTTCTTGGGGGGCCTACTAATGAATGAAAGTCTTGATTCTCATAATCAGTGATCGTTTGCTTCTTGACAAAGATTAAGAAAAAGGTTGAACGCGTCTTCTTTTCTATCAACTTTAATAATTTCATGTTTTATTTAAAAGTTGAGATTCAAGTCAATTTATATCAAGGGATAAACCCGCTGAAAGTTAACGTGAAGACTGGATCTGGCCGAATCGGCCCAGAAGCAAGGTGGGGGGAAACTGCTGTTTTTTTAACGGCAAAGAATGACGTGTCAACCATTGTGATACCGGGTGTTGTGGCCAAGGTCGACTACTCGATTGTCGCTAGCCCATTGGCTCTCCCAGGTGCGCGGAAACCCGACTTCCACCCGCCCGAAGGTACGTTAGTGGAAAATCGGTAAAACCTCTGCTCCCATCAGAGTTGAACCAAATTCACCCGTTTTCACTCTTCACCTGGATGCCGCAAAAAATAATGGGAAGAGTGGGAATTGAACCTACGTCACAAGGAACATCAAGTTTTCCTCAACCACTCCACCACTACCTCATTGACAAAATGATAGCATTGTCGGTTCCTTGCGAGTAACCTAAACACGAACAAATGCTGTTATGTATAATATTTCTCTGTTGGACGAACAATGTTTTTTTGTTTTAGATTTGAATACTCTACTAACTCATTGAAACTAGGTAAAATGGAACGTCAACATATATACAATACTACCGGTTAAAAGTTGGATACAACTTATTTGACAATGTTTTTAAAAACTAAAAATAAATAAATCTAGTTACTTATAGAAACTTATAACGCCTCACTTACATCTAAAGATACAAAAGTATCGGGAAAGAGTGAAAGACTATGGTCTATGGGAATCATCGACGTACTAATCAACACCAATATATGTGATGTTACACGGTCTTATATAGTTTAAGGTTTTGTTAGTATATGGACGTATATCTAGGGCTGTACACATGATCGTGTAGGTAGGCCTGTAAACGAACTGAATGTTCATGTACTTGTTCGGGTTGGGGGGGGGGGGGGTTCGTTTATTTAATAAATGAACGAACATGAACAAACGTTGTGTTCGTTCATTTATGTTTATGAACGTTCGTTCATATATGTTTGTTTTTTTATATTCATTTATGGTTGTTCGTTTAAAATTAAATTAATGCATAAGTAGTCGTATTTATAAAATATAAATATAAAAACTACTTATTGTTAATATGTATGAACTCTAATTTAGATGTGTTTTTTTGATCAATTGTAATGTATTAGAGTTGTTCGTTTGTGCTCATTAACCTTAAATTATGCCCGTTTATGTTTGTTCAATCCCATTCATTTGAGTTTGTTTACGTTTGTTCAATTATGTTCATTTAAGTTTTTTATAAGTTTGTTTGCGTTTGTTAAAGTTTATGAACTGTTCGTTTAGGTTTTAAACGAAAGAACATAAACGAACACGAACATACCCCTTTGTATTAATAAATGAACACGAACAAAAAAATGTGTTCAATTATATGTTCGTGTTCGGTTAAAATTAAATGAAAAAACATGAACATGCCCTTGTTCGTGTTTTATTCGATTCGTTTAGAGGCCTAGGTGTAGAAAGGTATATGACGTTGTGTATTAAGGCATATTTCTGTATAAGGCAATTTATGTTACTCTATATGTCTGTATACAAATACATAAGCTTATAGAAATCTTATATGCCTGTATGGCTGTATAGCATCAGATTGATACATTGATGTGACGGTATATAGGAGTGTTCATGTGCATTTTTCATTTAGGGCGTGCGTAGAGCAATGTCCAATTGTCCATTATATAGTCAAGAATACATGAGAAAAAAAGTTAGAACAAGTATTTTGAACCCGCACGTTACGGCGAGACTAATAAATCGAACGAAAAACAGCGTAAAAATATTGAACCACGCACCCCTGTTGTGGCGTGTAACGTGCAAACATTAGAGCGAAATGTATAACACAGGAAAGAATAACTAAGTTGACGGAGGACCCGTATGTTGCGACATGGTCACTAAACAATAAACAAATAAACATAAACACGTTGAATCACACACGCACGTTGCAACGTGTTCACTCGCAAAATATAGACCGAAACGTATAATAGAACTTTCTAAAAGACGAAAAGCACAGGGGACGAAAATTGAAACTAAACAGGTATTATGGTTAAAAATGAAATTCGGTTTGTGACAAATTTGAAAAAAGTGAAAAGTATATGGGTTGAAAGTAAACGATATAAACCTCATCCATCTTTGGTTACTCGATTTTTGTAATGACATGTTTAACCCTTAAGTTTAATAGTGTTTTTTTCATTATTAACTGATGACGTGGGTAGCTTAAAGGAAAAACGAATAACTAATATTATTGAACAAACGCTTGAAAGGTTGGAGCCTACAAGGGTTCTACAACCGGTGGTGACACAAAGTCAAAAAATGACTTGTCACGTCGTCCCTTTCATCGAGTCAAACAAACAGGACTGATGGAGTAACATCAGCCCATAGACCGCAGGTCAATAGCATTCTCTTACCTTTTGTGGCATGTCCTTTTGTTGCAACCAGGATCAAGGTTTTATGCTTTCTTCTTTGAGCAGATCCTTTCTCTATAAAAGAGAAACTCAGGATCAGATTTACAACACACCAAATCTATCACTCACTTCTCACTCTAAATTATTCTCTTGGTCCCTCACGTGTGGAGAACAATTCTCTTCACTCGAGTTCCAAGATCTTCTACTTCTGATCTCGAGTTTACCTCAGATCAGAATCAAAAAGCATACATAATAAATAATCCAAGCCTTGAACCTCCTTCTACGTTTGCAACGTAGAAGGACACCACGACCTGCGTTTGGCAGATCGAATCCCTTGAACCTTTGAACCTCCCTTGTAACTCAGGACTATTGTTAGGCAGATATTTGTTGTAGCAACAAGTTGGCGCCCACCGTGGGGCTGCGCCATTTTCCTTACCTGAAATAAGTTGTGTAGCTCCGACTCTCTCTCTATGTCTGACCCTGAGTCTACAGAGGAGGTCAACCAGATCTCCCCTGGCACAGATCAGACCTCTCCGGCCAGATCTGTGTCCTTTTCCACTCCTGGAGGAACTTCAGCTGGGACTCAGTCCCCACCTGCTAACACAGCATCTGCAAACCTGCAAACTCCACCTCCTACTCGTTCTGGGGTAATGTCTCCTCTCCCTGATCTTACACAAACTCCACCCCGTATAGATCTTACCCCTGAAGGAGTGGAGAGAAACTTCTTGCAGCTAAGGTCTCTCCTGAACCAGTACGTTATGAGGGAAAGAGATAAAGGAATCCGTCTCCGACTGGATTACGATGAGGAAGAGGAGATCTCACTCTCTCCTATACCTCCTCCTCCTCTCACTGCTACCTATGGACGCAGACAGTCACCCAGAAGCAATAATGCTGGACCCAGCAGCACTTACACTGCTTCCCACCATGAAACAAGGTCCAGTCCTACTGCGTTCCCCTTGTTCACCACTCAAGCTGCCACTACTGGCATGCCTTTGGGACACGAGCTGACTCTGGATCAACTCCTGCAGTCACCAGTGTCCAGTGTTCCACCTCCAACTGCTACTTCCTGGGAGCAGGCTATGGCCTCACTTCCCATGGCCAGAAGCGCCTCTATGAGTCTCCCATTGGCTACCAACACTGTAGTATCCGAAGGCATTCAAGGCTTCAACCTTATGCCCTACATGATATCTCAAATGATGGCTAACTTCCCTTGGCAGCAGCTCATCAGCCAAGCCATCGCTGAGCAACAAGGAAACACTGGAAGGGTCACCAACAACAGGGTTGAACATACCGTCAACCAACCCTACAAGCCGAACAGCTTGTCTTGCTTCTCACCCGAGATTGCAGATTATGATTTTCCCAACAAGCTGAAGATGCCAGCTCATATAAGAACATACGATGGCACTGATGACCCAGAAGACCACCTCCAGATCTTCTCGGGAGCTGCCAGAATCGAAAAATGGGGTGACCCCGAATGTTGCTTAATGTTCATGCAAACCCTTGTTGGATCTGCACGAATCTGGTTCAACGGTTTAGCAACTGGAAGCATCCGAACCTTCGATGAACTCGGTAAAGGGTTCCTGGCCAACTTCTCACAACAAAGACGTTGTGTCAAGGATGCAACCGTTATCTTCCAGATCAAACAAAAAGATGATGAAAGCTTGAAGAGCTTCATTGAAAGATACAAGAAAGAAGGCCTCACTTATGTCGGTGCTGATGAAAAAATGAAGGTTGCAGGGTTCATGAATGCTATCAACTCGAAGTATTTAACCAGGGAGTTCAACAAAAGTCTCCCTAGAACCCTCGAAGAGGCCTTAGAAAGAGCTGAAGCTCACATTCGAGGAGAAGAGGCTGTGGATATCAAGGAACAAAGGAAAAGAGGTTCCAGCTGGAGAAGCAACAGTCCTTCCCGAAAAAGGAGCAATTATGGCACATATGACAAAAGGTCCAGAGGATCTGAGTCACGAAGGTCTGAAAGCAGGAACCCTCCAAGCAGAGACAGGAACGTCAATTTCACAGCACTCACCAAAACTCCTCAAGAAATTCTAGCAACTGAAGAAGTCAAGCACACCTTCAGACCTCCTCGTCCCTTACCAAGAAGTAAAAGAAACGAGAACTCAAGCCAGTACTGTGAGTTTCACGAAGAAAAGGGACACCACACCAACGACTGCTTCCAACTCAAGAAAAGGATCGAGGAAGCTGTCAAGTCTGGAGAACTGGCCCACCTGGTCAAGGGTGTAAAAGAGAACATGGCAGATGGTAAAAAGAAAGATGTTGCCATGGTCTTCGTTGAGAATGAAACCCCAAGTAAAAGGCAAAGATTGGAAGATTGGGAACGACAAGGCATCTACTTCCCTTACACTAAGGGAGAAAAGCACTGTGATCCACTTGTGCTTGAAGCCTTCGTAGGTTCCACCAAAACACAAAAGGCCTACATAGACACTGGAGCTGCCACTGAGATAATGTTCGCCAAGTACTTCAACCTTCTAAGCCCTGAAGAACGCTCCATGCTACGGCCTGCTGAAGCTGCCATAAAAGGTATCGCTGACATACCTATCAAGCCTTTGGGCGAACTAACACTTGATGTAACCTTTTCTGATGGTCAACTACGAAGGACTGAACCACTCACCTTCGTGGTTTTGGACCTTCCATCTAGTTATGACGTTATCATTGGAAGGCCTGGGGTAGTAGTCTTCGACATGACTGTCTCCATTAGCCGAAAGAGTGCAAAGTTCCCAACCAAAGATGGTGTTGGAACCCTCCAACCCTCCACTACAGTACTGACAATCGACGAGGACCACAACAAACTTGGTCTCAGCATCAACCCCAGGTATCCTGATCAAAGGGTACGAGTCAACACAGCCCTTCCAAGTGACACTCTCACTAGGCTTGAAGGGTTACTAAAAGATAACATGGACGTCTTCGCCTGGTGCCCAAGTGACATGACAGGGATTCCACGAGACATTGCCGAACATGAACTAAGGATCCCTTCCAATGTCAAACCAGTTGTCCAAAAGAAAAGAAGTCTTGCCCCAGAACGAAGCAAAGCTGCATGCCAAGAGGTTGACAAGTTAGTTGAAGCAGGTATCCTTCGAGAGGTGAAATATCAATCATGGGTTGCAAACCCTGTGATGGTTAGAAAGCCTGATGATTCTTGGAGGATGTGTATCGACTTCAAAGACCTCAACAAAGCTTGCCCCAAGGACTGTTATCCTTTGCCTGAGGTTGATCTAAAAATAGACTCGCTTACAGGCTTCCCCTTCAAGTGTTTTCTGGATGCCTACAAAGGCTATCACCAGATACAAATGAAGGAGGAAGACGAAGAAAAAACAGCTTTCCATACTGACAAGGGTATATTCTGTTATAGAAAAATGCCCTTTGGTTTAAAAAATGCAGGTGCAACCTATCAAAGGTTGGTCGACAAGGCTTTTTCCCTGCAGATTGGCAAGAACATGGAAGCTTACGTTGATGATTTGGTCATCAAAAGCAAAACTGAAGATCAAATGCTTGCTGACATACAAGAGACCTTCAACAAGCTCAGAGAAATCAACATGAAGCTAAACCCTGTCAAATGTTCCTTTGGTTTCGAAGAAGGAAAGTTTTTGGGTCACGTTGTAGGGAAACAAAGCATAAAGGCCAATCCAAGCAAGGTTCGAGCCATCCTCAACATGAAGTCGCCTCAAACTAAGAAGGAGGTTGAAAGCTTGAATGGTAAACTTGCTGCCTTGAAGCGTTTTGTCTCAAAGCTAGCTGAAAAATCACTACCATTCTTCAAAACACTCAAAGGTTGCACCGATAAGAAAGACTTCAGGTGGACGGAAGAAGCAGAGGAAGCCTTCAACAGCATGAAACATCATCTGGCTTCCCTTCCCGCCATTGCAACACCCGAAGCAGGGGAAATGATCTCTGGCTATCTTTCAGTTACTGATGAAGCCTTCAGCGCTGTTCTCACCATAGAAAGAGACAAAGCTCAGGTACCCGTCTATTTCTTCAGTAAAACATTAAAGTTAGCAGAGGTCAAGTACCCTCCTTTGGAAAAACTGGCTTTAGCCTTAGTGCAAACAGCCAGAAGGCTTCGAAGGTACTTTCAAGCACATCCCATACAAGTGGTCACTGACCAACCAATTAAAAATGTGCTTGAAAGACCTGAAACTTCGGGACGACTAGCCAAATGGGCTGTTGAACTAGGTGGACACACAATCACCTACGTCCCTAGAAAAGCAATCAAAGCACAAGTACTTGCTGACTTCATTGCTGAAATTCCAAAGGTGGAACTGGCTGAGGTTAACATAACCATAGACGAACCTATCGACCCCGAAGCCTGGAAGCTGTACACAGATGGAGCTTCCAGTGTTGAAGGGTCAGGGGCTGGCCTTGTGTTAATCAACCCTGAAGGGTTAGAATTTACCTATGCCCTTCGTTTGGAATTTCAGACAACGAATAACGAAGCAGAATATGAAGCCTTGATAGCAGGACTCAAGCTTGCAAAAAAGATGATGGTTCACAAGCTTCAAGTGTTCACCGACTCATTACTTGTTTCCAACCAGGTGAATGACAGCTACATTGCTAAAGAACCTAACATGAAAAAGTATAGAGAGAAGGCTAAAGAAATTATGAACACCTTCCAGTGTTGCAAGATCAAACAGGTCCCAAGGTCTCATAACAAGAAAGCTGATGCTCTTAGCAAGCTTGCTTCGTTGAACTTTGCTCATCTTACTAAAAAAGTGCTGGTTGAAGTGATCAAGCATCCTTCAATAGCTGAAATTGAGGTTCAAGACGTCATCACTGAAAGTGAACCAAGTTGGATGACTCCATTTGAAAAGTTCCTGCAAAGAGGTGAACTACCCCAAGATCCTGTTGAAGCTGAAAGAATTCGGATCAAGTCTAAGCAATACACAATTCAAGATGACATACTTTATAAGAAGGGTTACTTGGCTCCATTGCTTCGATGTGTTGGTCCTGAGCAAAGCAGGTACTTGATTAAAGAAGTTCATGAAGGAATATGCGGAGCTCGTTGTGGTCCAAGATCAGTGGTGGCAAAACTCATGAACCTTGGTTACTTCTGGCCTACTATGCATCGTGATGCGTCCGAACAATTGAAGAAGTGTGAAGCCTGTCAAATCCATGCACCAGTCCCAAAGAGTCCCAAGCATGATTTGGTTCCAATCACTTCGGCATGGCCATTCCACAAATGGGGAATGGATATTGTTGGACCCTTCCCACCTGCCAAAGGAGGGGTCAAGTTCTTGTTGGTTGCTGTTGATTACTTCACAAAATGGCCAGAAGTAAAACCATTGGGAAAGATATCCGGAAAGAAGATAATTGATTTCGTGTGGGAAAGTATCATTTGTCGATACGGCCTACCCGGGGTGTTGGTCACAGACAACGGTAAACAGTTTGCAGAGAAACCGTTCAGTGCTTGGTGTAAAGAGTATCGGATTACACAAGTCTTCAGCTCTGTGGCATACCCTCAATCCAACGGGCAGGTTGAAAGGATGAATAGGAGTGTGGTTGAAGGGATCAAGGCCAGGCTGGGTCGTCAAGGGGGAAATTGGTTGGAAGAACTGCCAAGTGTTCTTTGGGCAATCCGAACCACCGAAAAGACAAGTAACAAGAAGACACCCTACAGCCTCACCTTTGGATCTGAAGCAGTCATACCTGCTGAGATTGGGGTTACCACACCCAGAACCCTTCATGTCGACATCCAGGCTAATGAGCATGAAACCTCACTCAATCTTGACCTGCTGGAAGAAGCAAGAGACTCGGCAGCAATAAGAGAAGCCAAATACAAGCAAAAAATGGAGTCTTATTACAATGCCAAGGTCAAGCATGAACGCTTCAAGCCAGGAGACCTGGTCCTCAGAAACAATGATGCAAGCAAGAAAGAAAATCAAGGAAAGCTAGGACCAAAATGGGAAGGCCCCTACACCATCCTTGAGTCTCACAAAGGAGGGTCTTACAAGCTTGCCGATATGGATGGCAAAAAACTCCCTCGTCACTGGAATGGTAAAAACCTTAAAAGGTTCTTTGTTTAAGATGTAAGACAAGTTGTTCTGTTCAAGAAAACTATGTAATGCTATCACGTAATGAATGAAAGGATCCATGAATCCTCTTTTGAAAAATTTTGTCTTTCTATCCTATAATCAGGTTGAGTACCTAGCAATAAACTCCATGGCAAGGGCCATGTGAGGGGTTGAGCTCCCAGGCCATTTCGCTCAATAGGTTCGAGGGTTGAACGGACCTATATAAGGGGTGAGTTCCTAAATCAATTCGACTCCATGAGATAAACAAAAATAGTTTTATAAGTCTCATCGACAGGCTTGAACAACCTACACCAATCGTTCCTTAAGTTTAAAAAACAAACTTACGAAAATGACAAACACTTATATAAGTGTAAATAGGATAGCTGGTGACATGTTTGCCTAGACTACCTTAAGGATGAATGACTGCAGCGTTCAACCTTTGAAGGTGCTATCGGATAAACATTCCCAAACAATAACAAAGACAAACAAACACATCACAAAAACAAAATAAGAACGAACAACCATGAAACTTAAGCAAATAACCATAAAGACCTAAGATTAACAGGCTTTATACAAAAGCCAAGCAAAGTCATAAATTGTTCAAAGGGCCTCAGCCCACAACCACCAATGAACCACCACGGGTTCAGACAAAAGATAAAAGTGTTTAAGACACAACGACATAGTTAATTGTTTTACAAACCACAGATGCTAAGAAAGCTACGAATAGAGGGCTCAGGCGTCATTACCAGAACCTGAAGGCTTGGAGGCTTCATCCTCATTCCTAGCCTTGACCACTTTAGCTTTCTTCGCTTTCTTTCCCTTCTTGGGCAGCTTCTCAACCAGACCAGCTTCGGAGGCTTCCACACTGGCATCCTTGGAAAGTGTATCAGTCATATCCAAGGTCTCCTCACTATCACCCGAATGTGCTCTCTTCTTGGAAACAGCCTGAAGTACCTTAGCAGAAACGGCTTCGTTCAATCCAGCAGGCTTTAACTCCTTCAGCTCCTGTAAAGGTTTCCCATAAAGGGAAGAAACTTGGGACACATAGGGATAACTGGAGTGTTCCATCTTGAGCACAGTCTCCTTGAAAACATCTAAGGAGTTGGGTTGATAAAGAGGAGATTCTTCCAAGACTTGACCAGAACTGCAAGCTTTGAACCCTGCAACGAAACCGGCATGCTTACCATGGGTCAACAGCTTGGTATACACTTCCCCAAGGGCTGAATTGAACTCCGCAGAATGAAGGAGATAGGTAACAACTTGCTGAAAACCTTCTTCAATCAACCATTTGTTGTCACCTTGAGCAGCAGCAAGAGAGATTTCCAGTTCCTTTTTCTGACTCTCAAAAGCTTTCCTCTCTGACTCCAAGGCTAGTTGATCTGCTTCCACCTTCAATCTGGCAGCTTCATGCCTTGCCATCTCAGCCTCATGCCCCTTCTTCAGCTCATCGATAAGGGCAATCAAGGTGATCTCCTTGTCAGCATACTCCTTAGCATCCCTCTTCATGTCAGCAATGGACTGCTTCATTTCTTTCTTCTTCTTAGCAAATTCACTGTACTCACCCATGACCTTCCTAAACCTGCTAATCCCCTCTGGTAACATGGCTGCCAGATTACAGGTTCCCACCATCATCTTTGCTAGAAGAGCATCATCATCTAAACCCTCGAGACAAGCCTTAGCACCAGGAGTAGCAAAGTGTGCTAAGACTTCCTCACATACAGCAGAAGACTTGAAACTGTCAGTCGCCTTCACATTCCACCCAGGCACATAAACACCCCCTTCATCAAAACTCCCAGACACATCTGGTTCCCTCACCACCTTAACCTTTTTTCCCTTACTCTTCTTCACCACCACATCCACAACAGTATCATCCACCGTCTGATCCTTCTCATCCTCAGAATCCTCAATGTCATCGCTAACAGTTACTGCCTCAGAAAGGTCAGCAGATTTAGCAGCCTTCAGCAATCGCCTGCTTGACCTTCTTGTTGAAGCCTTTGAGGAACTAGCTTTAGCAAACCCCTTGACATTGGGAACGGCAACATAGTTGGTCCCATCATACCGACCCTTCTCATACTTGGTTAAAGCATCTTCACCATCCGCTGCTTCAGCATCAGTAAATGCAACACCAGAAGCATCATCAGCTTTAATGAAATCCAGAGCAGACATGACTGCAAAATAAACAAAGTATAAGAACCAAACAAAAGGAAACAATGAAACCAATAACGAGCAAAAACTCATACCCCGATCACCCTTCATTATAACAGGATCTCTACCAGGCTTGTCCCAGCGAGTGCTAACCCCAGATAATACTAGAAATGGTTCAGCAAAAGGACGAAGCCTTGAAGGACAGGCCCTAAGAGCAGTTAAAAAGCTATGATCAAGTTCAGATTCTGAGGGTTCTGCCTCATTTAAAACAGCCTCAGGAGACCTCCAAACAGGCTTAAAAGTGAAAATCGAATCAGAAACCCAGAAAAACTTGGTCTTCCATTGACCAACAGTAGTGACATGAGAAGAAAGGAGGTTTGTCTCCGCTGATGAACCCTCGAAGGTGAACCAGTCACCATTCTTAGCAAGACGAAAAAATCGCCTAAACATCAGCAAGGTAGGATCATAACCTAGGGCTCTGCACAGACATTCAAAATGCAACACACGGCCAACGCCATGTGGATGGATTTGACCAAGAGACACTCTATAATATTCAAGTACGTTTAAGAGAAAAACAGAGAAGGGATGACGCAGATTTGCAAACTCAAAGTGACGACAATATAAAGCCACAGAACCAGACGGACAATCAGAAACAGCAAGTTGCTTGGCTGGAGCAACAGGATTAAAGGAAACGTCTATTTCCCATTCAGAACAGAACGATTCAACCTCTTTCTGAGAAAGGGTTGAAAACGTAATGGCCATATCCTTCTTAGCACCCATTGTGCCTATGAAGGATGATCAGTGCACTAGACAAGAAAAAAGAGAACTAACCTGGTAATCGAAAAATGAAGAAACCCTAACGGTGGAAGAGACGATTGTGAAGAAGAAAGTGAAAAAGTGAGAAAGGATTAAGTAAAAATGAAATGTAAAAGGGGTTAAAAAGAAAAAAGAAACGGTTATATTATTTAAATATAACTGCCATAATGACATGTAATAATGCAGCCCTGAACAGACTGCCACATGTCACATCAGGGTCAAATCAAAGTTAAAACACTGAATATTAACCGCCCAAATCACAGCGAACCCTCGAACCCTTCAAGCAAGGAACAAATAACAAAAACAGTCAGAAGCTTTCAAGATAACTCGTCAAAACCTTCTGACTTGGGGGGCTGATGACGTGGGTAGCTTAAAGGAAAAACGAATAACTAATATTATTGAACAAACGCTTGAAAGGTTGGAGCCTACAAGGGTTCTACAACCGGTGGTGACACAAAGTCAAAAAATGACTTGTCACGTCGTCCCTTTCATCGAGTCAAACAAACAGGACTGATGGAGTAACATCAGCCCATAGACCGCAGGTCAATAGCATTCTCTTACCTTTTGTGGCATGTCCTTTTGTTGCAACCAGGATCAAGGTTTTATGCTTTCTTCTTTGAGCAGATCCTTTCTCTATAAAAGAGAAACTCAGGATCAGATTTACAACACACCAAATCTATCACTCACTTCTCACTCTAAATTATTCTCTTGGTCCCTCACGTGTGGAGAACAATTCTCTTCACTCGAGTTCCAAGATCTTCTACTTCTGATCTCGAGTTTACCTCAGATCAGAATCAAAAAGCATACATAATAAATAATCCAAGCCTTGAACCTCCTTCTACGTTTGCAACGTAGAAGGACACCACGACCTGCGTTTGGCAGATCGAATCCCTTGAACCTTTGAACCTCCCTTGTAACTCAGGACTATTGTTAGGCAGATATTTGTTGTAGCAACATTAACCTAAAGAGTTTATTATAATTATTTTTCTCTTCTCCTTTGCTAATGACCTTTTAGCCCTAAACTTAAATTAGTCTTTTTAAATAAAATACAAAATTAAGGTATAACAGTTCTTTTTAAAAATGTAATACACTATCCATATTTTATCAAATTTAAAAGACTAAGGAGTTGTTTTGCAGCCTTTAATAAACATTCAATGTTACCTCTTAATGGTCCATAACATTTGAATTGTAAAGAGGTAGCCTTAAGTCTGAATGGTTAATATACAACCATTAAAATGCGATCACTCAATCATTCATACTTAAGATTACATCTTAACCATTAAGAGACTATAAACTACTAACTTTTATCCCGGGAGCGTCCCGGGGTTGAAAAATATAACAATTTTAATAATACTAATACTAATAATTATTACTCTTGTAATTAAATAAATAAAAAAATAACCTTGCTATAAGGTGGCACCATGTGTTGCAGTGTTGCGCGATTCTTTCTCCTAGCTTCTCTTGATGAAGTATACCTATGCATCTTTAAAGAGTAAAATTCCAATGATAGCATGACGATTGGGCTGAATTTCAACATCGTAGATATGAACCTGGTTTAAAATAAAAAACATGATTAATGAATAACCAGAACACTTTGTGTTTTTTTCCTGTATGAACGAAACCCCACAAAAAATAGTTGTTTTTTTTCTCCGTTTTTATATAGTACTATGGTACTCGTTGGAAAGATAATAAAACGCTCGTTAATTTGGTGTAATTTTTTTTTTAAACTCTCTTATATAAAAGATATTAACGTTTAAAAATTAAGAGAGGAAACATAAAAGAGAAAAATTTAAATTTGTTTTTAAATTGTTTTTTCCCAAAATAACTCAATTTAATTTTAGTAGATTAGGTTTTATATAATTATTTGTTTTTTTTTTTAATTTGCCACATGGTATAAATTTAATACTATCACCTCAAGATGCCACATGGCACATTTAATGGGGGGTTGATGCCTCATTGAATACCACCTCATACAAACTCAATTATTTTATTACTAGCTTTTATCCCGGGAGTGTCCCGGGGTTGAAATATCTAATAGCATAATAAAATATCTAATATGACAACATAATTAATGATTTGCCAATACATGATTAATGAATATTATTATTATTATTTATTTTAAACAAATTTCTGCCATAAGTTATCATATTCAAATATAAAAAAAAGGAATCTCTGCCTATGAAGTTATGTTTATCGTTTGTGATTTATTAGTAGAGTAAAATATATTTGAAAACAAAACCCCACAAAAGTAGTTGTTTTTTTCTCCGTTTTTTATATAGCACTATGGTACTCGTTGGAAAGATAATAAAACGCTCGTTAATTTGGTGTAATTTTTTTCTTTAAATAATCTCGTATATAAAAGATATTAACGTTTAAAAGTTATGGGAGGAAACATTAGAGAGAAAATTTAATTTTGTTTTTAAATTCTTATCTTTTCTTAAAATAATTATTATATATATAGATTTATTAAAAAAACTCAAAAATTAAAAAATCCTATATGATGCCACGTGGCACATTCAAGGAGAGGTTGAGGACTCCATTGAATGCCACATCATCAAAGTTCAATTCTTTTATTATAAGTTATAGATAAGTTATAGATTCATATATAACTTCTTAATGGTCATTCAAAGACTATAAACTATAAACTTTAGTTAATTAAGACTGTTTTTAAATATTTTTATTCAGATGAACTTAATAATGACATATAAATAAAAAGTGAGATTATTAAAATTTAACAACCTATAAAAAATGATTTTTCTAATGTCGCGATACTACATTATACCCAACTCACATAATTTTTTATTTTTTTTGTGTGGCAAATCGTAAAAAAAAAAAAACACTAACTTGTGTTTTTTTCATTTTTTATTTAACCATAAAGGTATTCTTTTGTAGCAAATCTAAAAGAAGTCACTAACTTTTATCATATTTTTTGTTACTATATATAAAGGTATTTTTCTTTCCAATAATTATATGTGTAACTTTTTATTTTAAAAAATTGTATATAAAATTTAAAATAACAAAATATAGATAAAAAGCTTTAAAATAGCCATAAAGGGACACTTAACAAGAAACAAAACTAAGTAATAATATCACTTTTAGTAAGTCATAATTTCACTTTTATGTCTTATTTATTAATTATTTGTTTTTTAACTAATTATATTTATATTTTCGTTTATTAATAAAAAACTATTTAATATTTTATTGATCCACCCTCTTGTAATATTAAATTTTATAACCTAATAATACATACATACATACATATATATATATATATATATAACCCGTGTGATACACAATTTCTAATGAATTATTTATAGTAAATGAAACCTTAAATGAGAGTTCTATTTTCATTCAAAGCAAAATATGTTAAAACTAATCATTTCTAAAAAAGTTACACCTTTAAGACGACCGACTCAATCACGCCCTATAATGTTTGTTTCTGCCTTTGCTCGTTATCCAAACGTATATTCTCTCTTTAATATACATTTTGATTCTTATTAATATGATTAAAATTGTTGTTTTCTCATATTATAGTACATAAATTATATATTACATCATAACACAGCTTTTATCAATTAATATTGGATTTGTTTATCCTTAAAAGCTCTGGTATATAACCTAATATACTATATTAACAATCTTTTTAAATATTAAGTAGAAACCTATAAAACAAAGGGTAAAACAAAACAAAGGGCCATGTTTTCCCCTCGTTATATAAATGACAAGACAATACACATCGATACAACAGATGAAATGGTTAGGTAAATCTAAAGCACTTTTAATCAATGTCTTTTTTATCTACAAAACATTTCAACTTTAGATTCTTTTTATCCTCATTCATGTAGGTTCTTCCACTTTTTTATTATTATTATTATTTGTATTATTAAAGTAAGAGAAAACACGAAAAAGCATAGATACTACAAGCACATTTTTCTTTCGCCGACAATAACAAGAAGCGATGTCTCGTGTCTAGATGATCGAGAATATGTGGCATCTCGTCTTTTATGCAACAAGACATCAAAAAACTGTCTTAACGTTGTTTAAATTTGGATGTTTTAACCAAACATAGGCACTAGATAGTTACATTGGGTGTAACAAAGCATGCGGCGAACAACACAACAAGATAGATAGAAAAAATATTGATATGTTAGTTAGTTAGTATGTCGTATTTATTGAAGTAGTATATAGGTTAAGAGAAAATGAAAGGTGTTTAATTTAAGTTATTATCTTTGTAGGTCTTGATGAATATTATAAATTTGAAGAAATGGACATGTTAGTCATAGTCGTCTCAATGTCACCATCTGTGCCGCGCAAGTCACAATCTGAATCAAATTTATTTATTTTTTCTTCTAAAACGACTCGCTTCAATTTTCTGCTTAAACTTATTTTGATCGTAACGCTTCGGTTTTCAACTTAAACTTATTTTGATTGTAACGCTTCAATTTTCAATTTAAACGTATTTTGTTTGTAACGTGTGTTTGATCTGCATGCGACCCAACAGCTTACCCACCTCGCTCGTACTGCTACTTTTATCAGACTTGGTAAAATACGTTTTGTTTACATATGTGTTTAAGTTGGGTATGTACAAGTTTAATTTTTTGTTTTTTTATCTTATGTACTAAGATGAGAAAATTGCAGTTTTCGTCCCTGTGGTTTGGTTTGCTAACACTTTACGTCCCTCAAGCTAACGTCCGTCTACCTGCCGTTACAACACCCTCACGTGCAGCTCACGTGAGGGGTAATTTGGTCATTTCAACTCAAAAATGGAGGGCAGTTTCGTCATTTCACCCTTTGAAAAATTGAACGTTATAATTTGAAGAAGAATGCTTCTTCTTCCACAAATCCACTTCAAAACCCTAATTTGAAATCCAATGTTTTACTGCAATTCGAGATCAACAATGTCCAATTGCAGGTCAAATTATCATCTACGAAATGAAATATGGAGTGACGTTCCTCCAATTTGCAGATTTGTGGCTGAAACATACGAAACACAGGAAGTGAAACTGGATTGATGTTCATGAACTGAAACTGGTGTCATTTATCATTGAAATAAATATGATGTTGTGTTTTTTGTGTTAATCTTTGTTCATATTTTGTTAATGTAGGTGTATGCATTCAACATTGTAATAAATTTGAATTGGAATGTTCTTTGTGTTGTAATTTGTTCTTATTTGGTTAATATAGGTGTATGCATTCAACATTGTAATGAATTTGAATTTCAATGAAATGAAAATGATTTTGTTAGTTAAACATTGCATACATTTCATTCATAGCAACTTGTTACATCAGCATCATGTTTTGGATGTTCATCACTTCCATTTGTTACATGTTTCACTTCCAGTGACGATCATCATCAGAGAATGAATCAGACCGACGCTCATCTTCATACGGGTCATGGTACCAGTTTGAATCAGAGCTTGCATAATCCCAGGCTCTTTCCAAAACCTCAGGATCATAATCGTCGTATGGATTAGCTTCTTCCCCTTCCTTTTCTATCTTTCCTTCATGATCATGTTCATCATCAGCAGCATCTTGTTGATTATGAATCAGTGGATCTGCAAACTGATTCAACTGCACATGTTCATCATCAGCAGCATGTTTTGGTTGTTCATCAATTATTGGATCATCTTCATCATCAACAGCATGTTGTGGTTGTGGATCCTGTGGTTGTTGATCTTGTGGTTGTTGATCTTGATCATGAACAACATCTTCTTCCTTTCGATCTTCATCATTAGCAGCATGTTCTTGTTGAGTGTGTTTGGTTTTTAGTCTTTTGTTTTTTGTGTTTTTTTATCCATGTTATTAATTGGATTGTATGGTCATTTGGTGCTTTTTTGTTCTCTATTTATAGTGAATATGACCGTTATACAGGGCAATATGACCGTTAGAAATGACAATCAATTGATGATCATACTGACCCATTTGCATACTTGAGCCATTTGACTTAAATAAGTCAAACCATTCATGAAACAAACCATGATCATACTGACCCAAACTAAGCCATTATACCCTGACCCATTAACAAACTGCACACCCTGACCCATTAACAAACTGCAGCCTTATACCCTGACCCATTAACAAACTGCACACCCTGACCCATTAACAAACCAACACCCTTCAAGATGCACACCCTGACCCTGATCATACTGACCCAAACTAAGCCATTATAACCTGACCCTCACCCATTCAACCTGCACAAACAAACACCCTTCAAGATGCACACCCTGACCCATTAACAAACTACAGCCTATGTACATCATAACAAACTGAACCATTCAAGATTCACAAATGACCCATTTGACTACCATTAACAAACAACATTGACTAACAAACTGCATTGACATGGTCATATCACCCTGCACAACCTTAACCATGACTGATTCACTAACATATGACCCATTTGACAACCATTAACAAACTGCATTGACTAACAACATGCACTGACATGTTCATAACACCCTGCACAACCTTAAGCATGACTGATTCACTAACATATCACCCTGCACAACCTTAACCATGACTGATTCACTAACATATGACCCTGCACAACCTTAACCATGACATGTTCATTAACATTATGACCCTGCACAACCTCAAGCATGACTGAGTCACTAACATATCACCCTGCACAACCTTAACCATGACTGATTCACTAACATATGACCCTGCACAACCTTAACCATGACATGTACATTAACATTATGACCCCGCACAACCTTAACCATGATTGATTCACTAACATATCACCCTGCACAACCATTACCATGACTCATACACAATAACCTTAACATACAATCATTCACAATAACAATAACATTAACATATAATCATTCACAATAACAATAACATTAACAATAACATTCATTCATTCATTTCATTACCAAAATATTCATTACATAATATTCATTCTTCATCTTCATCAAAACATGAGTTTACAAAAACCATTACCATGTTTTTGATTACAAAAAACATCCACCAAACCTATAAACCATGACTGCACAACCACCAAAAAACATCCAAGACCTGCACATACCCTGCACCTGCACATACCCTAGACCTACTTCATAAGATAATACATCACAAAAAACATCAAAGAAAACACTAGACCTACTTTCAGCATCTTGTTTTCATTCTCTGTTTCTGCAACACTTGATCAGCTTCTGATTTCCTGGCACACATTCTTCTGACATTGTCTTCATGGTTTCGTATGGTGGCCAACAGAGCACGTATCAAGACAATGGGGTTTGTACAAGTAGGGGTCCATTCAGTCAACGAAACCACATCCATTTGTGCAACGATGGTACCTACGTCCTAGATTCTCATTCGTCCATGAAATTCTGAGGTCTGTTGTTGCTCCACACCTGCACATCACCATTGTTGTTTGGATTGAAGGTTGATATTGATTACTGATGAAAATGATTGAAGGTGAAGCTTAGGGTTGAAGATTAGGGGGTTAAATAGGGAGGGAAAGTTAATCAGAGATATTTTCGTTTAGATATATTTTTTTTAATCAGGGGATGAAATGACTAAAATACCCATTGTTTACGAGTTGAAATGACCCAAATACCCCTCCAGTGATGGAAATGACCAAAATGCCCTTCATTTTAGAGTTGAAATGACCACGGTACCCCTCACATGACCTGTACGTGAGGGTGATGTAACGGCAGGTAGACGGACGTTAGCTTGAGGGACGTAAAGTGTTAGCAAACCAAACCACAGGGACTCAGGGTGTTAAGTCTGGGTTGAACCTGTTAGTTTAGGCAAACCACAGGGACGAAAACTGCAATTTTCTCTACTAAGATTGTGATAATAATACATTGAAAATATATTTTTTCTAAGACTGGAGGGAGTGGGGCGGGGAAGGGAGGGGCGGGAAGGGTTCATGGGCGGGAACACCATCCCTTTAGGGCGTGGAGGAGGGGGCGGGAGGGTGAGGCGGGGAGGGGAGGATCGGCGTGGGGCGGTTTCTTTTTTTTCTTTTTGTTTAGCTTTAACATAATATAATATTATTCTCTCTCTCCCCCCCACCTAGATCCCACAAGTGCCACATGGCGCATCACGCCCCTCTTTCCCCCCTCCACTCCTTATACTCTTAACAATGATGCATAGGCGTATCTTGGGGTGTGTCAGTACAATGTCACCACTTAATTTAATAAACCTTAATAAAATAACATGTAAGGTCGATTATTAGAACACTCGGTGTGGGCACCGGCATTGAACCGGCTTGCCTATGCTGCCCTGGGTAACACCGCCCCCAGGGCCAGCAACGGCATGACCGGCATGCCCATGACTTCTAAGCCGGGCCAAATGTTATTGTTTTTAATAGATTTTTTATTATTATTTTTAATAATTCTGGCTAATGAGGAGGCCCGTCATCATAGTACACACCACCCCCTTGGAGGCCCATCATGAGGATGTCTCTCCCCCCACTCCTACGTGGAGGCCCATCATGAAAATGCCACCCTTCTCCACACCCAATGATCTTATCTTACACATCCTTTCTTTTTTTTATTGAAAAACCAGTTTGGGTTATAAACCAATCCGGTCAGTAAAAAAAAACCCCAGCTTGTAAAAAACAGTTTAGGAGACAAAATGTTCGAACCTATCAAATCGATTGAGGTTGGGTTCAAACCACTATGGGACAAAAAACCCGTTTCCTTGACACGTTTTTCAAATTAGGTCAGGTCCAAACCAGTTATAGGAAACAAGACTACGAACTAGTATACAAACTCACAGGTTAGGTCAGGTCCGGTCCGGGCCAAACCATTTATTTTTTCTAGTGAAGTGGGTCAGAATTCGTAGCCTCAAATCCTCAATTCAAAACTCAAGAACAAAGATTATACAATCAAAACTAGCTAAACAAAATATCAGGCCCATTAACATTTTTATAAAATTATACAATTGGGCCTATATTGGGCCTGTGTTTGTTTTTCCATTAGCCTGTATTTTTCGGTCTTTCAAATAAAACCCTACATCCCAAAAATTTGAAACACATATTCCCACAACAATTTTTTAGCGCCCAAAATTTTAAAAAAATTTGAATAAAAAAATTAACGAGCCATAATAAATACTTTCAACCAAACTCTATAGCTACTGTTTAGTTTATATCTTTTTCTCTCTCATTCTATCGTTCTTCAATTTTTATTCAGGTAACATTTTATTTTATTATTATTATTATTATATATACATTCAGATTTTCGTTTTAGGGTTATATCCTTGGTGCTTACAATCAGATCTGTTAATAGGCAATTTTAGTTAGTGATTTTGACTGTAAGTTTGCTTCTTCTTCTTATTATTATTATTATTATTTTGTTAGGAAGAGAATATGGCGGGAAAAGGCGGTAAGGGATTGTTGGCTGGGAAAACACCAGCAGGTGGTGCAGCTAACAAGGAGAAAGATAAGAAGAGACCTACGTCACGCTCTGCTAGAGCTGGTCTTCAGGTTTCGACTTAAACCTTACCTATTTATTATTATTATTATCATTATTATTATTTTATGTGTTAATTGTGATATTATTTTGACCTTGTGTAGGATTGGTTATTATGACTGTTTATTGTGTATATAGAACTATAGAAGCTGTTTTTGATTGATTATTTGTGAGTTGGTTAGGTTGTTTTGAATAAGACTTTTGAAATTGTTTATTTAAAGCTGCTTACCTTAAGCACATATTACAACATTTATACTATAGAAAAACAGGTCAATATTTTCTTTTGACTTACTGTTTCTTGACGGTCACACTATGGGTGATTCGGTGCAAACGAGCACAGCCGAGGCTCAACTAGGCTCGAGCTCAGCTCATTTATTATTTATTAAATTAATTTATGTTAGTTATAATTGTTATTTTATAAATTAATTTCGGTCCTCGTCAATGGTTCCCCAACCTTCGAGTTTCCTTTCGGGAAAGGGATGCGCCAAGGTGATCCTATCTCGCCCTTCCTTTTCCTTATTGTTATGGAATCTCTGTCCTTTATGCTTGAGAGTGCGAGGATGGAAGGTCTTATCAAAGGGATTAGTACTCCTAGTGACGGGCCCGTTATTTCTCACCTTCTATTCGCGGATGATGCGGTTATTGTGGGCGAATGGTCTGACTCTTGCATTGATAACGTCATCAGAATCCTTAGGTGTTTTCACCTTTGTTCGGGCCTTAAGATCAACCTAGCGAAGTCTTGTCTGTATGGCATAGGGGTGAGTGAAGCTGATGTGGGTACAAAAGCTGGAAGTTTGGGTTGTTTGGCGGGCAGCCTTCCCTTTAATTATTTGGGGATTATGGTTGGGGCCAACATGAACCGGGTGCACAATTGGAAGCCGGTGTTGGATGTCTTTGAAGGCAGGTTGTCAAATTGGAAGGCTGATTGCTTGTCCATTGGGGGGCGGGTTACTCTAATCAAATCCGTCTTGGAAAGCCTCCCGACTTACTATTTTTCGCTTTATAGAGCGCCGACTTTGGTGATCACGAAACTGGAGTCGCTTATCAAGAACTTCCTTTGGGGTGGGTCGAATGGTGCTCACCGGATTCACTGGGTTGCCTGGGATAAGGTGTGTGTCCCGAAGAAATACGGTGGCCTGGGTTTGTGCAAGTTAAAGGTTATTAACACTGCCCTCCTCGCTAAGTGGGGGTGGAGGTTTAAAACGGAGGGGCATAACCTTTGGTGTAGAGCTATCAAGGCCTTCCACACGACTAGCCGCTCCTGGAACTTTCTTCCGGTTCGTAAGGAGCTGGTTGGTGCTTGGTCGAATATTGTTAAAGTTCTTTCCAGAACAGTTGTGGCTGGAGTTCCTCTTAGAAGATTTTTTAGAGGTGTGGTGGGTAACGGGTCTTCCATCGCCTTCTGGACTGATCCTTGGCTCTTTCATTCTCCTTTGATGGATATCTGTCCGCGGCTGTTCAGGTTGGACTCCAATAAACGCTGTTTAGTCAGTGACAGATTGGTTAAGGTGGGTTCCGAGGTGGTTCCGGTGTGGGACTGGAAGAGGGTTCTTGCTCCGGGAGAAGAGAGGGCTGAGCTGGATGCGTTAACTGAGCTGCTGAATCCTGTGGTGTTGTCTGAGTCGCGGGATAAGTGGGTTTGGATTGGGGCTGGGGCGGTTGACTTTTCTGTTAGAACTGTTCGCTTGGCGTTATGCTCCGATCAGGCTTCAAGTGGTAATGACGTGTACGAGTGGTGCAAGTGGCTGCCTAAAAAATGCAATATCTTCGCTTGGAGAGTCGCGTTGGACAGGATCCCTACAGCCGAGGCTCTTATACGCAGGAATGTTCAGGTGGATGATATCCGCTGCCCTCTCTGTGGCGATGCGGACGAATCTGTCGACCACTTATTTACGGGCTGCATTTTTTGCTTCGGTTTTATGGCAGGAAATTGCGAAATGGTGCAGGGTTCAGCAGCTCATCCTTTTTTCCTTCAAGGATCTGCTCGATGTTCACAGGTCCGTGGGTCTTGCTGGGAAAGCGAAAGAGATATTCAAGGGGTTATTGATCATAGGGTGCTGGAGCCTTTGGCGTTCAAGAAACCGGTTGAAGTTTCAAAACAAGACTGTGAGAATGGAAGAGGTTATCAGTGAGGTGAAAGCTGTGGGTTTTATTTGGGCCAAGAATAGAGCGAAGATGCCTTCGCTTAATTGGTCTGACTGGTGTAATTTTGTGTTTATGTAATCGCTCTGTTTGTTGTTGTTGGCTGCCCCGTTTTGTGGGTGTGTCGCTGATTTAATGAAATTGACCGTTCAAAAAAAAAAATATATAACTTAGTTATCTTTTCTTAATTTTATCAATAGTATCTATTATTATTATTATTATAATTCAATATATTAGTTAATAGTTATATAAATAATTCATTTGGGCTCGGGAACCTGCTTGAGGTTGCTAAGCAAAGCAAAGCTTAGGATTGGGCTCGAGCTTGTTTATGCTTTGCTTGTCTTGATTCTTTTTTTTTTAGCTGAGCGCAAGTAGCTCGGCTCATTTTCACCCCTGCACACACATGTATATGTGTATGTATAACCACTTTTAACCAGTTTTAAATAGAGACTATGAGTGTATTAAGCACTTGTAGGTAGTCCATTGAAGATGATCATTTAGTGGGAGACGTAAACAAAGGTGGTTAAAAAGCCGTTTGTGGTTCTCATAGTTATCTATTTATAAACGGTTTAGAATCAAACAGGCTTCTATAACCACACACATGTATACGAAGTTGTAATTAACTAGTATTTGTCGATTATTTTAAGCTGTGCTTTAAACTGTTCATTTTTAGTTGTCAAATGTTATGAAGTTAAAGTAAAACTTTCCTTATAGAATTAAGTGGATTGCATATTTTCACCTGGGTGATAAATCTGAAAGGCTACATGACTCATTTATGTGTAATGAGTTTTAGAAGTTAGAACACTTAATTTCTAAGTTGTCAGGTAATGGAGTATTGTGTATATGATATCTAACCCTTGAGTTTGTTTAACATGATATTATGCTATGCTATGTATGTGTTAAAAGGAATAGTGTCTTGCACAATGCTTCTTGTTGTTGCTTATTGTTACTTGCCATTTTGTTTTACTTGTGATTAGGATGAGGTATCTTGTTTTAACTAGCAGTCTAGGTGCCTAAATGGCTGTTTAATCATCATAAGCAGGGTTAATGCACATACATACAGCCTTTAATAGATATTTCAGTTGTTGGGTAGGGTTTAGTCAAGATTGATGGGTTCATAAAGTGATCTTGACTAATCATATATACAATTGTTTTTCTCAAGATGCCAGAGTTTAGCTATGATTTGAAAATAACTTATCAATTCGTTGATGTTATTTTAAAATTTTGTCTTTAAATAATTAAACTATGTCTTGTTTGAAAATTTCAAAGCCAATCGATTGAATCATGAATACCTCTAAACATAATCATTGTTGAGGTGAGCTGCAGGTGCTAATCTGACATAACTTTTAAATAAGCAAGTTTTGGGTTGTCATATCTAAAGTCTAAACTGTTTAATAAATGGGTCGTGTTTAGGTTGACTTGTTTAACTCTTTTATTTAAACAAACTGACCAGCCAACTTGATTAACAGGTATAGATATATGGTTAACTGTGTCATTGTTTGGGTTACTTAAATTTGAATGTGTTTGGTTAGAGTTGATGTTTTTGACACAAACAAATATATGGGTCATGTTTGGGTTGAGTTCCATCTTATTTGTTTACAGTATTGTCCCTATGAATATACAGTTGAAGTCTTTTTTTCTTGAACAAAATAACAATAAACATAAAAAAGTTATATGAGTTACTTTTCATGTGGGGATTCAGTTCCCTGTAGGGAGGATTCACCGTCATCTCAAATCAAGAACTTCAGCTCATGGCCGAGTGGGGGCTACAGCTGCGGTTTACTCTGCTGCAATTCTGGAATACTTAACTGCTGAAGTACTTGAATTAGCTGGAAATGCTAGCAAAGATCTGAAAGTGAAAAGGATCACACCAAGGCATCTGCAGTTAGCTATTCGTGGTGATGAAGAACTTGACACACTCATCAAAGGAACCATTGCTGGTGGTGGTGTCATCCCTCACATTCACAAGTCTCTCATCAACAAAACTACCAAGGAATGAGTCGTTTCTAGCCGTTTATGCAATGTGTTTGACCTGTTGATCTTTTCTTATTGTTACTGTAATGGGATTGTGGTATAGTAGTTTGGAACTTTGGATGTTTTGTTATGTCATATGTGATAAGTTGTAGGATTGAATGACTTTTAGTGATGTAATTGGTTGTTTAACTGGTTTACCTATCACCTTGTTGAATGTGTCTCAAAAGCTGAATAATGCCATTTAGTTTAAATTTTCGAAAGATAGTCTGGGTACACTGGGTTTATGGTGGACTGGTCTTAAGTTAAACCGGTGTTGCAGGAGTTTAGCTCGGCCCAACATAACTAAATGGCTCGAATTGTTGTTAATGGGAAGTTTTAGCTTTTTTCTTCATTGTTGTGTTATAAATTGTATATCAACAGTATTTTTTAATTGATCAAGTAGTATCTATCATTTAAACTGTCATTTCTCTCATGATATAGCTATATAACTGAGTTTTCTACTTACAAAGAATGTACACTACAGAATTCATCAACACAGCTATTGCTCCGGTTATACTTTGCGAGGCATACATGTATAGACATGAGATTTTTTAAAATTGTAGCATGTTAATCATAACTCATCAGTCCCTAACCAACCATTCCTTTGCTTCATTTGTCTACTATTATAGGATTAATGTTGGTATGTTGTGAAGTTTAAAAAGTGTTTATAGTTAATATTCTTTTAAATAATTGTAGCTCAATTGTGTTTTTATATGCAATTCCCTTCTCAAACCTTAACTTAGCTTTGCTATGGATAAGATTTACTGAGTATTGTGATGACGGAGTAAAGTAAGATCTTGAGTTAAAGTTGTGCTTTCAAAATTGAAAGTTGTAATATTAGAAAGGTACAACCATCATTGCATGAGAATGGCATGTGAGCATGACACATCACTATCCACATCTCTAATGGCTTTATATCCATGAGGGGGTGTGGGGAGGACTCCTGACCCGGGCCTAATTTTTAAAGGGGCACTTTGAGCGTCGACGAGTGTATTTTTTCTGCAAGTATTTTCTTTCTGTTTTCGACTCAAAAAAAGATCTCATCTTGAACATCACTGGTTATAAACGCAAGTAGGTGATGAGTAGATAAGGAAGAAGATGAGTCATACATGAAAAACTAGATTTGAAGGATACGACAAAATTAAAAAAAAGTTGAAGTGTGTTACTTGAGATTTCTATTGTGGTACAGTAATTGTGCAGCCTTTGCAGTAAGTTTTAATATATAGTAGTACTACAAAACAGTAATTGTCTCACGCTTATGCACATGATTCAAGTCAATTCATTTCAGTTCTATATCCGGTTCGACCGGTCCGACTGGTCTGACCAGGGAACCGGTAAGGACACCGGTTCAACGTCCGCTTCTGTTATGAAAACATTGCTTAAAAGACCTCAGACTAAGGGACACATATTTCACGGCTCGGCCCGGGCACCCGGTTTTTCAGGGCCGGCCCTGATAAGTTGGCACCCAGAACCCAACCCATGCCTTTGTATTTTCACTTGTCTATTTCTATAGTTTAATATTCCACAAAAGATAGCTTTTTTTAACTTGTGTTTTTGCAAAATTAGGTAAAGAACAAGTTTTAGGGGGCCTGGTATGGTGTTCACATATAAAGCCCAACATCGTGATCACGTGATATACAACAATACAAGTTTTGGTTATAAAACTTACAACTTTACAAGTGTACTTCATAACTTCTCGGTCTAAGACTAAACGGTGTGGGTTGGGTTTTCCCCCAACTCCCCCAATGCCACATCAGCGCTACATCATTTTCTTCATTTTCTCCCCTAAAGTTTGGAAATGGTATTCCCTCATTCCCCCTTCTTTTTTTATTACTTTATATAATATTATTATATATAAAAGTAAAGTAAAGGTTAGAAATAATATTATTATATATATTATAATATTAGTATTAATAGATAGTGGGCATATAATATTATTATTAGTAAACTCGGTGAGATCGGGGAATTTTAGCCGAAGACACCGAAATTTTTTAGGGGGGGCGGTGTTCCCGTTCCGGGGTGTATGCCACCTCAGCTCACCGAAAGATTCCCCGAGGGCACACCTCTTAGTCTTAATATTCACACCCCCTCCATGAAATCTCATCCATTAAATTACACTAAAAATCACTACTTCAATCCTAAATCTTTTCTCTCCTAATTAAAATAATAATAGTTTTTCATACTATTATCATTATATTTTCTCTCTCCTCACTCACAACTACTTATGAAAATATTAAAATATATATAGGGGTGAACAGTAGCTTTTCATATATAGAGTGGAACAGGACTTATATGAAAATAATATGTCGTTTGATCAAAAGGGGTTTGGGTTATAAACCGATTTGATCCATCAAACCCGTTTAATAAATAAACTATGTTGACTTATGCCGACCTTTGAAAATAGAATTTTTAAGTAAAAAATAATTTACTATGTTAAACTAGACAAGCCATTTACGATATAATTCAACTTGATTATATTTCACCAATCTATCTGTAAAATGTGTTTGAGTTAGGTTTATTTAAAGTGGTATGGGTTATAAACCGGTTTTTTACACGATAAAGTTAATAAATTTAATCCGTTGACATTAACCTACTAACCTTAGTTTTTGTAAAAAAAACCCTTAAGAAATAATATTATTGTGAGAACTTGCTCTAATTCAGTTATTAATTAATTTCACAAAACAGATAAACGAAGGAAACCACTAAAAAGGATACTTATGCAAATGAAATAAAGCAATAAACAGAATTACACATTTCAATAGCAAACATTATTTCTTTTTGAAAATGAAGCCCCAAACTACAATACTTTTCCCAACATTACATGTTACCCACGTTTTATTCTCCTTCGTCAAGTCAAGTAAAGCCACAAAGACGAATAAAAAGGATCAGTAGCTTCAATCATCTTTTTTTGCTTTTTGTTTTTTTGTAGTCACTGGAAATTCTCAAAAAATTTATACAAAATCATAAAATAAAGAAACTATTTCATAACAAAGAATTTATAGCCCCGCTTATGGCTATACGCATACAATGTATATATGTATGGCATTCGGGGGGCAAAAGTAAAGTTGAACTAATTTTAATGTTATTTTACTAATTTCGTGAAAATAACGTTAAAAATGCCAGACACGGAAGTACATGCACGATCGGGTTTCTCTCGATTGCTAAGTGTTATGTGCCTTATGTATAAGGCTTGATACAAAACCACTACTGAGTCGAGGGTCTCACTGGAAGCAACCTCTCTATTCCCATGGGGTAGAGGTAAGACTGTCTACATCTTACCCTTCTCAAACCATATCTTAGCTGTTGCTATTGGTGGGATTAACTGAGTATGATAAACTGACTAAGAAACCAATGGTTTGATTATATGTGACGCTAATGGTGTTTCTTTCTTCACAAGTTCGACGGATGTGATCAACCCCGGTGAACAAACCATTTTTCTAGCAATTTTTTAGACAAAATGTTGATGTGATAAATCGAAAAGACTAATTAAATCAATACAAAGTGTTAATAAAAAATGTCATAATCCCAAAATATGATCCAAGTTTTAAACAACACAAAAATGTTGTAAAAATGTTTTATAGATAAGAACACCCGAGATCACACTTGCAAATGGATCACCTTCTCATTCGAAGAACGGAACACAAATGGGAAAACCCCTAGCTTAACTTCGAGCAAATTGCTCCATATAAGACTCTTAACCTACGACCTCCTCTAAGAAAAGTCATGGGGCTGCCGGACCAATTGCCTTTGGTGAGTGTGGAATACGTCCTCATTTTTATATGAAGATCTATAATATCATGTTCTAAAAAAGAAAAGAAAAACACGAGGAAAATCTATATTCAGCAATCAACACACACCTAGATTTGTCAATTTCATGCTACTTTCGGAGCTACCATAATAGCAAATCATTTCAAATATCACACGCCACCATTCCCCACTCACCGGTATTTACTCTGGCTACCACCACACCCCTCAATGGTCATCACTTTATAATTATGCCCCTCGAATATAGTTTTCAGTTTTCACCTTTACAGGTATATTGCAACAACACATTTTATGAGCTTACAAATATATCTTGGGTAAGGTTAATGTTAAAGATATAATAAGATAAAGACTTTTTTGTTTTTTTTTTAAACGGCTAATTGGAATCACTCACGGATCACTGGAATAAGATAAAGACTTAATAAATAAAACTGGAATCAAGAAGATGTATATTCGATTAAATATATATCTCAACAAATGAATGGTATGACTACGAGTAGAAACAATATAATTCAAACCTTAATGATAAATTACTAGAACGATTTAACTTGTAAATGACAAGTCAACATTCTTTTTAGCATTGTCGATGACACTAAGTTAAATTGTGCAATTAATGATATCTAGTGTGGATAGAAAGACTGATAATATCATACGAACAATTATACGCTTAAGTGTAAGGAGTAAAGGGAACTAGTGGTGCTCAAAATTTGATCTGGATTCGAAAAATTCAAAATCAGAGTGATTAAATTTACACGAATAAATGGATGAATGATTTTTTATTTTTTTTAAATCCATCAAAACTTACACCCCTATAAGATCTGCACACTATATAAAAACCAAGCGGCTTGTAGCTTAACGATGTTTAAACGTGAATTAAAAATATTCCTTTTCAAGTGGTTGACGTAAAATTAAGTGTAGATTCAAAAAGCGTTATACTTAAAAAAAAAAATGTTACCACTCAAAGTGTAAAAAGATCAAATGCAACCGTCACAAATCACTACTGGCTTAACTAAACTAACCCAAAAAAACACAAAACTAAGAAACACAATCATATATCAAACAAGATAAAACACCATCAAAACTAAGGCAAAACTCTTATACAACACATATGTTCTCAACCATTAAAAAACTAATCTCCTTCGAGTCCTGAACAACATACACTCTCCTGAAAATTCAACCAAATCATTTATTACTTCACTAACGATATCCTTAAAGATCATCCTTTCAACATCCAATATAACTTCTGACGTCTCGATAGGATAATCTCTCCAATCACTGTTTTTAACAATGTCTTTCTCTATAACACCACTAACCAATTCCAATACACCATCACTAGTGTTTACTTCTCTAATCTTTTGAAACTCAGACCATATTTGTTTAACTTGTGTTCTTTGATCTTTGATCAATGTCTTCCATGGTGGCAACTGTTTGTTTCTGTTGAGGATCTCATGAACTACGTCGAATATGAGCTTACGTTGGCGTGTAGAGACGTTTGATGTGCTTTTGTTGTTGTTGTTGTTGTAGAGATGTTTCTCGATTGAGAAGAAGAGTTTGGGATCTTCATGAAGGTGTTGTGAGGCTTGAAGCATATGTGATATGTAGATGAAATCAGAGTCATCTAATGTGAATTCTTCGTGTTGTGTTGATATCGTAGGTGAGAGTTTAGGGCTCTCGTTGTCATCGTTGTGATTAATGGCTGGAATTGCTGATTTGGAGAGTAAGAAAACAAAGTGGAAGATCAGTATACATGTTTTTTATATCGGTTATCACTGAAAGGAAAATGAGTCTATCCAAAGTTTGAAAAACTACTCAAAAGCCGAACTAGACTTTTAAATTAGTGGGGGTCAGGGCGCCCATGGCCCTCACTAAGCTTCGCCCTTGCATAGGGGTGTGTACATGAGTTTTAGTTTAGTCTATAGAGTTATAGGTTGGTTTTATTAGGCGCGTTTGAGATAAGTTGATATGTTAACGAGTTGATTTATTTATTTATATAAATTAAAAGGGGTGTTTTGTATTAAAACCCAAATGTTATCCGCTTGCATAATTCTATGAAAAATGTTCAAAATTTAAAGGGGATTAGAGGAATGAATGCACGTCGTCGCATTATATAGTTGGGGGCAATTGTTTTGTCGGAAAATTAGTAAAGTGATCATTGTTGACCAATGAATTATTATATAGACAAAAGCGTCAGCTACACTGTTTTTTTTAACGGCCAACTAAGAACGCAAGGGAACTCCGTATATAACACCCATTGGCGAAAGGTAGCTCCATCAGGCGGCCCAACCCGCACGAACGGAGCCCCGCACCCACCCGTTTCCTATTCCAGGGAAAACCTAGCTCGCAAACCCGCCCGAAGGCACGGCGGCAGCGAACCGATAAAACCTGGAGGGATCGGGAGTCGAACGCATAACCACAAGAATCAAGTGTCTCTCCCTCACTCCCGTTACCATTCCACCATAAGGTGGAAGGTGCCAGCTACACTATTAACTAACACTTTTTTTCTATTTTAATAAATAAGTTTGGTCACATACGCATTTTAGTAATTTCCCTTGTTTTATACCTATGTATGTTTTAACTTTATTGCATAAACTTATAGTTTAGAAAATGTATAAGAAGTTAAAAATTTGTACATTGAATAAGTTTTTATTTTGTATTTTTTAAACGGCAGATTTCTTTAATAATATCGTCTAGAGGACTTAAACCGAATACCTTCAAACCTAGATATTCCTAAAGTCTTTGCTATTAAGCCACCAACCTATTGATTGTAGGTTAAATAATTCATTCTCAAACCTTAGGGGAATTTATAGTCGTGTTCATATCCATGTGTGACCCAATTTTATGTTGCTATCAAGTTAGCTAATCCGGAAAGTGGTATACAAGGCTTATTTATCATCCTATACAAAACTTTCAATGCTATTAACTATGCTGTCTAATGAACCAAAGTTTGACCACATTAAATACCCAAAAATAAGAAGCGTTCTTTTTTTTTGAAAAAAAAAACAAAAAAAAAAAAAAGAGAGAAGAGCTACTATATCTTTTTTACAAAATGAAGAAAAAGTACCCGTATTTAGAACAAGGTTAGAAAGGACCACCCATAGTGGGGCGGGATTTGGGTGTGATCCCCCCAAATTCACGCCCCACAACGCCATGAACCACCGCTCCCCCCAAGCGTTATCAAAGCAAAAACTGCAATGGCGTGGAAAAATTAACGCCGTGGAATTTTGGTGAATGTGCCCCCCCCCCCCCCCCTTTTTTAGCCAATCATATTGTAGAGGGGCGTGGATATTTTCCCACCATTGCATGTGGTCTTAGAAAGGTAAACTGTAACTGTAATTTATGTTTATCTGTTATATTCCTATTTTATTTTTACTTCGTTTATAATGAAATGAAAAAGAAACAGAAAAAAAAAATGAAATGAAAAAGAAAAAGAAACAAATGAAATGAGAACAATACTTTTAACCATTCATTATGTCCCTACACATTGTAAGAATTTGTTATGATGACACAAGGGCAGATGTGAAAATAAATAAAATTAATGGTGTACCCATACCTAGATTTCTAAGAATTTGTTATGATGACCAGATGGCAAAAAGAATTAATAAATAAGAACGTTTGTGTGTTGAATTCTGATCAACCACTGAAACCAATTAGATCATGGGTTATGTTAAAGTATCCTATTCATTTCCCTTCTTTATCTAACTCTTTAAATAGAGTCGGGTCGGGTTCAATTGGTAAATTTAAATCCTTACCTCTTCTAAGATCGAGTCTTCAAGCCCCACTAAAAATAAATTTGATGTAATTTAAGCCATTAAAAAATATCTAACCTTATTAAATTATTAATATTTTTCTAATAAACATGGTCTAAAATCTAAACTCTAAATGGTTGTGATGGTGAGAGTCTAATTCCTAACTAGTCAATATGAAAGTAACATGTGAATGCAATCAAGATTAGCTTTAGGTACCTTTCAAATCAATGCAGTGCAAAGGAGTCACCAACTCGTCCTTATCAAATCCCGAGTCAAGAACGGACACCGGACTCGGTATAACCGTTGCTGAACTCGGCGGCGACTCGGTGGCGATATTCTTTCCTTCTCTACATCCCTCCCATTTAGATCTCTATCATTAAACAAAACCAAATCAAATCAAACAACACATAAATGATCACTCAATCGGTAATCACACAATGATACTCCAGTGGTCCGTGAGTGATTTCAATTGACCGTTAAAAAATAAAAATTAACGTAGTAAATAGTAATGTGCATTAGCATATGCATACCTCTAACTCGGTTGTAGAAGCTGATGAACGCCGGGTACTAGATATGGACTCCGTTAGTTTTTGGTTTCTATACGATCGATTCATCGACGAATGATGATCCGATCCGTTTCGTTTACGTGTAACTTTTGGAGAATCATTTGGTAAAACTTTCTTAGAGTACTTATCATCTTTTCTTTGGACTTCATAGCTCGACTGCTTCGTTTTGTTAATCGAATTACAAGCTTTCAAATTACTCTCAATTCGATTAGGCGAAGATGCTCTAACTCTCACCCGACCTTTTCCACCTCGATCAACTGCTCTCCCGTCTTTCTTCAGACTACTAGTCGTGGAATCAAATACAGATTTCTGATTATCAGCTTTTGAGGCTGACGATCGAATCGGTTTCACAACCACAATGTTCGATTCATTGAAACGCAAATTCCGATCATAGACGAAGTTCCTATGGCTGTTATTGTTTGAAAGATGATTAGAGGAACGTAGAAGGCCTTTTAGCTGCAAAACTTCTAGAATTTGTTTCAATGTGCTTATATCATCATTAGATTGCTCATCTATGCCTCTCATCTTCAATCGCTTCTCGAAATCTTCATGCATTGTTACTTTCGCCTTATTCGGTTCTGGAAAAACATCAGTTGAATCGAAGAAGCTTCGAGACCTCCATGGAGATGTTGTTGTTCTAGAAGCTTCTGTACCATTTGTAGTGTCTCTTTTTGTTACAGTTTGTTTTTGTGAAGGATTTGGTTGTTTTAGTTGGAAATTGTTATCGTCTATGTATTTCGAGTGAACTTGATCTCTAGAAACGCTAGATTCGGAAGCAGATCTTTTTAAAGAAGGTTTGGTTACGGTTTGTGGTGTTTTTTGATCGGATGATGATAAAGGTTCGAGTCCCATAAGTCGTGCAATGACGCTTGGGGATCGCGGTTGGCTCTCTTCTTCATCAGCAACCACTATTTTACTCGCGGTTACCTTGTTATCGAGCGAATGCCTATGCATTTCTTTGCTCGATTTCAATGATGATGTTCGAACCATCACCGGAGATTTTGACCGGCTGGTCGCCTTCTCGGCCACAGATGACTTAGAATTATCTAGACTTGATGGTATAATAACCTGTGACTCACCCGAACTCTTCGTCTCGGGTGATGCACCGACAAACTGCAAAAAGCAGTTTTGCATGTTTAGAATTTAACCTGACACGGAAATTCATGAAAATAGACATGTTGACAGACTTTTTAACAAAATAGACATTAACTTTTAAATTTCACTTAACCCACAAATTTAGAGGCTAAGTCACGAAAAAAAAAAAAAAAAACAGACAGTCAATGTCTATATTGATGATCTGATTGTCTAACTTCCCTCAATCGAAGAGTAGACAAGTTAGACAATCAATTCATCTAAATAGACATTAACTGACTGTTTTTTTCGCGACTTAGCCTCTAAATTTGCCGGCTTAGCCTTGTTAAATAACAACTCTATAAAGTTACATTATTTTATTGTTATCAACATTAATAACGTAAAAAAATGGAACACATTACAGTTGAAGGAGGGAGGCGTTTGTTGGAGTGAATTCTTTTTCCAGCCAAAAGCTGTTGGCGATCAAAGATCTGAAGAAAACCAGACATGCAACCAATCTGCTTCTCCATTTTTTCTCGACGAACTCCGACCACTGTCCGGTGATGTGTCACAGACTCCTCTTTCATGCGTAATCTGTACTGTTTTCTTTTATAAGTTTAATGACTAAAATGGACAGTTTTTAGTCTCACGGTTTTATTCATGAGTTTCAGAGCTTTTATTTGCAAGTCTTCTTCACTTTATGTTTACTTTAGAGGGTGAACCAATTGGTTGGTTGTGAGGAGAGTCGGAGGTGGGGTCTGGTTAGTCATAACTCATATGTTTGTCTATAATTTCACAAAACAATTGATAGCAATAAAAAACTTGGTTCTAAAATTTATTATAGATAAATAATATAATAAATTTTAAGAAGTAACGTCGATATGTATTATATGGTTTCACACTTGTATAGTTACATGTGATTCAATAGTAAAAGTGTTGATGCAACTAATGCCACTAACGGTGTTAGTGATCAGATCAATTGGGACCATTTGGTGGTCAACATGTTGAAAAGTGGAACCGCTAGTGGCTATTTTCGTAGTTGGGACTGGTATTGGCCAATAGTCGATAGTTAGGGTTATTTATTTTCATTACTCCTATTGTAAATATTTTCTATCACCAAGTTGAATTAAAATTTGGGGGGGGGGGGGGGGGGGGCTCGGCTAGTCGGCTTGAAGCCTAGGGCGCACCAATCTCATCGCGCCACGTCATTTCAACCCCAAACTAGCCTAAAGTAGCCTAAACACCGGAAACGCTAAGCCTAAAGTAGTCTGGAACCAGGGACCTCACCACTTTAGTATACCCACCAATCACACACACCCTTACAATGGTCCCCACTACTTTACTTTACTTTACCCACCTTCACCTTCGGCTACCACATACCGAATTTGCAAGCCTAAAGCCCAAGCCTATTACGACAGGGCGGTGTAGCCGCTTCGGCTACCTAGCCGATTACCCAAAGCTGAGGGTGCTCCATTGTGCCTTATACCAGTAGAATTTTGTTTCTGATCAGTTATCACTTATGATCCGAATATAATTTAATTTCCTTTAATTTATAAACTAAACTTTCATTTTTATTAATTCATACCCCATATCATTAAATTGGATTTTTGTCACGTTGCTTATATGATACTTTTGTTAGGTTGAAATAATCAAGTTAAAGATTTAACTTAAAAGATTAGAAGTCAAATGATATTTAATAATGTAACGAATAACCCTCTTACATGTTAGTGCTTTTTGGAGTGAAGTGCTTTGTAACTTAGTGGTGTCAGTGGAAGGCAAAGACCGCCGTCTTGCACTGTCGTGGACATGTTGCATTAGTCCCTTGCTCATGCATTGAGGTCATTTACTTAATTAAAACTAGGGGTGTAAACGAGTCGAGCCGAGCCGAGCTTGACTAGGCTCGAGCTTGGCTCGTCGTGCTCTTTTGAGGCTCAACTCGAGGTAATTTAAAAATAATTTTAAATGACTTAAATGCTCGGCTCGAGCTCGCTTCAATAGCTTAAACAAGCAAAAGTTCAGCACGAACTCGGCTCACCAATATTATCAATTAAAATTAAACATGTTCAAAGAACAAAATCGCATACATAAAAAAAATATATATAACATTTGCTTGGCTTATCTAAGGCTTGAGCTTGGGCTCGATAACTAAACGAACCGTATTTCAGGCTCGAACTCGGGCTCGAGCTCGTTAAGACTCGGCTCATTCAAGCCTTACACCCGTAGTTAAATTTTTTTTTAATAATACAAAACAAAATATTCTAGATATGCACGTACAACATACTTAAATACATATTTATTTGTGGACACAATCAAAGTTACTAGAAAGGTTAAAATCTTCCTTGTAACACTAACACTTGCTATAGTACTAAACCTAGAATGCATAACTTGTGACATGACCCTTTAATATAATCAACTTGACACAGTTGTTAATCATGTTAAGAGTTTAAGTTAAGCGGATACTCTTCATTAACAGGTTAACATGCTAATTATACAATAAAAACTGTATTTAAAAAGGTCAACTGCATAGTCACAGGAAACGCTATATCACCTACGATCTGCGTTCCCGATTCGGTGTACCGGAAACGGGTACAGAGTCGTTCCGGATCGTTAAAATTGACCCTTCCCGATTCTTAAGAATTTCGACCTAATTCCAACCGGTACGCGTTTCCAATTGTTTGGGTATGCGATTGGAAACACTAAGAAACACGTACCTGAGTCTGAAAAGGGAACTCCGGCGGAATTCCGACGCTGTTGGTGCATTTTAGGGTTAAAATAAGTTTAGGTTTTTAACATTTAACCCCTTCATTTTTCACTACTTTACATTTAATCTCTAAACTTGTAAAATTTTACATAAAAAGTGTAAAATTAATTTGGACATTTAACATTTTACCCCATTTATCTTTACTAGTTTACATGTAAAATGTTTCGTATATAATACGATGTACCAGATTATATGGTACACCGTACCACGTACCGGATTGGCGTTCCGAATGAGCCTACCCCCCTCGTACCGAATTTTACATATGCACGACTCGCGTACCAGTTTTCGTACCGCGTACCGGAACGTACCGCGTTCCATGTGACTATGGGTCAACATGCTTAACCAGTTTGTGACATGAATCATATGTTTAACTTTCGAACAACATATTATTTAAGACTAGTTTAACAAAACTCCTATAGCAAATTAAGATGACATTAGATTATTGCGTTTTGGTAGCCTAAAAATATATTTCAAAACTCAACCCGAAACACTAAAAGCTGATTATTTGTGTTTTCAAAATGCAATAATCTAAAAATTCATTTCAAAACGCAATCTCAAACACCCTTAAATAAGTTCAACACAACTATATTTTAGTGAATAAACTTTGTAATTACTATGCTATGAGCCTGTGATAAAACATTAAAACTCCTACCAACAAGTTATTGACTATGTGATGTAATAGATTATGTTGACATATTCACATAAATTTGGTAATTAGCAACTGGACATGCTTCCAAGTTCCAACGCCCATAGGAAAATCATATCTTTTTGAGCCTTTTGTCCCCCTTCCCCTTCACAGAGAAGCCGTTTTTGGGGTTTCCAGTTATGAAAACATACGTCAATTTAACATATCCCTGAAAATATGGCATATGAAGGGTAAGGTAGGTATTTAATTATTTATTATTCTGAAAACTGTATCAAGTTGGATTTGTTTTTTCTTTGCCAACTAGGATTTTCGAACCGCGCGTTGCGGCGGAGAATCCCTATACGAACCAAACAATAAAGAGTTGTTTTTTAATCAACTTGAACTAATTTGTAATGACCAGTTTTAAAGCATCAATTCATGTTACTAAAAAAAACATAGCCAATGATGTGGTAGCCTAGTGGTTGCAATGGAGGTAGGAAGGTTTATCTATTTTGTGGGGTTCCTGTCCTGGGAGGTCACAGGTTCGAGTCTCACTCCTTGTTAGGAGGGGCTAGAGGCCGATTCTGCTAGTCTGGGATAATATGTTAACATGTTAGTTAAGTCTGAGAATTTAGGTGTTGCAGTATTTTTATCATTTCGCATGCACTTTAACATAAATAATATTAACGACCATTCAATTTAAAGCCCAACCATATTATATTTGCGAATAATTTGATACAAGTGGTGTAATTTTCGTATTTAAAGACCAAAACCAAAATCAAAACATATCAAAGAGAGCAGACCACCACAAGTCTAATTTACCCTAAATTGTTAAGGGTTGAGCCACGTATGCCTATTCCTATGTTTTTACTGATTGTATCATTCGCTTGACTAAATCAGTCACGTCTTCTCTCTACTTTATATCATAGCGACGTATGTTAACATGAAACAAAAACAGCGACGTATGTTGACATGAAACAAAACCGTAATCACATTCACTTTTTTTTTCAAACGAAAACCTCAACTTTTTGTCGAACAAAAATCATACGCACTGCAAGAATATAAAGATATAGTCAGTAAAAAACGCATACGAGTAAAAAACATAATTAGCAAAAAGAACATACGTACGGTTATGAAATCACAAGGTAAAAGCAAGATTATCCTAGTTTTAATTTAAAGATCCAACAAAAAGTTTAAACAGATAACAGTCAGCAACTAAAGACAGATGTAGACAACATGGTTAAAAAACCATAGAAAATCAAGGACTGATATCTCCATAAGAAACTAGACCTCTTTGACCACCAGGTGAACTTGACTTTGACCTGGACCTTGAACGGGACCTGGTTTGAGCCGTAGATCTCACTTTCTTAGGATGCTTACGTGGAGACAGAGATGGTGACCTGGAGATAGACCGTCTGGGTGAGGTTACCCTCGGACCAAGACGAGATTTCAATTTGTCACTAATATTTGGCTGTCTTTCAATTGGGCTGGGGCTACGTGCAGGACTTCGGCCCCGACGCCCATTTCGGTTGCGAGTAATGCTCCTGCTACGACTCCTTTGCCTGTACCTGCAAAATGGCAAAGTTGTAGTTCCTTCTTTTCACACAGTTATTAAACTCATGACTTTTGTTGATATTTATAATCATCTGATGTCCTATAAAATAAGTTGGATTGTGTTTTTTCTCTAAACGGGCCAAATGGGTTTATTTTGTATTATAATAACATAGTTATTGTATCATATTCAACAACTTAAATATATATGAAATTGAAAAAAAAAAGGATAAAAAATTGTTTGTGAAGTCAGTTGGCCCGACTCTGCCCCTTTTTGACCCCATTAGATACCACAGGGTTTGACATATAACCTGACCTCCCATTTCACTTGGATTTCAATAGTCAATGGATTGTGAACACTAAATTGAAGCTGATTTTTGTAGCTTTCATGAAAATAGCCTAATTATTAAGTTGTACAATAAGCACTTCGGATTTTAGAAAATGGTGTCCAAGAATATGAAATAGTCCACTAAAACATGGTATGGTCAAAAAGTATTCAAATATCAAGGGTGTAAGCTGGACTCCAATTTTGAGAATAGTGGGGTTTAACTGGTTTGTTTATACGAACATGTCATATAAACCATAGTAAGATATTGGAAAAGCATCAAGGTATAGTAGACGTGACAAGCAAAGCAGTTTAGCTATGTGGACAATGGTATGGATTGAAATGGACATTTTTCAAGTGTGAGTTGGAATGGGAAAGATTTGGTTAGCTGCAAAACACAATTTCACCAGTTTTTTTTATTTTTATTTTTACAAAAAACTAATAAGTTAACTGTGATTACAGAAAAAAAAACATTGAATGTTACAAAAAAGAATAATATGCATCTATGACAAAAAAAAGTTTTGTGCTTTGAAGGTGGACTTGGGCAACTTTAATCCATTTCACCGCTTACCCTTTTAGCTATAATGCAAGAAAAATAAAATAGAAGTCCATACTTAGAAGATTATATAACTTTGGAATCAATGTGAGGGTCTCATCATTCATGTATGCAATAGCAGAATTTCCAAAAGAAGTAGAAGTAAGAACCACAAACAAATTTGAATGTGCTTGTGTGAGTGTGTGTGTGTGTGTGTGAGAGTGAGAGAGAGAGAGAGAGAACCTGGCAGGGCTCCTGCCTCTTGGCGGACTCCTGTTTCGTGGTGGTGGGGATCGATCAGAATATCTTCTATAATTTGGATATCTGCTACAAATAACAAGTTTTTATGAGTGAACATGTGTTACAGGCTTACAGCATATAGATGCAAAATCAGCAGATAGAGTGGATTGTGTAAAGGGTCAAAGCCCGTTCAGGTAAAACTGGTAACTTTAAATGCGGGTCAAGTATGGGTTGCCCGCAAACACAGTTTTATCCATTATTTTTGTTTTTTAAAATAATGTGCTATATATGTCACAAAAGTGCTAAATATAAATACAACTTCGGATGACTTTTGCTAAATTTGTGCATGAGTCAGTAGAAATATTCTCACCGTTTTGTAGGACGTTTTGTAACTTCAGGGACTGAATACACAAAAATCAAGTCCATAGGATTTTTACAACATTTTCCTTTTTACTTAAACCATTAAGCCAAACCTATTTGACATGTTCCAGATAAAAACATGACCAAAATTGACCCGTTGTAGTACAATATATTAAATCATAATTACCTATCATGATATCTTCCCCGAGCATTACCAAACTGATAAGACCTACGTGGGGACCGCTCAGGGCTAGGTGTACGGTATCTTCGTGCAAAGGAATATTCCTTAGTGAACCCACGCCCTTTTCTAATTCGTTTTGGAGTGCCATTTGGAGATCGGCTTCTTGATAAACTTCTTGTCTTTACTTGATCAGAATTTTTAGGCGGAGATTTAGCATCTTTAGGGAAACTTGGGCTCCTTGTAACCCTATTTGAGATTGGGCTTGCACTTCTTTTAGAACGGCTCCTTACAGGACTTCGGTCACCCCTATGCAAAATAATTATAGAAAAAAGAAAACATGCATATAAAAAGAGAATATATAGACTATAGAGCACAACATAAGTGAGAAAGTCGTAGAGGTTTATATTAAAACAACGGCGGTGTACGGATGTCCGGTATGAAACTGACGGTAGGTTAGTAAGAACCCACGGGCCCATTCTGTTACCAACCGCATAGAAAAATAAAGAAAAAGAAAAATGATTGTTTGAGAAAAAACTAACACCACTCATTCACTCTTCTTATTTTGACCTATTTAAAATGCTTTTATTTACACCGCTCATTGTTAGTGTAGGAAAAGTAGAAAACAGTTTATATGAAAAACATTAAAGTAGTTCATTAGAAATCAATTGTCATATTTTATTTACTATTTATTAATATAAAAGAATGTCCTTTTAAGTTATTATATTTATCAAATTATAAGTTACTTATAAAATAAGAATTGGCAAACCTCTTGTTACCAATTTATTACTAATTTAACAAAACACATCCAAACAGTATTTCCTACAGCTTGTCTTCTTAGCAGTATATTTAATATCACAAAACAAGTTTCGAAACGCACATCCAAACACCCCTAAAAATGCATCATTATAAGAAAATATCAGCAAACCTGGATTTGCTCGAATCATCTGAATGCCGATGTGGACTGTTAGAAGGTTTTTCAGATTTCACGTCCTTATCATTGCCATTGGTAACAAGCTTGTTGTCCTTCAATGTAGCCTCTAGTTTTTCATCTGGCGATTCATATTTCTTTGAGTCATTATCCTTTTGCAGCTTTGCTTCAGGTTCTTCTTTCCTGACTACATATGTAACACCAAATTGGTATAGTAAAAAATGGCTCACTACATGGCAAGATTAATTATAATTATTAAAAAGAAAAAAAAAATGGGACACCTGAACTACTTGGAGGTTTAGTTTTAGCCTTTGCAACACGGCGACGATTTGCTTTCCCATCATCAGAGCTGCTACTGCTGGTACTCCCACTGTCCGATTCACTTGAACTCTCTGAGCTCCTAAGTAAGTCAACATCAATAAGTTAAAAAAATGAAATCCAGGAAGAAGGGGTATTTAAAAAGAGTAATTAGAAAATTTTGGAGTAATTATTTGACCCTAATCAAACAATCGTAATTAGAAAATTTTATAAAAATCAGATTTTGTTGCAGATGCCAGGTAGTATGAACCTTGATATCCATGACTGATTATTTGACCCTAATCAAACAATCGTAATCAATCAATCATAATCTGTTTATCATTCCAAACACTAAGTGCCTAAGTGGGTGTTTGGGATGGCTTATTGTAACAGCTTATTTGCTTGCTGACTTTTGAAATAAGCAACTTGTAAAGTTGGAATTATATGAATATGATACACAAAAGATAGCTTGCATATAAAAAGTATACCTTTTTGACTTCCGCTTTGACCTTTTGGAAGTCAAACCTCTCCGTTTGTTCTTATTCTGTTTGACATTTCTCTTTTTTGACCTCTTCTTACGACGTCTCCCATCGCTAGAACTTGAAGAGTCTGAATCAGACTCTGAGAAAGAATCACTCTCTGAGGAATATGACTCTGAATCCGAATCAGAGCTGGATGATTCAGATGATGAGTACTTCCTCCGTTTCTTCCTTTTATCATTAACAGTTGATCCCCGCCGTTTTTTCACTCGCCCATCAGAACTATCATCAGAAGATATAGCTTTCTTCCCAGTTTTTTTCTTTTTACCTAAAAATAGGTGATCAAAATGGATTGGGTAATGGGTCAAGACGAGTTCGGGTCAAACGGTAAAATTAGTATACAGGTTGGAACACATACACTTTTTGATCATTTTCCCAGATTTTATATAAACGGTTAATGTGTTGACTGTTGATATGAATAGATGATTACATAAACTATATTAATAAATTACCTTTAACAGACTCCACCGCATTGTTCTTTTTATCTTCAGAAATTTCACCACAGCCTGTAATTTTTACCAGCCCAGAAGGTTTTCCATCCTGTGTTCCCAACTGCTCAATCTTTTTGACAGTTTCCATTCCTTTTACTACCTTTCCGAAAACAACATGTTTCCTAACATATAACCAATAGAACAAGGGTTAATAAGAATGATCCATTAAGCAACAGCTAACAAAATTCACACTTTTAATTCCAGTTCATTTCATGTCCTCAAAGAAGACAAATTGTTAAAAGGGTAAATTGCGTTAGAAGATCTTAGAAGTGGCCGGGCCAAGTCTGCACCAAAAAGAGCTCGTCCAGACATTTTTTATTGTAACGTCTTCGAAAAAACAAACAGTATGCAGATGGCAATATCTGCGCGTGGTCTGCGTGGCGCAGACAACAAGGGTTAATAAGAATGATCCATTAAGCAACAGCTAACAAAAATCATTATTTCAATTCCAGTTCATTTCATGTCCTCAAAGAAGACAAATTGTTAAAAGGATAAATTGCGTTAGAAGATCTTAGAAGTGGCCGGGCCAAGTCTGTACCAAGAAGAGCTCGTCTAGACATTTTTTAATGTAACGTCTTCGTAAAAACAAACATTATGCAGATGGCAATATCTGCGCGTGGTCTACGCGGCGCAGACAGAAGAGCCTGCGCAGCCCTTTTTCAAAAAAACAAACAGCACCTAAATCCCATATTCAGTTATAAATTCACAATGTAATCTCTTAAATGTTGATTTTGGAAGTACTGAAGCACTTCTCCTAAAAAATGACTTGCAATCCATTCATTTAATGTGCAATTTACTCTAATTATAATGATATGCTCATAACTCTTAACCGGTCAAGACTTATGAATTACCCATCAAGATGGGGTTGACGTTTGAAGATTATAAAGAACTGAGATCCATTTGTATTTGGGCCGCTATTTGCCATAGATAGCATTCCGGGTCCACTATGTTCCAGTTTAAAATTCTCATCTACAAAACCGATGAAAATATTAGTGCTAAAATGAACAATAATAGTTAATAAATGTAAAATCTTTAAAACACTGAACATAAAAAATTAAAATGAACACTTTTATAATGTACCTGCGAACTTTCCTCCATAGATGCTTTCCCCACCGGTGCCTGCAAACCATCAAAAGATCACGCCTTACGAATCTGGCATGTCATAAATGACTTTTTCACTCTTACCAAAACAAGATTTAACTAAAATGCATACCATTTTGCTTCGAAAAATCACCTCCCTGCATCAATGAGAAAAGTTATTTTACCAGTTTTTACATTAAAAAAGTGTAAGATTTAGGGTTTAAACCAGCCGAGCTGCTCGTGAACTACTCAAGTTCGACTCGCTAAAACCTCAAATCAATCCGAAATTGAGATTCAGACACAAGTCTAGAAACGGAACAAGCTCAAACTTGGCTCAGCTCGTTTACACCGCTAAAATTCTTTATGAAAATGCCAATCTCGAGGTAAATTAACTATATAAATTCATCCCTATATCTAAAAAAAAACTATTACGCTTTATGCATTTATGATCGTGCATCGATAAAAACCTTAATCACACAACTTTAAACAAAATTTGCATGTTCTTAGCTATTTGATGAAGACAAACATATAAACATACTTGAGCCATGAACCCTGTAATTATACGATGAAACACAACTCCTTTGTAGTGCAACGGTTTTCCAGTAGTGCTTCCAACTCCCTTCTCCCCTAGACATACAACAATAACATAACCAATAATCACAATCCAAACCGCAAACGCACGTCTCTTTTACACCATATACCTGTACAAAGCGCTCGAAAATTCTCAGCCGTTTTCGGCACAACATCAGCAAAAAGCTGCAATTTCCAAACCATTAATTCCCATTAACATCTCAAATCCACAATACTAACTAAACAAACGAAAATAACATTTTTGCAGCGTTACGGACCTCGATTACTAGCCGTTCGACAGGACTTCCATCAATGGATATATCCAAGAACACACAGGGATTATTCTTCTTCTTACTCATTTCTTCACAATGCAGATCCTAAACTACACAATTATAAGTTAATAAAAATGTAAAGGGTTTTACAGTTAAGATAAATAGTAAAACCCTAAACCCTAGCAGTGGCAGATTAATATAGGTATTAGTTTTTAATATGATTTGAGTAATAATATTTGTGTCAAGATGAGAATATTATTAATAACATAGAGATGTGAAAAGGAGAATGGAAGATCTGATGGGTTGATTAAAAGATTGAAGTGAAAGAAGACATAAGGTGAATGGGTCGATTAATATTATAAAGGATGTAATAATTTATTTAAGAAAATAAAGGAAGATGTGAAAACGTGATGAGGGAATAAGATAGAGAAGAAACTTACCGGCGAACGGCGGAGGACGATGACGAAGTGACAGATTCTTGGTGGGTTTTTTTTCCTTTGTTATTTTTGCCTTTATTCTTTGTAGGACTCGAAACGAGCCGAGCAGCTCGTGAGTCACTCGAGCTCGGCTTGGTGAAAACAACTCAAAATGAATTGAGTCTTATTCAGTCCAAGCTGAGCATGAACTTAAAACAAAGCTCATTTATTAATCGAGCTCGAGCCTGACATGTGAAGCTCATGAGACTCGTCGAGCTTTAGTATAATTGTTAGGATCTGAGTATTGGATTGTTTTGATTAATGATGTAATATGAATGAAGTATAAATGGAAAGTGCAGCGGAATAAAGAATAATCAAAACATAGAGAATAATTGTTATCAATCGAAAGCTTTCATTAAAGTTGAAAGATTACAAAGGTACAATTATCACTCCCCCTCGGCCTGATCACTCAGAGTTTGTTTGTCTTAGAGAGAATGACGAGTGACCAATAGAACAGTACAAGTACTGTTCTATTTATAGACAAGTACAAACCTCTGATGATCACATAGCTGACGTCACCTAGAAAGCGACCCCTAACTGACTAACAAACTACAACATCTGATAAACAATAAACTACTGTTACATTGAAACTACTGAAGGGAAACTCTGTTAAGCTATAAACTCTGATGTCTTCTTAACATCTGTTGAACCAAAGTGCTGTTGGTTCAACAGACCTTTGTTCTTCAGATCTTGATCAGTACTTGTTCTTTATCAGACTTTTGCTCTTCAGACTTTCTTCATCAGACCTTTCATCAGCAGCAGTTGTCTTGTATCAGTTGTTTAAGCATCAGCAGTTTGGAGTCAGCAGTTCTTTGGAGGAAGCTTTCTTGTAAACTCTGTTATTTATTCTTGATCAACACTTAGTATATTTTGGCTTTCAATCATCTGTTCTTCTCCAGGTCAGCAGACCCAACAATCTCCCCCTAGAACAGATGATGCCAAAACTCTGCTTTATTCTTGATCTTTATTCCTCATCAGACTTTCTCTAATTTGCCCTTTTAGTTGCAATTCAAAGTGCAGAGAGAAGAGGTCTTCAGCATCTCTATCCAGTGTCAAGTTTAGAAGTGACTGGAGATCTTCAGCACTTAGGCCAGGTGCCTCATCCATGCTCAACTTCTGAACACTACCATCTGATCTGAGCAATGTCAATTCATGGGTCTCTTTATCAGACTTCCATTTTAGAATTTTAGAATCAGAGGAGTGACTGGGATGCATCTTTATTTTGGATGAGTTTGGTGATGGTGGCCTTCCAATGAGTTCTCTGAGCCTGTCTGACACAGGATCAGAAAAAGATCTGATTTGGTTCAAGATCCCCTCTTTCACATAAGTATTAGTGAACTTCCTTGTGTCTTCTTCAGACATTTCCTTCTGCTTCTTGTATTGCCTTTGAGCAGCAATAGATAGATCAGAGGTTGCAAGCAAGCTATCTAATGTGAAGGCCTGAGAGGGTTTCTTGGGAGCATCATCATACACTGGTTTTCTTGGAAGATCAGGGTTGGTCTTTCTTTCTTGTTCAAGCTTTTTATATGTCTCAATTAGCCTGATTTCTGACCATCTGGCAACAGATTTCATCTCTCCATACTTAGCTGCTACAAGCTCTTGTCTCATTCTTCTGAATTTCAAGGCTCTAGCTTCATCTCTCCCCTTTTTGAAGTCAGGGGCAGAGACCTTAGCAGGAGGATTCTTGGCCATGTTCTCTATTCTGATTAGTTCTTCTCTTAGAGCATGTGTGGTCCAGCCTGTAAATTGATTCTTTGTTGCTTTATAAGGCTTGGATGCCAAGATCTGTTCCAGCAGTGAATCCCTTACTTCCATCTCCAAGTGTCTGCTGAGAGGCATGGTTGACATGGAGTTGCTCAGGGTCTTAGCATAGTCTTCAATCCTTCTGAGTTTGCTAAGCTCTGCTGAATGGATGCCCTGAGCAGTCCTGTCATCCTTCCCTTTGCACTTCTCTTTGATGACAGCATCAGCCTGTTCACCCTTGTATTTGAGATATGTGTCTAGATTAGGTGGAACAGGGAAGCCTTTAAGAGATGGGAAGGATCTTTCTGATGGCTGATCAGTATTATAGAAGGATTGAAGTTCCCCCTTGATTAAATCCAACTCAAGGGGATACTTCTCAGCCAATGGGGTGATGGTTGGTGGTGGTCTGTGTGATCTGAATTGGTCAGTGTGTGGTGAGTAAGATGAGAGTGGAATGGCATTGACTGGTGTGGATGTGATTGGGGTGTTAGGTGGTGTGTTGTGAATGTTTTCATCTTGTATAACAAAGGTGGATTTCCTTTTTCTGCTATACAAGATTTTGGGTGAGGATGAGGATGTAGCAGTGGATTGAGAAACATCTGTTGGTCCTTTTGTGGAACCAGCAGTTGTTTGGGTTTTAGGTTGTGATGAAGTAGGTTTGGGAGTTGGTTGAGTTGTGGTTGGTTTAGTGACTGGTTTGGTTACTGGTTTGGGTTGTGCAGATGTTTTAGCAGTGGTTTTAGTTTCAGTTGTTTTAGGTGCAGTGGTTTGGGTAACAAAGGTTGTGGTGGCAGTGGTTTGTGGAGCAGTGGTTGTGGTAACAGGTGTTTGTACAACAGGAGTTTCAGCAGTTAATTTGGAAGGTGGTTTTCTAGTGTGTTTGGCTGGCATTTTCCTTCTCTTTGAAGTGCCCACATCTTCCACTTCCTGTTGCTGTTCCTTTTTCAGTTGTACCAACCTCTCTGCCTTTACCTCCAATGTGTCAGCCCTTTTCATTTTGTCTTCAGCAGCCTTTTCAGCTCTTTCATTAGCTGAAGTGTCAACTTCTTTTGCCTTTGATGCTGGAGCTGGTTCAGAGACAGGGAACTGAACATTTGGTTGTTGTGTTTGTGGAGCTGATTTGGGTGACCCTGGTTTGTCAGCAGTTGGCTTCTTCCCTTTTTGTGTTTTTAGTTTTGGTAGCCTATCTCTGCCACTCTCCCCCTTTTTGGCATCATCAGCAGTGAATTCATCATCATCTTCATCTCTGAGAATTGTGGTAGGGGCAGAGCCAGTGGTCTTCAGCAAGTGGTCTTTGATCACCTTGATATCAGCCTTTGTATCATTGAATCTGGCATCAACCATGTTTCTGATCACAGTCATGTAGGTTTCTTGTGTCTGATCTGCTAATTTTCGATGAGCTATGATGATGGGGGAAACAGATTTCCATAGCTCATTAGCAACATCAGCAGTTGATGGTTGACTCTTTGTAAAGTTATTCAATGTTTCCAAAATTGTCTTGACATCAGATTTGATGTCAGCAACAGAGGATTCAAGGTTTTGAACTTTAACCGTCAATTCTTGTAATTTTGACTCATCACCTAAATTAATAGGATCATCTGAGTCCCTACCAGAGGTAGTTTTAGCTGGTTCAGTCCTAGGAGGTGAGTCCATGGAGAAAGAACCTGCTGCCCCTTGGTCTTGGTTCTGGGGACTTCCAACTGTTTTTGGAGACACAATTGTGTCTTCAGCAGTTGTTGCCTTCAAGGAAGTCTTAGCAATGTAACCACTGTCCTGCTGTGAGACAATGGTCTCAACAGCAGTAGTGGCTGCTTCTCTTGAAACCTCATCAGAAGTAACATGTACTTCTGGGAGTATAACCTCCTCATCTGTTTGTGGGATGGCTGATTGATTTTCCTCAGTCCCAGTCACTGGTAGTGGCATACTCTCAGTGATAGGTGATTGAGAGGAACTGGGGTTGTCCTGAGTTTTATCAATAGCCTCAAACAGGGGTTGCATTGTTGGTGGGACATGTGGTGGTGATGTAGGTGGAGTAACAAGCTGATTAGCCCTGGGAGATGGGCTTGTAAACATATGATCAAGTGACTCATATGTCTCAGTTTGAGGTTCCCTTTGGCTTACAACAAGTTCCTTTTGTGAGGAATCTTGAGGAGTTTGCTTGGGTTGAGATATCTCCAACTGTTGTGAGGAAGTAACAACAGTGGTTTCATGTTGCTTTGGTGATGCAACAGGGTTAGCTTCTGGTATCTCATCTTCCAGAAGTCCCTTTTTGGGTTTGGTGGTTGTTTTGGTGGATGGACGTTTTCTTTTGGTGGCTGGTGTGGGTTTCACAGCACTGGATGAAGTGCCATGATCACCAGGAGCAGTGGGCTCACCAACAGAGGTTTCAACAACAGTTGTTGTCTTTGTCCTCTTTGGTTGTGTTTTGGAAACTTTTTGAACTTTTTGTGCTTTTTCTTGGGTTGAAGAACCCAGCATTCTAGTAAAAGTTTCATCAGTTAAACTTTTCATTTTAAATGACTCTCCCTTTTGAAAATCCTTTTCAGGTAAAAGCTTTTGTAGAATTACACTTAGAATTCTAGGGTAGAGCAGAAAAGCATTGTTTGAGCCAGATTTTATGGCTTTCACATTTGATACCAAGTCTGAAAACAATCCCTGAGATAGGTTGAAGTCAGAGTCTGACAACATAGCATATCCCAAGTATTGTATCCTCAATGGGATTTCATTGAAGGATGTAGTCTTGGCAGAGGCACAGAGGAGGAGGGTATGGAAGAAAAATTTCATGACTGGTGGGAAAAACTTTTTATATAGTGTGGAACCAGTCATTTGAGCATCATACCCCCTCTCTTGAAACTCAGTGTGAAGCTCTGTTTTTGGAAAAGTTTCCATACCTGACAAATCGTTCAGTGAGAAGGTAGTGGAGATGATCTCAGGGGTTATGGCAATACTGGTGGCTCCAATTTTTGAAATTATGGACGTAGGTTTTTTGTCTTGGTATAAAACCTCAGCAGTTGCCCAAAATTCTTGGAGTGTTTCTAGGTGAATGGGGGCATCAGCAACAAGAATATTTTTATATTTCGAGTTATTGATGATGTCAATGGTGGAATGAAATGGTGTGTTGTCTTCGGTTTTAACCAAATATGGAAGGAAATTGTGAGTGGCTTTTGTTTGAAGTTCCATTTTAATGGATGTTGATTATGAAAGTAATGATCTTTGATTGAGGGTTATGAGGAAGACGAAAGCGGTTTTTAGTATTTTGAATACAATGAGACAGTAAAACTGCTGTTGGGGGAAAGAACAGGGTTTTATAGGCACTGGTGAAACCGCTGATGTGGCAAACATCTGATGGTTGAAACATCTGGTGGCAGACAGCTGTTTTGTTAAACCTCTGTTGCCAACCTCTGTTGTTTAACCAAAAGACTGATGAAAACAGTTGTTTTATCTGATCAGATGTTTGAAACAGATTTTTCAACCAACAGTGGTTGTTTTACCTGATCAGATGTTTGAAACAGATTTTTCAACTAACAGTGGTTTTAATAAAACAGTGGTTGTTTTATCTGAATCAGTGGTTTTAAAACAGATTTTTCAACCAAAGTGTTATTTTAGCAAGATTTGATTTTCTGAAACATTTTAATGTTTTATTGAAAACATTTTTGTTGTTTTTAATCCATGTTTAACATTCCAATTCGAGAGATCAGATTTGTGAAGGTAGATGTATCTAAAGCTTTTGTCAGCACATCTGCCAACTGATCCTCTGTTGGAACATGGTGCAGAGAAATCAAACCTTTTTCATAGCTATCCCTGACAAAATGATGTCTGATATCTATGTGCTTGGTGGTTGAGTGTGAGACTGGATTTTTGATGATATTTTCAGCAGCTTGGCTATCCAACATGAGTGGAGTCCTAAGTGCTGTTACCCCAAAGTCCAGTAGTTGATTTTGAAGCCACATAAGTTGGGCTGTACAGCTTGCAGCAGCAATGTATTCAGCTTCAGCAGTAGATGTTGAAACAGCTGCTTGCTTTTTGCTTTGCCAAGAAACTAAGGCATTCCCTAGAAACTGGCACCCTCCTGATGTGGACTTCCTTGTGGTATGGCAGCCAGCAAAATCACTATCTGAATAACCTGAAAGCTCAATGTTTCCATTAGCAGGATACCAGATACCAAGTGTGGGAGCACCTTTTAGGTATCTGAAGATCCTTTTCACAGCAATAAGGTTAGACTTTCTAGGAGAAGCCTGAGATCTAGCACACACACAGGTTGCAAACATAATGTCTGGCCTGGATGCTGTTAAGTACAATAAAGACCCAATCATGCATCTATAATGTGTCTGATCAACAAGTTCATCCTTTTCATCATCAGTGAGTGGCTTGACAGTGCTCATGGGTGTACTACATGGCTTACAATCATTCATCTCAAATTTTGTTAACAAGTTTTTCACATACTTGTTTTGATGAATGAAAGTACCATTTTGCAGTTGCTTTACTTGGAGACCAAGAAAGCACTGAAGTTCACCCATAGCACTCATTTCAAACTCTGCTGTCATGAGTTCCCTAAACTCCTCACACATTTTATTACATGTGGATCCAAAAATGATGTCATCCACATATATTTGAACAATCATTAAGTCTTTTCCTTTCCATTTTAAAAACAAGGTTTTGTCAATTTTACCTCTAGTGAAACCAATGGATAAGAGAAAAGTAGAGAGAGTTTCATACCAGGCTCTTGGTGCTTGTTTGAGTCCATACAATGCTTTGTTAAGCTTGTAGACATGATCAGGATGGAATGTGTCTTCAAAACCAGGTGGTTGACATACATAGACCTCCTCCTGAATTTTGCCATATAGGAAGGCACACTTGATGTCCATCTGAAACACCTTGATGTTGTGGTTGACAGCAAAGGCTAAGAAGAGTCTGATTGCCTCTAGCCTTGCTACAGGGGCAAAGGTTTCATCATAGTCAATCCCCTCTTCCTGTCTGAAGCCTTGAACCACTAACCTGGCTTTGTTCTTGACAACTATACCCCTTTCATCAGTTTTGTTTTTGAAGACCCACTTTGTGCCAATAGGATAGGCATCCTTAGGCAGTGGTACAAGTTCCCATACTTGTTGTCTTTTAAACTGAAGGAGTTCTTCTTGCATGGCTTCCACCCAACTGTTGTCTTTTAGTGCCTCTTGGTACTTGACAGGTTGTGTAAGGGATTGAAAACCTGCAAAAAGACAGATGTTTGAAGATTGGCTCCTTGTGAGCACACCTTCTCTGATGTTGCCAATGATTTGATCTGGTGGATGAGCTCTTAGGTAGATTAAATCTCCCTGATATGGTATGATGGCATTTTGTGGTGAAGGACAGAGGTTTGGAGACTCTGTTGTCATATCATCTGTTGGCACTTCTGAAGAGGCAACAGATGTTTGAAATGGAGGTGGAGGAATGGGTCCAAGTGGTGTAAGATTGGACTGACTTTTGTCAACAGATGATTGACTCTTGTCAACAGATGATTGAACAGTGGATTGGCTGGGTGAATCAGTGGATTGAAGATAAGACTGGCCAACAGTGGCTGACTCAGCTGTGACAGAGTTTTGACAGTTGTTTTGAACCACTGCTTCCTCTGATACATGATAGACATTGTAGTGGTCTGGAACCACAACATCTATTCTGTAATCTTGTTGTGAAGATTGTGGGGTACCTGCAGGGTTAGTTTTGACAGTAATATCTTCAAATTTGAATTTATCTAAATCAAACAACTCAGCAGGGTTTGCTGGGATTTTTAAAGAAGAAAGTTCATTGAACTTTACATTCAGAGTTTCTTCTATTGTTTTAGTCCTTGTGTTAAACACTTTATAGGCCTTTGCAATAGAAGAATACCCCAGAAAATATCCACAATCCACTTTGGCTGCAAATTTTGAAATGGAATCTTTAAGATTTAAAATGAAACATGGGCAGCCAAAGATTTTGAAAAATGATATCAGTGGTTTGATTTTAAACAGAATTTCATAAGCAGTCTTTTGATGTCTAGGGTTGATTAAAACTCTGTTTTGAACATAACAAGCAGTGTTTACAGCTTCTGCCCAAAAGGACAGAGGTAAACCAGAATCTGCTAGCATTGTTCTTGCAGCCTCAATAAGAGTCCTGTTCTTCCTTTCAACCACCCCATTCTGTTCTGGTGTTCTTGGAATGCTGTACTGCCTTACAATCCCTTTTGACACACAGAAATCATCTAACTCCTTATTTTTAAACTCTGTTCCATTGTCACTCCTAAAGACTTTTACTGGCAAGTCATATTGTTTTTCAACTTTGGTAACAAAGTCCTTCAAGATACCTGCAGTCTCATCTTTAGAGTGTAAAAAGTAAGTCCATGTAAACCTAGAAAAATCATCAACTATGACAAGACAAAATCTTTTCCTTCTTAGACTCATGATTTTTACAGGGCCAAACAAGTCCATGTGCAACATTTGTAGACATTGACTGGTTTTGGACTCATCAATGGATTTGTAAGAGCTTTTATGTTGTTTGCCTTTTAAACAGGAAACACAATGCTCATCACACTTGAATTCTTTTGATGGTAAACCTCTGACAAGGTTTTGTTTGGAGAGTGAGTTGATAGTTTGAAGGTTGGTGTGACCAAGTCTCCTATGCCACAATTCTGTCTCTTTTGTAGAGGCAGCTGAGAACAGACAGACATTTGCAGTAGGATTATCCTTCAACATATCAACCACATACACATTGCCACTTCTGTGAGCAACAAGTTGTGCTTTGCTCTCAGCAATGATGGTGTTAATCTTTTCAACAGCCTCTGGGCCAACAATCTTACACGTTTGCTTAGTGAAGAATGACCCAAAGCCTTTGTCACTCATTTGTGATACACTAAGTAGATTAAATTTTAGATTGTCTATTAGATTAACATTTTCAAACTTAAGTCTCCCTGCTTTGACAGTACCAGAACCCAACACTTTACCTTTAGAATCATTACCAAAGGATATATCACCCCCTCCATGAGCAAGAAAGTCCAGAAGAAGGGCTCTACATCCAGTCATGTGCCTGGAGCCTCCACTATCAACATACCATAAACTGTCTAAACAAGCAGAAGCTCCCTGCACATCAGTAAGGATTTTAGTTTTGGTGAATGTCCAAAGCCAAATTGGCTTTGGATGGGTCCTTAGCTGTCTCAGCCTTAAGTTGAGAAGAATGATCAGTGGTTTGGACTAGCTTTTGAACTAGATTCAACAGCTGCATTTGACCATTTGCCAGTGCTTGTATCTCAACACTTGGTCCAGCAGAGGTTTGATCATTTCCTATCAGTTGATGAAAACCATGAGGATGTCTGTTCACTTTTGGTTTTGAAGGCCTCTTGGGCTCATCATAAACATGTGGCAGACGATGACAAGTGGGTTGTCCATATCCTCTTGGTAATCAGTTAACAGGTGGAGCATCTGTTACCTGAACCTCTCTGGGAGCAGAGTTTTTGTTCAGACTTTGGGTAACAGATGTTTGGACAGATTCAAAAGTCTGTTTGGATTTTCCTTTTGAAGTACTCATCACTTGACTCTCCAGAGTTTTAGCTTTATACTCTTTTATCTTTTCATCAAAATTTTTGAGATATAAGCACTCTTTTGTTTTGTGATTCTTTTTCTTGCAGATTGCACATTCTTTAGATTTTGAATCATTTAAACTTGTTGTTTTGTTGATGTCATATGCTTTTAGAAGAAAACAGTTTTTGGTGACATGGTTCTTCTTTTCACAAAAATCACAAAACAAGTTGTTCTTTGCTTTCCCTTTTTCTTTCTTCTTTTCAACAGATGTTTCATCATCTGTTGGAAGACTTACTAGAGGGATAACCTTGGCTTGTGGTGCCATTTTGCCATCAGAGGTTTTGAAGGTCATTGGTTTGAAATTTTCAAGGACTTCACACTCATCTGACCATGTTGGTTTGAATTGATATTTCTCAATTTCATCAAATGAGGGTGTACCTTCCAACTTTTCAAGAATGATTTTCTTGCCATTGGGTTCAGTAACCTTGATTTCTTGACCTTTTGAGTTTGTAGGGATGACCTCAACCAACTGTGGTTCCTTTTTGTCAGTGGTTTGTGAAACTTGATCAGTGGTTTTAAAACCAAACCCAAATTTCACATGACTTTTAGATTGTTGGTTGACAATCATCTCAAAACCCTTTGATGATTCCACCCATTTCTGACATTCAACTTGGGTGGACTCAAGCTCCTTCTTACAACTATGATATTTTGTTATCATAGTCTGAAGCTGGTCTTTGGTTATGCTTGCTTCATGTTTTAGACTACTGATTTCAGACTCTTTTTCAGATATTTTTGATTTTAACTCTTTTGTTAATTTTTCAACCTGAATTTCTGAATCCAAAATTTTCTTTCTAAAGTTTTCATTCACCTCTTTTATCTTAGCAAATGCTACAATACATTTGTCTGAGCACAAGTCATTTAAGATTTGAGGAGATACCTTAGCAGCAGCCATCAAGGCACAGTTACACTGGCAGTCACAGTCATCACTACCCCAGGGGTCTGATAGATTCACAACCTCCACTTCAGATTCTTCAGCTGAAACAATCTCACCAACAACACCATCAGTCACATTTTCAGACATAGACACCACTTCCTCAGAATCAGTCTCTTCAACAATTGTTTCTAGTGCCATAAAACAAAAATCCTTTTCAGTGTTGGCAACTAGGGCAATGTTGTCATCTGTTATCTCATCTGGTAGACTGCTCCAATCAACAAAGCCTTGAGTAAAGAAACTCTGTTGACCTGGTTGACTGGTCTCTGCAGGAGCAGAGGGTGGAGTAACAGTCATTGGCACAGGGGCCTGAGCAACAGGTGTTTGAACATAGTGATACTGAGGAACAGTGGTTTGGACATAGTGCACAGGAACAGTGGTTTGGGTCTGTGCAAAGTGAGCAGTGTTTTGCACATTAGGTACATTAGGGATGGTCTGATAAGTGTTGGTCTGTGGTCTTTGATTTGGATAGGTGATCATAGGAACTCCATTTTGACTCCTACACTCCCTAGCAAAATGACCCATTCTATGACACTTGTAACACTTCATCTTTGATTTATCCAACCCAACCTTTGACCCACCATGTAAACCTGGGAACCTCCTGCCAGTTTTCTTATAGAAGTTATTTGTTCTAATACTGAGCAGGGCAACCTGATGTAAGATGTCCATTTCTTCTAGGTCCAAAGGGTCAATGTATTGCAAGTCATTGTACACAAAAGATGTATTATCAGAAGCCTGGATGTCACCACTGGCTGTGAAAGCACAGTTGTTTGGTGATGAGTAAGAATCATTATTGAAACCAGTTGTTATGTCAATGTAATGATCATAACTCTGATCCTTACTACTTCCAGAACCATCATCCTGACCCAACAGTGCAGTATTACCAAATACATAGTCATCTGACACTTTGCCAGAGTCCTGGAGCTTCTTTTTCTGGTTAAGCTCCCTTTCATAAGTCAGGAGCTTACCATGAAGCTGGGTCAGGGTTAGGTCTTTGAATCCGATAGAGTTTCTCATAACAATAGCTATAGTGTCCCATTTGTCCTGAAGTGATCTAAGAAACCTATGATTCAGTGTTGAATTAGGAAAAGTTAGACCAACCAGTTTTAGTTCACTAATTAGACAGTTAAACCTTTCAAACTGTTGTGTTAATGACTCCCCTTTTATGTGACTAAACGTTTCATATTGTTGGTTAAGTATTTCACGGTTGTTTTCAATCACATCATCAGTTCCCCCGAATTGCTCTTTAAGAGCATCCCACAATTCTTTAGCACTATTGCAGTGCAAGAGACCGGCATAGATATCATTCGGCAGTGCCATGGCTACTATGCTGAAAGCCTTGGCATCTAGCTCGATTTTTTGAAAATCTTGCTCTGAGTAGTTCTCAACACTCTTTGGTACTTGGATCTTTGGATCCTCGGCACTCGGTACCATTGGAACATGTGGTCCAAATACTACCGATTTCCAGCACCCTGTGTTCTGTTGTGCTAACACATGAGCTACCCGACGCTGCCAGATGTTGTATTCTGACCTGACAAGCATCGGTGGCTTGTTGTGTGTGCCAGTGTTGTGTGGATCTTGATTAAGTGAAGTCATTCTCTTGGTTTTTCAAAAACAAAGTCTGTTTACTAACTGTTGAAACGAAAATAAACTATTACTCTGTTTTAACCCGACAAACAAACGATATCAATAATTGTGAGCTGATCTGTGTATTAAACTGATTGATTAGATCAGATTTAATTGACCTAGCTCTGATACCAATTGTTAGGATCTGAGTATTGGATTGTTTTGATTAATGATGTAATATGAATGAAGTATAAATGGAAAGTGCAGCGGAATAAAGAATAATCAAAACATAGAGAATAATTGTTATCAATCGAAAGCTTTCATTAAAGTTGAAAGATTACAAAGGTACAATTATCACTCCCCCTCAGCCTGATCACTCAGAGTTTGTTTGTCTTAGAGAGAATGACGAGTGACCAATAGAACAGTACAAGTACTGTTCTATTTATAGACAAGTACAAACCTCTGATGATCACATAGCTGACGTCACCTAGAAAGCGACCCCTAACTGACTAACAAACTACAACATCTGATAAACAATAAACTACTGTTACATTGAAACTACTGAAGGGAAACTCTGTTAAGCTATAAACTCTGATGTCTTCTTAACATCTGTTGAACCAAAGTGCTGTTGGTTCAACAGACCTTTGTTCTTCAGATCTTGATCAGTACTTGTTCTTTATCAGACTTTTGCTCTTCAGACTTTCTTCATCAGACCTTTCATCAGCAGCAGTTGTCTTGTATCAGTTGTTTAAGCATCAGCAATTTGGAGTCAGCAGTTCTTTGGAGGAAGCTTTCTTGTAAACTCTGTTATTTATTCTTGATCAACACTTAGTATATTTTGGCTTTCAATCATCTGTTCTTCTCCAGGTCAGCAGACCCAACAATAATATTAGTTTATTTTAATATTTACTTCATCATTTAAGTTTGTTTACTAAACGAGCTCGAGGTAAGCTTCATTTATCGAGCTTTGAGCCTATTATTTATATTATTTGTATTTAATATATTAACTAATAGATAGTAAACGAGTCGAGCTTGAGCTTAAGAAATTTCTAACGAGTTCGAGCTTTAAAAACAAATCTCTAAACGAGCTGATTTCGGGATCAGCTCAGCTAGGGTTGTTCACGAGCCGAGCCGATCCGAACGGAGCTTTGCTCGTGCTTGGCTCGTTTACAAACTGAACTGAGCGGAGCGGCTCGTTTATAATCGAGCCAAAAATCGAACGAGCATTCTTCAAGCGAAAATTTTCCGAGCAAGCGCCGAGCGAGAATCGAGCGGAGAATAATATAGACGATTATAAAATTGGGTTGTTTCCTTCGATGTTTTCATTTTCAGGTGACAACTAAGGTCAAAATGTCTGATGATAACACTAATATTGAGATCCCAGTGTCCAAGGATGAGGCTTAGATTGAGGCTGGTGAGGTGATGAGCATACATCAGACAACAGTTGTTGCATTGTGACGTAGGTGTGATATCAAGCGACAATTAGCGATGGACGACTATTAACATAAAATGATTGTGATAACCAAAGTTAAAACTAGAATAAACCCTTGTCCAATCATAATCCAATAATTTTGGATCAAATGCTAGTGTTGTGTGGTGCTAAAACAAGTGTATCGTTAAGCTATCAATTAACAAAGGAACAACTCAAGCTATTTGCATGAATTATTATGTATCCTAAAAATATGGATTGAAATAGATAGTTGATTCAATGGTGTTAGTACTTAAAACTCAAGCTATTTGCATGAAATTTTAATGATTTATGTCTTAATTGTTCAACTATTTATACAACTAATACAATTAAGAGTAAGGGGTTGTTTGGTTGATTAAGTGTTGAATCATTAAGAGGTCTGAACAGTTAAAAGGCTCTGAATAATTAAGTGTTGAATGGTTCAGCTCTTAACCATTCTATTCAAAGCTTTTTTTAGATTAAAACAAACAGTCTAAATTTTGAATCACTCAAAGCTGAATGGTTCAGAGCCTCATTAAGAGGTTACCAAACATGCCCTAAGATCATGCTTTATTTTGCAAAACCATAACATTATAAAAACGTGAAGTAAATGGCATCAAGATAAAGACACACCCATGACAAATAAGCATACTCAGCAAGAACTAAAGAATCAAACCGGTAAAATCCAGGTAGAGCATGATAGTATCCTTGTAGCTACTAAACAAGAACTAAAGAATCAAACCAGAAGGATTTAAAAGATGATTGAAGGTTTTCATTCCTATTTTTCTCCCATAGGGATACCACCCAAAACCGGCCTAGGGGCGAGTGGAGCTAAAACCTAGGTTAGACTCCATTGTAACTAGATAGTAAAACGTGTCTTATATAGGATTTTGGGTCATTGCAACACACTCAACTCATGATCAAGGCACATTTCTAGCACCGTTTGTTTACACTGCTTTCCCCATGCTTAGTATGACATTCTTGCCAAGTTTCATCAAGTGCAGTGCGCCCATAAGATGACAACAACACGTTCACCCACATGGGTTTGTAACTTGTAGAGTCTACAGAATCGAATTACCCAATCAAAATCTTGAGATGAGGTAAATATGTATGTGTGCAAAGCTCTCCAAGTTTGTTGATTTTTCCTCATTTTTGCTTATTTTGTTGTCTTTCATTTTTTTTTTCTTTAAAACAAAAGATATTTAAAAAAAAAACATAGTAGATAATGCTATACGAAGTATAAAATGATACATACATGTTTAATATGTAAGATATTAGCAATGGGTTATTCAGATCGGTCGTTGGACCCATATTTACGTACTAGCTTTTATCCCGGAAGCGTCCCGGGGTTGAAAAATATAACAATTCTAATAATACTAATAGTAATAATTATTACTCTTGTAATTAAATAAATAAAAAAAATGACCTTGCTATAAGGTGACAACATGTGTTGCAGTATTGCGCGATTCTTTCTTCTAGCTTCTCTTGATGAAATATACTTATGCATCTTTAGAAGAGTAAAATTCCAATGATATCATGGCAATTGGGCTGAATTTCAACATCGTAGATAAGAACCTGGTTTAAAAAAAACATGATTAATGAATAACCTGAACACTTTGTGTTTTTTTTCCTGTATGAACGAAACCCCACAAAAATAGTCATTTTTTTCTCCGTTTTTTATATCACTATGCTACTCGCTGGAAAGATAATAAAACGCTTGTTAATTCGGTGTAATTTTTTTCTTTAAAAAATCCCGTATATAAAAGATATTAACGTTTAAAAATTATGGGAGGAAAATAAGAGAGAAAAATTAAATTTGTTTTTAAATTTTTTTTCTAAAATAACTTAATTTAATTTTAGTAGATTAGGTTTTATATTATTATTTTTAATTTGTCACATGACATGGCACACTCAAGAAGGAGAATGTCTCCTTAAGACTAGTGGGTGTGGAGAGGGGTGGCATTTTCATAATGGGCCGCCACGTAGGCGCCACATAAGAGTGGGAGGAGAAGCATCTTGATGATGGGCCTCTAAGGGGGTGGTGTGCACTATGATGACGGGCCTCCTCATTGGTCAGAATTATTAAAATAATAAAAAAATCAATTAACAAACTAATAAATGGCACGGCATCAACGGCAAAATTCTGCCACCCATGCCGCCCCCCACTCCATGCCGCCCCAGGGGGGTGGTGTAGAGAGGCCCGGCATCTCGCTGCCCTCCCTATGCCGCCCCCCACACCCTCTAGTCTAAGTGTCATGTCATTAAAATTGTTTTATTTTATTATATATATATAGATGCATGGATTGAGCCGGCCCAAATATTTGTGGCCCATGGTATTAAACTTTAAGTTAAGAAGCTTTTATTTCTAGTTTCCTTCTTAAGCTTTTTTTTTTAAGTAACTTTCATTCAACAACGCCACGGCGGACCTCAAAGCAAGGACACCCGGGCAAACAACCGATTACATCGAATCCAAAGGATACTTACACCATGTTCTCCAATCGACATTTTTAATTCTAGTTCTATGTCTAAACCAAAAAAAACGAAGTCATCTTTATACTTTCCATCACTTCAATCGGTCTTCGGGACTTGTTGTTAAAGATACGAGCGTTCCTCTCCAACCAAATCATCCACAAAGTTGTAAAAACGATACCTCTTAGGACGTATTTTTTCGCTTTCGACAACGCTAGAGAATCAGTGGTTTGCACTATGTCCCGGATATCAAACGCAAACAAAGGGCTTAGTCGACACCAAACGCTTAATCTACTCCACAGCTCTGAAGAGAAGCTACACCCGGTGAACAGATGCAGCGCCGTTTCCTGACCCGTTTGGCACAAAACACACCAGTCATGTTGCAGATTGACGCCTCTTTTCAATAACTCAGTACAAGTAGGCAGCCGATCACGGACTGCTCTCCAAACCAATATCTTACACTTTAACAGCACCCATCCTTTCCTTCTTAAGCTTATTTAAAAAAAACATGGAAAATTGGAAATTTAATAAAAGGTTTAAATTACACGGCTACACGTTAAGAAAGCAAATGAGACAACCAACCATCAGCAATGTAACATGCTATTTTTAATATTTGTTTGACCCATCTTTATTATAATAAAATTTTGACCGTTTCAGTTTAACTAATATTTTACCTTTTGGGCCATCTTGATTTAATTCATTCATTTTCTTGGTTTAACATGTTTTTTTTTTTTTTTTGATACAGCATGTCATCATTTGACTTTGTGACCTAGCTATGATGTAAAAGTAAGTCGTATTTGTGAAGAGAGTGAGACACTAGCATAGTGTTAAGTATAGAGGAGAATGGATGCATACCTTCCTCCAATCCGTCTTTTGGCGTTGTTTATCAATAAACGAGGGAATTGTAGCGACAAGGGCTACCTTACACTATGGCATGCCTTGTTAGTTGTTAGATGGTCAATCCAATTCCTTGTATGGTTTGTTGGATAATATCAGCGTTTCATACCATGTCTCCCACGAACATACCACTGACTCTATGGTGTTAGAGTAAACTTAAAGATTTGTCAATGTTCTATTTTATCGTACACACTTCATCCATCGTTATGGACCATAAGTGGTCTAGCGAATACTTTTTACATATGATGACTTCAGAGCTTCACTCCCTTAATCAATATAGTTAGTTCGGATCTATATATAGCGGTTCATACTGGGTTACCTGAACAATTCTTAGCTTGTAGTATATGATTGCAATATTAACCTGATTTCCTCTTCAAGCAAACGCCGATTCATAGTTTTATTGAATTAACCTAGCTACCAAGTTATTATAATACAATATATTGATGAAGCATTTCATCAACCACAACTTTTATTTCATGAAACGGCATGATATATAATATATAAAGTTAGAGATTTTCATGTGATTTATTTTTGACTTGGTTCATGACTTGGTTCACCGAGTCACCAAATACATGTATTTTATTATTATTAGCTACAAACTTCTCATTATAATACTTAGTGGACGACTATTAAAAATTTTATTTCACTATCTATAATTCAATTTTTAATGATAATAGACATGTTTCCACAATAAAGGGCTACTTCTTATTTGACTAAACATTTCAAAAATTTGACCAGGATAAAGTCTGCTTAAAAGCTTTTGCTGTATCAAGTTGTACCTTATGCATCAATGATTGTAACTTTATTTTGAAGAATGTCATGACTCGTTCAATGCTTTAATAAAGGGTTTAGGCAGAACACCCCATCAATGTGTCATGGAACTTGTCCACCTCATGGACAGTCGATAATTCTTTATTGCAATTTTAAATACGTTATAGTCAAATATAAGTGTTATACTCGTACTTAATACCCATGACCTCTTGGTCTAGTGGTATGGTGTCTCCCTTACAAATGTGAGGTTGTGGGTTCAAACTTCAAAGCCTTACAAATGCAAGGTTAGATGGAAATAAGGTGGTACAAAATTTGTCGTTCAAAAAAAGAAAGTGTTATACTTAATATTATATAAAAGTAATTTTTGGTTAAAGATATAATAAATTAATAATATTTGTGATTCTATCACTTCCACATTTGACTACTACCCTATTGATCATTGACTTACGGAGTTTGTGAGCACTAAAGTGATCTTCGTTCATTACATATATTTTGATGATATTAGTAATTTAGTATGGCATATTATAACATGATGAATTGTTGAGTTCGTTTACGAATAAAAATAGTTACTTTTCATGTGTGTTAACACACATTTCGTGTTTGCAAATTACTTTATATGATATCTTATATAATATAAGTATTCGATTGTTTGAAACTTTCACCAACTGATGACGTTAATACCTTAATATTTTTATGATGAGCTGATATTGTGTGTACTGTGTAGGGTTGTCCAAAAAGCCCGTGGCTCGGAGCTCGCTCGGATTTAACTCAAAAAAACTCGCTTAATATTGCTCGGTTTAAAAGTGAGCTGAGCCGCCTCGGATTGGTTAGAAAATAAGCCTAGCTCGGCTCGGTTGGTAACGAGCTGAGCTAGCTCGGTTTGGCTCGGATTATTTACTTACAATTTTCTTGAGTTTCATGATGAGGGTTGTTGTTTATTTACTTATCAATCTACGCACCATAGTCATCATCGTTCCTACCCGCATCATCCACAGACCACAGTAATAAAAGTGTAAGGTTAATAGTAAAAGTAAAAGTTATGCCATAACGTGTCATCGCCTCCTTTAACAGTGTTGTCACTCCATCATTGTTTAGGTACGTGTCAAGTTAACAACTTCATTCTTTTTCTAGCGCCACGTGTGTTGTTGAAATTTGTACCGATGTTATATGCTTTCACTTCCTCCACCTCTTGCTATCCTCCTCTTCTCCATCCCCAGTTCCCCCATTGCTCTATTCAAGCTACCAACTCAACAACTAAGGAATAATCAACGTCTCCCTACTGGTCAAAACTCGGAACAATTCTTGGTAGAGCGAGAAAGGAATACCATTTTGAAGGGATAAGCAGTACAGTACAGGTGTACAGGTATGAGACACGCGTTATCAAAAGGGAAAGCCAAAGAAATAACCAGACAATTTAAACCTAACTATAGTTAAAAAAGAGTAAACCCCAGTTAGATAGTGCTAATCTTATCTTTAAATTAATGCATACTAACCAACCTCGAACCCGTGACTCAATGTAAAGGAAACCACAGCTTAAACCACTCCACCAACAAACCAAATTTGGTTTTTAAATGAAACAAACTAAATTTATTATCAAATAAACGTTGGGGAAAAGAAAAAAATAAAAGTGACCGCCCCTCTCAGCCAATTGAGAGGGGGTTGTACTATTCATCCAAGCCTTCAATAATACATAGTAAATTTTTAATATTTATTAATTTTATATACATATAATATATATACTATAAAAATATTAAAAATGAGGGGGAAATGCATGTTACATATTTAATATTTGTTAATAGTAGTATAGAGATTGTGTGTGTTTGGGATTGAATTTACATCTAATCAAGTTGTTTGAACAAATCGTAGCATAATGATAATTGTCTAAGTATGTGGGAGTCCAATTGAACATCTATTGCATATTTAGTGGGTTAATTCGTATGCTGATGAACTTATACCGTATTTCGTTGAAAATTTGAGACTTATTTTGTATTTGCTTGAACTTGATTTTAGGTTATAATGTATTAGGTTGAACTTATTTTAAACGTGCTATTTTGAACTACTGAATAATATTTTAGACCATTGAATTTTGAAAGCTATTTTTATTTTTTCTTTTTAAATTCGAGCCAAACTAAGCCGAGCTGAGCCGGCTCGGTTTAAAACCAAGTCAAGTTCGAGCTTTGATTTTCAGCTTGGTTTCAAATTCGAGCCGAGCCAGCTCGGTTTATAACCAAGCCAAGCCCGAGCTTGACCTGACTCGACACGACTCAGTTCGGCTAGGCTCATGAACACCCCTGCTTGTGTGTTGATCTTAGATTTTGAAGAGGCTGGATATAATTTGTTTAAATTAGTATTCAAGCCTACTTGAAGTCATGTTTTGTGTGGGAAAATTTATATTTTCTAAACACTACGGATCAACTATGCCTTTTTTTACTAGTATTTCATTTCAAGTAACTTAAGTTAGTTATTTTCGTCGAGACTGAACTTTTATCGGTAAACAATGATTTACCTATCTCAGGGACTGTTTGATTGATTAAGTGCTGAATCATTAAGTTGGAACTCTTAATGGTTAATTTTATCGTCCCACATTGGCAGGAAAGTCTCATTAAGGTTCAGCGTAGTTCAGTGCTTAATGGTTCAGCAACATCCCAAATCTTAATGGTTCAACCTTAACCATTCCATTCAGAAGCTGAAACAAACGCGCCGAATGCTGAAACATTCAACACTGAATGATTCAGAGCCTCATTAAAAGGCTTACCAAATAACCTCTTAGTATATATAGGTAAAATTTATGATATAATAAAACTAGCCTTACACAATAATCTCATGTTTTATATACATGTACTAGATTTATATCCCGGGAGCATTCCGGAGTTGAGAAATCTAACATGACATATCAATTTTACATACGAAATAGACTAACGCGCTTTATAATTACATGCATGAGAGTTTCGGGTAACACCTAACCTAAAACAATTAACAATGTATCTCTAATATTAAAATATAACCTAAAACAATGTACAACTCCAATACTAACACCTGGGGTGTGTGAATATATTTACCTTTTCAACAATGACAAATCAGGAAAATCGATTTCAAAGATTTCTTTTGACTTGGCCATATTCTTATTCCACATTTGATTAAAAGTGTTGTTATTTTCGAGGTTTATTTGATTTTGAATAATCACAAAAGTCAAGATCGTCCTAAAAGATGAAATGTTAATCTGATGACTCTTACGAGAACTATGTGTGAGTCAACGCTTATAATTTCAAAGAAACGACTTCTTTTCCACTTAATTAATGGAACGTAGAATTCTTTTTTGGACACAAATGAGCCTTCTCCCATTTTCTACGCCATTTTTCGGTATTTATTCGACCATATTTCCATAACTTCTTTGTAAACACCTCTTATTTCTTTCATCAATTACTCACGGTATAAAGTAACACCATATATAGTTACAAGTTGTCCAAGATGGCCGAACGACTGACAGAAGATCAGATTAACGAGTTTCGTCAAGCGTTTTCAATGATCGATAAGGATTCCGATGGTATCTTTGATAAAAAACCGCTCATTTAAACACTATCCTATATTAGATATTGTTATATGTGTTATATGTCTAGTGGCATTTGCTTGAAACGTTTACTTTGTATATTTGTGTTTTTTTTTCAATGATACACCAACTTTGTTTGATTATTGTTTTGTTAACATTAACAGGGTTGATTAGCACTGATGATCTCATAAGTGTTATTCAAACATTGAACGAACACGCCACTAATGAGGAGGTCCAAGAAATGATGCACGAAGTTGAAGCAAGCGAAGAAGGCACTATAGATTTCCATGAATTTCTCAGTATCATGTCTAAAAGAATGAGAGTAAGTAAAATAAATAATAATAATCATATGTTTTTACGTATAAAACATGGAAGGTTAGTTATGACTCATGATGCACATTGTTTGTTGTATATGTCCAAAACAATATATATAAGTGAAAATCTAGTGATCACTTTCTTGTAACGTTCAATAGTCAAGTTATTGTGTCGTCGTCTCAAAGGTTTTGTGATTTACAGGATGATGTGAGCGACGAGTTAAAAGAAGCTTTTAAAGTGTTTGATAGGGATCAAGATGGTTACATTTCACCTGAAGAGGTAATTTCATCATTGAACAAATATTATTAGATTTATTATGTACAAAACGAGCGGATATCATGTTCATATTTCTTATAAAATGCAGTTGAGAAATGTGATGATAAACTTGGGGGAGAGATTAAAAGACGAAGAGTTGGAACAGATGATACGCGAAGCCGATCTTGATGGAGACGGGGTCATTAGCTATGAAGAGTTCGTTAGAGTTATGGTTAATGCTTCATGAAGATTGAAGAATGTAAATGGCTTCAATACGTCTCATCAATGACGGTTTGATAGAGGGGTAAAATTAAAATAAAATCTAACTTAATATTTTCCAATACATTCCTTTGTGTTTCTTTTTTTATTATTTTTTTTGTCATCAATCTCTGATGGTGTGTTGTATTCTTCAATTCTAGTAAAAAGGTTTTTTTGGGGGGATCATAGTCCTATCCCGATCATAAGTTTCACATTGAAGAGATAAGATGTGGGATATCAAGAACAAACATGAATAAACATATATAGATACATTTTTTTTTTACTTTTTTTAAATGTTTGTTGATGTGTTGTGTGGTATAAAATGATATCTATGAAACACTTTTCTTTGCAATCGTTTGCATAATCTCATGGTTTTGGGTTCAATCTTGTTGTAAACATGGTTAACCAGTTTAATTACTTAGGCTGGACAGTGGAGATGCCATCTTAGAAGAAGAAGGGTCTGAGATGTGTGTTTTTATGTTTTGTAATTTTTCAGGGTTTTTAATGGGCTAAATAGGTTAATAAAAAGACTTATAAAAATGGGATTAACAATTTTTTTTTTTAAATTGAATCTTTATAAATAAAAGAAAAATCTAAACTAAATTTTAAAAAGCAAAAAAAATATAAACTAAAAACAAATTAAATAAATGACTGGGTAACGACTAATGACGCCTTATTCTATTTCCGGGTAGTTATTTAAATGAGAAATAAAACCTCATTTTAACGTGGTGTTGAGGTGGCAGAATGAAGTCCCTAGAGGCTCCATTCCACACTATCCAGCCTTATAAAGATGTTGCAATTAGACCAGCCGTAATGGGGCGTGGATAAGAATCATAACGCCCGAAAACGCCGGCTACACCACCCCTCCAGGCGTTTTCGAGGGAAAAACTCCTTCCGGCGTGTAATATAAAACGCCCCCCATTTTGCCCCTTCCAAGATTTTGATCATTTGACAATATTCAAAAACATTAAATTAAAAAAAAAAAAAAAGAAGAAGAAGGTAGGATGGCAGCAATATTATTCTCCGGCAAGCAGCGGCGTTAATTCATACAGGGGTAAGATGGAAGATGATGTATCAAGTCAATGCCCTATTTCTTTTATTTTTTATGGGCCTTTGAAGTTTTTGTATGGGTGGCCCAACTTTAAAGTTAATAAAAATATTATATTTTTTTCTCTTGACAACTTGATCGAAGATATTAAAAATCACATAAATAAATTTCTAACTTTTAATTACTACTTTCTTTGATTTTCAGTGAACTTGTGTTTTATTTTATTTCACATTTTTATTAAGTATTATCAGATTTTAATTTTATTTTAAAAACAATTGAACATAATTGTAAAATTACCAAATCATTAGGTAATGATTGAAGGGCTTTAACCACTACATCCTTTTTGTGCTAAAATTGTTCATGATGACGTGGCGTCCACATGGCAAAAAATGCCCTTAAGAGGCTTGAACCACTACACATGGTCTTATATACAAAATCAGTGATATAATGAAAAAACTAATCATGAGATTAAACGAACTTGGTGATCATAAATATTTATATAAATTTTGAGTGACTATCAACTCAACCAACCAATTATATGTTTAACAATAAAAAGTAATAATTCAATTAATCGGACCTTAAAGAAAATACATAAAAAAATGAACAATCAATGTTTTGTTTAGTGAAAAAATGAAAATTATTAGTTTATGTCCAAAAATCAATGTTTAGTAAACGTTTCACATTTTTTTTAACAATAAAAAGTAATAATTCAATTAACGTTTCACATTTAAAGATGCATTTAAATATTTCTTTTAAACGCGGTGGTCTGTAAAGGGTGTTGGCTGCTTTTGAAATGTTGTCCACGTGAATATGATCGTAGACTTTCTTTGGTTGTTGTCCTCGTTAAGACACCTACAATTCAAAAGTCAATTTATTACATTGTTTACGTTTTAACAACCAATTATTAAAGCAAAACAAGCAATGGTATGCATCAATCAATACCATAATAAAAGAATTTCAACCACATGTGTATTTGTATATATACGTGTGGCCAAGTGTTGTGAGTATTGTGGCTTCTAGGACCTGTCATATCATCATCTTTAGCGTCCCAACACCGCAACAAAAGGGTCTGAAATGGGCTTAAGCCCTTTGGGTGTGGGAAAGTAGGTGCGTGGGGCACCGTTTTGTTTATTATTAGGTTTTTTCTCAAAATTATGTAACCAATTATATTTAGATACCTAAAATCCCTAACCCAATATCACATTTCAGATAAAGCCCCTGAAATCTGAATACAGTTTCATATGAGGAAAAGATAAGTTTCTCATTAATCTTTTAGATAAGCATGCAATGGTTTATTTAGGCAACGCTAAGTACCCTTAACCAAACTAACTGACTATTTCTTTTTTTTTTTTTTTTGAAAGACTAACATCACTCTATCTATAATACACCTACATTTACACTTTGTCAAAGATTTGAACTTAGGTCTTTCCCAAACGAAGCTTTGTTTTTACCACTAGGCTACAACCTAAATAGCAAACTAACCGACTATGATACGCTAATGTAACAATCACCTGCTACAATTATATCCTAGCTCACAATCACCTCATAGTCAATCTAGTAATCTACTCCCTAATAGTCCCCAATAAAGCCTCACAACACCCTTTTAGAGCCTCCTCAGCAAGTCTATGCAACACCACACATGACGATATTATTTTCATCTAAAGCTTATTTAATTAGAACCCCCTAATACACATAGTCTAAGTCAGATTCAAAAGTGATTGTAATATAACAGTATATCTAACATACCACGATGTGTCAATACGTATAAAAATGTATCAAATAAAAAGTGATTATGACACAACATGTTGTAAACGATGTTTAAATGTTTACTATAGTGCCTCTAATATTAATGGTCAATTTTGCATCAAGTTGTCTAGTTCTAACTAGGGCTGTCTCCTAGAAACATTGAGAATTAAAAGTCACAGAGCAAATAGAAAATATAAGTTTCTAAAATATTAAAAATGTAATTAAAAAAAAAATTAGACCCTATGGGAGAGTTGAGTTTATTTGTTTATATGGGCTAAAGTAAATATGATAAGTTATTGGGTTTAAAAAGTAAAAACATATTAGTCTTTAACTTTTAAATTTGATTATATGCTTTCTTTTTAGACAATTATATATATGTAACACTAGATTATACCCCGGGAACGTCCCGGGGTTGAGAAATCTAATATGACATATCAATTTTATATATAAAATAGAATGATGCGCTTTACAGTTACATGCAGGAAAGGTTCGGGTAGCACTTAACCTAAAACAATTAACAATGTATCTCCAATGTTAGTGCATAACCTTAAACAATATATAACTCGAATATTAAAACCTAACCTAAAACAATGTACAACTCCAATTCTTACACATGTTGAAAATAGAATTCATATTTATTGATTTGAACATAATTAGTGACTTGGCTATACATGATTAATGATTTACCTGAACACTTTGTGTTTTTTTCGTGTTTGAACAAAACCCAACAAAAAATAGTCGATTTTTTTCTCCGTTTTTTTATGTAGCACTATGGTACTCGTTGGAAAGATAATAAAACGCTCGTTAATTTGGTGTAATTTTTTTTAAAAAAATCTCGTATATAAAAGATATTAACGTTTAAAAATCATGGGAGGAAACATAAGAGAGAAAAATCTAATTTTGTTTTTAAATTATTTTTTTCCTAAAATATCTCAATGCCACATGGGATGACACATGACACACTCAAGGAAGAGAATGCCTCTTTGAGTGCAATGTCATTAAAATGGCTTTGGTTTATTATATGTATAGATATATAATAATTATTTTTTTAAGAATTTGGGACACATGGGAGAGTAGGCCCTAGAAGGTCGTTCACATGGCCCCTCTTATGAGCTAGACTTGGTTCTAACTTTTAGTTGCCCTCGTCTAACGTATGAATAAACTTTATTGATATAAATTATAGTCGTGTGTATAAAGCCACTATAATGGTATGTTAAAGAGGCTAAAACCACCTTATACATATATATCCGGCGTAAAGTACACGTGTCAAATCCCATATACTTCGTACACTTAAAAAAATTTCTGGATTACATAAACTGATCTACATATGCACACATTGTACAACAACTTGGTATAAGGTTTTAACTTACAAGTAATAACCAAAGTAAATAAAACTAGTAGTTAACAACGAAAAGCGTCCATGAGATTTGGGTATTTTGCCACTAATGTGCGGCTATCTATCCGTTGCCTACCCATTTCTACAACAAAAAAATAGAGCATAGCTTTTTTTAAGAGCTAAGGTTACACTTTAATCTCCAAAATTACTCCACTCCAAAAGGACAAGAGAAAAACCGTTTTAAGCGCTATGCCTTCAACCACTTACGTAGATAGTCACAATTTCCATGGTCACTGAAATACACATATACTTAATCATTTGGTTTGCTATTTAAGACCTTTCCTCTACCACCTTTTAATTGATATCCGTCGCCTCTAAGAACTGCTTTGAGATTCTCAATCATGTTCAGAATCAGTGTAGTCCCATAATATAACGTCATGTAGTTAATTATGTACTATCATTTTACATGAAAGATGCATGCATTCAAAAGCAAAACAGCCCACCTTTGGGACTCCCGCATATATATCTTCACCATCTGGGTAATTATAAGAGTCACATGTAGCACATTATTAACATTGTTAATGATGTCATACATCATAAATACAACCATATTATCCGCCTCTGTGCCTCCTTTTTTCAGTAACCGAAATGAACTGCATATATCTGCCTGCAATCTAGAATTACTCTACTTTTAATAATATATATTGGATGGTTCAAATGATAAAAAAGTGTCTTGTAAGAAGAGAAGAATAAATTCAAATTAATAAGAATGCTCCATTTGATATTTTTATTTAGTGGTATTGTAAGGGCATTAGGTAAATTTACATAGTTAATTAATCTATTGTAACCCCTGCTAAACTAGCAAAATAAATGAAAATCGTAACTCATTTTCAAAATATAACCTTTTAAAACAAATGTAGGATGAATTTTAATATGTGTAAGATGAATTCTAGATATGTATGTTAATTGTAGGATGAATTTCAATATGTGTAAGATGAATATCGATATGCGTAGGATATATGTAAGATGAATTTTGATTTGTGTATGATAATTTTTTATATGTGTAGGGTAAAGTGTTTTTGACTAATTAGTTAGAGAGAGAAAAGTTAATGTTGGAAGAGATAAATTATTTACGTAAGCTAACCAACTTGTTCTGTTATGTTCTATGCTATTAAGAAAATTTAAGTTAGGATGTTTGAGATCGTTGTTGATCACATTGATAACATACTAAAGTTTGTAATTTTTTAAGTTTCTTAAGCTAAGTAGATATTAATTTAAGTTTGTGTTTTTCATATTCGCATAGAGATGAACAAATCAAAGTTTTTTTTTTAAACTCAAGCCGGTTTGAAATCGATTTTGATCGTTCCAATTCAAACTAGATTATGTTTCAAACTGGTTTAGTTTCGCTCTGGTTTGGTTGGTTTAAAAGACCGGTTTCGTTCAGGTTAGTTTCGATCTGTAAACTGGTTATTGCACGTACTTTTTAAAACCATTTTTACTGTAAAAAAAAACTATTTTTTACATAAAATTTGACTTATGTTATTTTTTATGGCTTTGGAACTATTTTAGGATAAAAAGTAACCATTTTCTAACCTTCTTATATATTCATTAAAATATATTTTGATTAAATAAATGGACCGGTTTTTCTTACCTGGTTTTTTCAAACCCGTTCCAAAGCATTTGGCTAAAAGCAGTTGTTGTTCGGTTTTGGGCATGTAGAAGGGGAACCGGTCCTAAACCTACGGTCTGTATACCATATTGAACCGGTTTGTACAGTATCATTTCCAAAATGATTTGGGTTGATTTCGTCAGTTCGGTACTAATTAACCGGTTTAGGTATTCATTTCTATATTCTTGTATCCATATAGTTGAAATTAAAGGTGTATAAAAATTTGTTTGGGCCCAAACCGTTAGGCTTTGAAATCCTTATGGGCCAAACCTCTTTGGGTTACAAACTAGTTTTCAAATATGAAACTCCAAACCTATCAAACTAGTTCGAGCTGGTTACAAACATGTTTGAGGACAAAAAGAACAATCTTAACTAGGTTTTTACTACCGGTTCAGGTTATAAACTGGTTTCAAAGAACGAGACTATGAATGCCAAAACCTACGAGTGGGTTGGTCCCAAACCGGTTTAAGAGTAGTTTCGGGACGAGTCGGGTACGTTTGCTGGGCCAAACTGATTTTTTTTACACATCTAGTTAAAATAAATTGTAGGAATGAAATAGGAACATACCTATCTGTTATCCGGGAGAACTAAAAGAACTTTTTAAGAAGGTGAGATAGAATATGTTGTCATGCTCGGACCAACTGTACTCTATTTAGTTGGTTGTGGCCACTATGTAGATGTTCATGTACTTGTATAAATCATCATAGATGAAAACCGAGAGACGCTCATACAGGTTTCAAAATATATAACCTACAATAGTAATTAAATCAGTTAGATAACATTCAATAAAAAATTCTGAATATCCTATATGCTTAATTTTAATCAGTTTTCGTTTAACTAAAGACTTATGATTCATGTTAAGTCAACTCAAGGACAAACCTGAAATATAAGTTAAAGTTACGTAAAGTTCATTGGATATTCATTATTGGGTTTAGGTTCCTGTAGAAAGGACATATTTCGTGAGAAGTGTGAGAAGGATTAAAAATTAGCATGTAGGCATCATGTTTTGGATTTAGGAATGATGTTTTAGGTTGTTTTAACTTGAAAAACACCAAACACAACAATCTAAAACACAATCCAATGTATTATAGTCATCAAATTTATAAAACAGCTAAAACACACTACTTAACACTTAAAACACACTACTTAATGTTCTTAGCATGGTGTTTTAACTTTTAAGCCTAAAATACATTGTTTTCGGTTTTTAATTGTTGAGTTTGTTATTTTTCAAGGCAAAACAATCCAAAACAACATGACTAAGTTCAAAAAATGATGCCTACATATCAATTTTTAATCCTTCTCACACTCTCACGAAATATTGCCTTTGTACAGAAACCTCACCCTTCATTATTGAAAAATTAAATAAGTAAATGTATAAGACTCATTTATGGCTCAAATTTTCATTAAAAAAATATTAATGACTGTGTTAATATTATAAACTTTCTGTGTATGTTAAATATATTATTTGGCAGCTAAGTAGCTCACAAGAAAGTTATATTTTCCTTTAGTTGCTTCGCTAGAAACAAATCGAGATATAATTAGTTATTAGCATAGTTGTTAAAAGCTATCGCCTCCTATGCCTAGGTCCGTTTTTTAGGCGAGGTGATGCGTTTGCATTTTGAGTTGAGGAAATTGGGCTTTAATTCTTCAGGTGATGGTTTAGGCGCATATTTCAGCTAGATTCCCAAATTCTGGAGAGGTTCCACCAAATTCGTTAAGTTATGGCTAGATTCCAGCTAGATTTCTACTTTTATCTAATAAAAACTACTTCTATACACTAATACATCAATATTTTAAAACTTTTGACACTAACTAGATGAAAAATAATATTAATTTAATATATTTTTACTTTATTTTCTTTGTTTGCTTTTTTTATCTCAGACCCTCGCATTTTTTGCGCCTCGCGCCTAGGCCCCAAGCGAGGCCTATGCGCCTAGAGTGCGCCTAACGCCTTTGATAACCATGCTTAATAGTCACCAAAATCACAATTTTTTACTCTGTGTATAACTTTACAAGAAGCTTGTGATGAGGAAACCATAATTTCTCAAGTATTTCTATTTCCCATTAGATGTATTCTTGCATAAGACATTGGTTTGAAGACCGGTGAACAGTGTTTTCCATACAAACCAATGACCGAGCTAAATACATGTCAGCTGGTTCGTTTGGCAAGCCCGAAGACTGCTTACCTCTATTTGAAAGAATTAACATTTATAGACTAAACAACACAAGGATTAGAAAATAAATTTAATCCCCTCATAGGTTACTGAACTTAATATAATACTCACATTTCTAAATCTCAAGAACATGTCATGTACTCATGTTGATAGCTGATTTACATTTGTGTCGTTCAATAAGACGCCATTGAAGGTTTGCTTGACGTCTCATAATAAAACTCATTCTTGCCCGAGAATATGTATAAACAACTTACAAAGTAACTACAGATTCAAAGTCTAGTTCTTGAGGAGGAGAAAGAGATATAAATATATATATATAGATCATAAGCTTGTGATGCGTCGTGGGTTTGGCAGAAAATCCGAGATCCTTTAGGGTGTTGTCGCTTTCATTGCAGGGAGTTATGAAGAGACGTGGAGCCAAGGACTTGTTAAAAAGGACATTGGTCAAAAAGTTCTATAAGTACATAAACACACACTTAACATCTTCCATTTATTCAGTTAAAATGTATTTGATTTTACCAAACTATCCTTTTAATAAAAAAACAAAATAAAAAACATAAAATAAATTAGCAAACACATATATTACCATTACCTAACCATTCTCACACTCTGTTCTCTGCCGACGACCAATTTACCCTCCACTTAGCGGTTAAAGTTAATTGGGTTAGTGTTAAAGGACGTAACGTGCAAGATTTTGGAACATAAATTACAAAACTCGTCAATTTTAAACGTAAAGGGTCTGCTTTGAAATATGGTATAAACGTAAAGGACAAAACTTGTAATTCAGTCGGTTAATTTTTAACCAACAATAAAGCCGACCATTCAGGTACATGCATAGACAACAAGCCACTCACGCTCGAAATCACATACAACATTGGTGACCCGGTCTGTCACCAATTTCAGAGGAAACCCACCTCTCAAAGGTCAACTGTGGTAAAACCCTTGGCTCGCACATTATATTTTGTAACGAACAAGACTAAAATAGGTGATATCTCCTAGAGAAAGTCATCATAATACCTTTAGAGCCCCCTTTGGTAATCAATTTAGTAGTTACCTGTCATTTTGAGGTGCATATAATAACCGATTATTAACTCGAATAAGTTAATAACCGTTAGAGCATTGACATGTTGAAGATTAATTTTAACTGCTCGTTTCTAATTGGTTAGGGATTTTTAGAAAATAACCGGGAAAAAACCAAAATTTTGATTTTTTAAAAAGGAGTAATGGAAATAAATAATCCCAACTATTGCTCTTTGACCGATAATGGTCCGAACTACGAAAATAACCACTAACGGTCCCAACTTTTGACATATTGGCTACCAACAGACCCAAACTAACTAAGGCTAACTCCGTTAGTGTAATGCTGACGTGGCATGCCACGTAGGATCATTTTGCCACCTAGGATGCCATGTAGGATCATTTTGCCACCTAAGCATGTCACGTCAGCATCACACTAACGGAGTTAGCCTCAGTTAGTTTGGGTCTGTTGGTAGCCAATATGTCGAAAGTTGGGACCGCTAGTGGTTATTTTGGTAGTTGGGACTGTACGTTATTGGGCAATAGTCAATAATTGAGATTATTTATTTCCATTACTCATTTTTAAGTAATCAGTAATTAACCGATCGGTTAAAGTGAATAACCAAACTAGTTAAAGTAATAACCGATTAAAGTAACAAGGTTAAAGCAAAAATGAGAAAATAACTGATGAAACCAGTTTACCGACAAATCTATACTACTATATAGTGTATTCTGGATGGGCAACATCGTCATTTAATATTTATTTATATGGGCAATAGTGTAATTTCATTATATTGGTAAGACAAATTTAATACGGGAATTTAATACAAGTCAAGTTTCATTTATAATCTCTTTTTTTATTAATTTTGTTTTTGTTTTTAATATTTATCATTGATGCATTTTTTTAAGAAGATTGTTTTTTTAATTTGACAAAATTACAAAAGTCGTCCTTTATGTTTATAGCGAATTGCAAACCATGTCCTTTAGAAACACAAATTACAGAAAGCGTACTTTATGTTTACAAATCTTTATATGTTATGTTCTTTGACACCAACTCAGTTAACTTTTCTTGTGGCCAAGTGGACCCCATGTGAGGATAGATTAGTCTTTTTACCCATTTATTATAAAAATAATCTTTTATACATAAAACTATATACACACACAACTCTCTCTTTTCTCACCCTTAAGTTTAATCTTTCCCACATTCTTTGCCAACCACCACTATACCCTCACATGAGGTCCCCTTGGTCATATTCTAACGAGAAAAAATAATTGGGTTAGGGTAAAAAGATGTAACATGTAAGGGTTTGTAAATACAAAGTAGGTTTTCTGTAATTTATGTTTTTAAAGGACATGATTTCCAACCCCCTATAAACATAAAGGATGATTTTTGTAATTTACTCTTTTAGTTTTTATGACGCTCATTAACTATGTATATACACACATTTATGTTGGCTCACCTCCTTTCCAGTGCCTCCTCATTGCAGAAACAACTACTCACCTCCTTTCCATCAACACGCCCTTTAAAACACCATTGGGTGTGACTGATCACATCTTCAATCACTCTGCTTCTTTCGATATCCCTAATCGGTTTTAACCGGAATTTATTTTTCCCTTCCATTTACCAATTGAATCCTTCTTTATACTCTTCGCAATAGCATCATGGTTTCTATATGGACGGAGTTGAGAAGAAGACAAGCCGAATCACAGGCGATGTTCGTGTGTCCACAACCGGTGGTTGAATTTGGAGGTCCTACGAACCAAATTTTTAGAGTGCAATAAGAACACATTAACTATGCGGTAATTACTTTAATTTAGCTACTGTTTTTATGAAATCTTCTCTGTTTAGGGGTTTGTTTCTTTGTTACAACACATATAACATATACTTTTTCTAAACAAAAAAAATGCAATAGACAAGATATGGAGCAAAATATTGATTGTAAGTTTCTTAGTTAATTTATATAAGATGTTTTGTTATTGTTAGTTATTGATGTTAGCAACCATTTATATTATTGGGAAATTAACAGTTAAGTTTGCTTAGGTAGAGGAATCAAATCTGAAATCTTTGTTTAACACATCATAAAACATGTTTAAAACTAAACGGAGTTGCTTAAATTCATATACATGGCTTAAGTGAATATGTTCCTTCGGCGATTACTAAGTTAAGGCTAGGCAAATTCTTGATAATAGAGGAATTCTTACTGTTGAAGCTGATTTGTATACTAATAAAGGAATTTTTAGAGCTTCTGCTTCAAGTGGTGCTCCTTTGGAATGTATGTTCTTTTATGTTTTGTGATTTAAAATAGTTAATTATGTTTGTTAGTAGTGGTTGGAGTGATGTTTTCGAGTTATACACGTTAGCAAACTTGGTTAAAAATTAAGAATTAGTAACTTCCATTGAAATGTAAGATGATGATGGTGCCTTTATTATTTACTTAATTACTTGCAACATATAAGGAGTCGCTCTGATAAACCAGTGGCCATAGATTTGAACGGATGTCTTACCATGTTAAAAAAACATAAGGTGATTTTTATTACATTTTCTTTGATACTAGAGTTTATCTCCTCCCAAAAATAGCTAAAGTGTGAACTTCAATTAGATGGAATTAGGATTAGAGTAATTTTTGTTGTTTAAATTTTGTACATTGACAATTGGTTGATGGAGTTTGATTGTTTAACAAGGAATACGTTTATATTACGCTCACCAAAAGAGGATCGGCAACACCCGTTGCTGTAAATTATAAATTGTCGACTCCACTGCAACGTGCGAGCTCACAATACAGTATCCCGCCCGCATAAACAAATTTTGTACCATAAACACACATACGGGCTCGAATGTAACATATTATTATTTAGGTGCTTTAATCAACCGGCATAGATTGTCACCTTACTTTTCTCACCGTTTAGACGGCGCTTCAAATCAAGAAGAAAACAAACAGCGACCCGATTAACCAAACAACGTGCAGTTCTGCTGCAACGCGCGGGCTCCTGCTAGTTATAGGAAATAACCGGTTCATGTACCTCTACCGGTCATGCTTTTGCTAAAAAGGTAAATAAAGTAAAATGTGCTTTGGTTTGGATCTGGACCAAGTAAATGACCCAAGACCAGTTAATGTCTAGTATTTGGGCTTTTTGTATGACACATTTACATCCCTCTTTTCAAAAATATTACGTCCTAATAAGTCATAACTGCTTCTAAAAACACATTCAAAATCAAGTAAAACCCGTTTAAAGGCCCAAATAGAAAAGCTCAAAATATCTTTCAAGAATCAAGATTCTTAAAACTTATAAACCTAATACATTGGTATTTGTTACTATATATCGGCATAAAGGCACGGTGCACGAATAAATCAAAAAATCGAAAATGCCTTTTCTTCGGTTATAAATATTCTATGATTGGCCCAGCAAGCCTTTTATGTCATATCTAACATTATTTCTGCCATTTCCGCGAAACTGATGCAACTTTTCTAAAGTAATAACGGGCATTTAAGATAGACGAAAGCGTAGCTTCATTTTTTTTTTTTTTGCCATTATAGTGCCACAAGTTGTAGGCAATTTCATGGAATGACAAGGGGCTTCTTTTTAATGACTTCAAGACATTAAAAGTTTGAAGCAACAACATCATCTTTGCTTGTTCTTGAGGCATCTAAAGCTTTTTTAAAAAGCAACTTGGAGAATAAGCTAAGATTGAGATAACTATCCTATTCCATTTGCTACAATATTCTTCTTGTTATGCTTAGCATCATAGAAAATCTACCATGGTTACACATTAAACTATCAATGGTTGTATACTTGTGTCGTTCAAAGCACTTAAAATACGTATCTATTTACAAATAAGACAATAATATGGATTTAAAGACGTAAAATGAATTTAAAATCTTCTGAAGTATAACACTGAGAAATAGTGTATTTCATTTTTTTTTTCCTTTCAGAAGTCTCTTCTTTAGCATAAGTAACTTGCCTTTTATAATTTACAAATTATTCAATGTATGCAATTTCTTTTATCGTATTATTATTAATTTTAACAACTTTTTAGAACCTACGATTATAATATCGATGGGTATTGAATATGAGAAATTATATGGATATTTCATTTAGGGTCCCGAAAAGAGGGTCAAATTCTTAGTCTTCTTTTTATACTTTTTTTTTATGTTTTGTAAATTGATTTTTTTTTAATTATAAAACTTTAATTGCAGGACAAAGAAAATTACATCAAGATAACGGGCAGACAGGCGGACAACTTTTTTTTTTTAATTATAAAACTTTCATTGATGATTAAAAATTATCAATTATGGATAAACTGGGTTATAACTATTGGCCCAAGATAAGTAAAAAGATTAAAGATGACTAAACACTTCTTAATGTTCTAAACTTTTACAGAGGCTCAAGTTCTCAACTAAGTTTACGTTTTCATATTTTTAAAGAAAATTGGATTTAAATAATCCTAACTATTAGCCTGGTCGCCACAAGTCCCAACTTTAAAAATCAATGCTGACGGTCCCAACTTTTAACCTATTTTTCCTTAGTGGTTTCATACTAACTAAAAGTTAACTCAGTTAGTTTTTGCCGTTAGCAGTGATTTTTGACGTTGGGACTGGTGGCGACTAATGATTGAGTTGGGATTATTAAAATCTAATATTCCTATCTTTTAACACGCACATCTATATTATCTTATTAAGGAGGAGTGATGTACAACATTGTAATTTTCATTTCCATACAACTTAACAAGCAACATGTACAACATATTTAAGCAAGAAATTTAAGGGTATTATGGGGATAATTGGGACAATTAAGACACTTAGAAGGGTAATGTAGACATTTTACCCACCTCCTCCTTTACAATATCCAAACAAATTTACGTTATTACCCTTAAAGTTCCCATGCTGCCCCCACACTACCAAATGAAATGGCGGTTACCCCTCTTAGACCATACGAACAGGTTTTCCAAAACAGCCCTTCAGGAACCTAAGCGACTGATATCTTTAATTCCTCCATCCCTCTTGAAAAATGAAACGACATTTAACCTATGCATTCTTCACTTCTCTATTCCATTCAAACGATCAGAGGAGGAAACAGATATATAACCCCAATCGCTTTGAATGCTGGTCTTCAATCCACCCTCCCAATTAGTTATGGGTTTATTTATAATGAATCCATTATTGTTGTATATATATGAGGAAGCGGTGATGAAAACAATCACTGCGAGCGTCGGCTAGGGTTGTGTCGTATTATAGTTGTCCATCCTTGCTTACTGTCGTGACTGGAACCCTACATCACCTTTATCATATTGGGTTTGTCAGTCGAACCCTAACTTTCATCACCATCGTCTTTGTTAACAGGAGAGAAATTGATAATGATAGGGAGAGAAGATTGAGATCGGATTAAGGTACTTTTCATTCTTCCATTCATCTTTGTCTTCCCTAATTTTATCTGTATGTTCAATTAGTCGTAGGTGTCAATGGAAGGTCGATTTTATGTGTTAGTAATCGATTATTTGTTAATAGCCACTGCTTCAATCGTTCAATGGCGCCAGGTACTTTTACTTTTCATTTGTTTGATTCATAACAATTAACATCTGTAGTTGAAGTTTTGAATTCGTGATTTTCACATTTTCAACTTGAAGTAAATGAACTGATATTAACTTTTGGATTGGTATATTTTTTAATTCAGGCTATGATGAAGCCATGGATGCTTTGTCTTCTCTCATCACCAAAAAGAGGTAAACCAGTTTTAGAAGGAAGCATGTACCCAGCCCCATTGATGGTGATACACATCTCTTAAACGCTTTAAGCAATAGATATGTTATATCTTCTTTAAAAACTTTGGATTATTATAACAATATTGTTTTTATCAAAAAATTAGTCATTGTTTTTTTAATTAGAAAGTAGTAGTGGAAAACGGTGTGGATCATCCCAATTTTGAATCTTTGGATCTTAATAGGACCTGGAACATAGCTGCAGTGAACCACTGCCGACCATCAAAGTCGCCCGCGAATCCCTTTCTACTATCTATGTACATGAGAACTACACAAAAATGGTGAAAAGTTTTGTTAGAGGCTGAGAATCTTATGTTGGAAAGGGGAAAACAAGGAGGTACCTACTGACGTTTAAACTATTGGTTTTGTCTATATTTATTTATGTTCTTGACGAGTTTATATCACCTTAATTAACAAATGCAGTGTCTTCCAACCAACGGAAGGTTTGGCTACATACAACAAAGCTACAATTGAATTGTTTGGAATAGATAGTTTTTCTGTATGTTAACATAAAGTATGATTTATCTTTTCTGAATTCTTTTGTGGAGAAAAGCCGAATTTTGATGGGTAGAGTTTCAACCTTTAATCGATTTGTTAAAACTTTTATCTAGAACTTATTTCACAAAACAAGTTTGACAATTTTATGATTGTGAATAGCAACCATGAACAACTATGATTTCATTTATCATTTTCTACTTTTAGTGTGTTCCTAACAATATCTTAAAAGTGAATCTGAATTTATGATGAGGATGGTAGCCTTCAAGGAGCAGAGATCAAGTTTGTAGAAGATAATGCGTTTAGCTTCGATGATGAGGATGTCATCATTGATATGTTCCCTTCTTCACATGTACCAAATGGTGGAGGTATATCTCATTTTTCTTGCTCCTTTTTTATTACAGTTTAGTTAGTTACATTAGAGTGCACTTTATAATTAAAAAAATGGTTTTGTGTCTTCTTGATATTTAAATTATAATGAAGATGCTGGGAGTTTTAGGGTTGGTGGTTTTTGCGGAACAGAACGTCGGTCGCAAATTTCCAATGTCGTCTCCATGACGGTAATGTCGTCTCCATGACGGTGAGCCTAGGTTCATCTTAGAGGTTCTTAGATTTGTAATCTCCAGAACAAGTTCAAATTCTGAATTCGGTGACGACTAACTTGCCTTTCTAGATCACTGTCTTTTGGGTTTAGATCATTATTGCAAGCTTATAAAAACTGGTGTTTGGCAAACTGCTTATTTTGCGTTTTGATGTAAGTCTCATTGGTTTGTTTGGTTTAATTGATTATGAGTTTGTTATTACAGACAGTCAAAATTTTAAGATGCGTATAAAGCTGGTTGTAAAACGACTCTGCAGGTATTTGTTTAACCTTTTTTTAGTTGCTTTTGTTGTTCCCTGTAATATGCATATAAAGCTGGTTTCGCCATTATAAGAGTTTTGAGAGGATGGATTTTGATTAAAATAAATGAAGCAAGTTTTTTTTTATAATAGATATGAGATGTTGGTGGATATGGAGGATATTTATATCTAAATCTTGGTGTGTCCAGCAAACTAGGTGATAGTATTTATTCTTTAGATTTCTAAGAAGACTTGTTACAGTTCATATTGGTGTAGAACAGATGTACAAGTTGTGACTCATCTTTGTTTTCTTGCTTGAAAGTTCTCACGGTTGATTACAATATGTTGGTGTTCTTACTGCTGTGGTACGAGTTGGCATATTAGTGAGACTGTAATATATTTGAATTTTGCAGTGATTTTGCTTACAATAACCTCTGTGGCACCATACCGCTTGAATTGGGTTCATCAAAGTTGCAATCAATGTAAAAATCTGTTTATTTATCATTTGGTTGATTAGCCTAAGCTAGAAATCTTTTAGTTTATGTTTTAACAGCATTGAACCATTGACTATGCAGCTCCCTTCTTGGAAGCATTTTTTTTGGAAAATACTAGGGGAACTGGGAAATATTACAACTTAGCCATATTTGTACATCTTATTATTTTTTGTTTGGTAGTGTTTGTTATTAACAGTCAAATTTAGTAGATGACTAATTTATTATATCATAATATTGAGGTGGTACAATAAAAGACCAACTTCATTTACCTGGTCTTAATTAACTTCCACAAAGATTTGATACTCATGTTCCATACATGGTGCTTCAACTAGATATTTTCATCTTTAGCTACTTAATACCATTAAAAGGAAAACATATGTGTAATATTTTTATTTATGGTTATGTAACTATAAATTTTACACAGGAACCTTGAAGCAAATAACTTTCAGGACAACCCCTTCTGGCTTGGGGAGATTAATAAATTTACACACATTGTAAGGTTAATTGACATTGGCTCTCATTTTGCTTGCTCTTTGATTAATCATGTCTGTTAATTTGTTTTGTTTGTTGATACTTTACCCGGGATTTTGTCCCCAAACGAGTTGACGGGAATGTTGCCAGCATCCCTTATTGAATTGAGCTATTTATAAGATGTGTAAACATTTTCACTTGGCTATTGAATCTTAGTATATTTCCTATATGTTTTTGTTATCATGTTTTATACAGTAATGAAAGTTAATGAAAAAAAAATAGAATCCACTATATTTAACATAAAAGTGTATGGCTTCATCTCAGCCTATTTGTTTTAAAAGGTGGGGGTCTTTTTGGCGTGGTCCCCCACTATATTTAAGACAATAGAAATATTACACATCATCACAAACTTAATTTATCACAAACTTAATTTTAGTAATTACATCACTTCGTTAAGTTCTTACTTAGATCATTGATAGATGTAACGGCTCACCGCTATGCTAACCACCGCTCTACGATGATGGATTTATATGTTAAAATTATTATGTTTGTGATACAAACAAGGGCCCAACAAAGGATGTGGGCCAATCTTATATCTTATTGTTATATACCCGTTTTAACATTTTCATAATCTATATTTATGAGTTTCACTTGCATTTATGACTTGCGTCTTACGACTAGGTTGTTGCTTTCTACTTCACGTCGCCATAAGAAATAACCAACAAAAGCTATACGCACACCACAAACCCCAACAACTCAAGGCAACAAAACAGACGCACCCGCTGCAACGCGCGGGCATTCCTGCTAGTATATAATTTAAAAAAATCTCTAGTCCTCTTGATAGATGTCCGGGGTGCCGCTCGTCCACCCTAGGCCTGCTATGTTTATTTATTATAGCTTTATTTTTCTAGTTAGAGAGACATGTTTCTAGGTCGCTTTAGAAATATTTACTAAATCGGTATACTTTTACTTTTTATTTACTTTTTAACAAAGTAATTAATTTTAATTTAATTTAATTTAATTTCTTTGGATGGTGTAGAATGGAGCATCAGGGGGTCTATTCTGCCACCTTAGCGCCACGTATACGCCACGGTAAAAGGTACTAGAATACCCCCCCCCCCCACACACAATAACTACTAGAAACAAAAAAAACGCCTTAATTGAAAAAAAGGATTTTTTGAATGGTTGGATGAAATGGGGCCAACCGGACCACCCCATTTCATGCTCATTATTCTGCTCACATTTGATAAATAACACCCCCAATAGCGGTCAGGATATAGGGGAGGGGAGCCATTGTTGGTGAAAAGGCTGACGTGAGGGGATAACGCCCTCTTGCACCGTGTAGCCTAAGTAACCTATTAAACTATGCAATAGCAGTTGTCACGGGTCAATGGAAACAGGTCGATCTGGACCATAATCAAATCAACTGGAGGTACATGAGTGAGTTTAAAAAAACCCAAACCCATGAAGGCTGAAAACCCCCATGTACGTTTTGCAGTTTTATTTTTATGCTTTTCAAGTTGTACTTCAAGCTTCCCAGGTAGTACTTAGTTAATTTTATTTCCTTTCAGTTAGGGGGGACGGGGTACTCCACTAAAAAAATTTTCACTTCACTGATTTCTACAAATCCTGGACTGCCACATCACTTTACTGATTCACTTCACTGAAACAGTTTTTTGGAGGCAACACTCAATTAGAAATAAAATATAGAAAAAGACAAAAGGAGGAGAGACAAACCACGGGTACGTACCAGCCTGTTAGATAGAACTAGAAAATAGTTCACGTGACCACTACCAGCATAGGTGACGGCGGTGTTACCGTGCTGGTAGTGGGGTAACCGTGACCATTTCTGGTGGCGCCCTGTCCCCCTTAGGACGTGGAGTAACACATCTTTTCTTGATCTATATGTATCAAATTTTAATGAATGAAAAGTTACTAAGGGGGTGTTTGGGATTGATTTTTCAAAACAGATTATGCGTTTTGTAAAAGCAGGGGTGGAGCTTCTTATAGATTATTGCGTTTTGGTAGCCTAAAAAACTGATTATCTACGTTTTCAAAACGCAATCCAAACATTAAAAACTGATTATCTGCGTTTTCAAAACGCAATAATCTAAAAATCAGATTCAAAACGCAATCCCAAACACTCTCTAAGTTTTGAATGAATATTTTTTTTATGTTGTTTATCTCTTGAATGCGAGAGTTAGACTAATATGTGCCTATGCTAATTCAACCGTGACAAGTTGTATGGTGTTCTTAGACCTGACTCCTGACCTTGGTGGTGTATCTGTTTCCTTGGTTGGAAATTCATTGCCCATATTGTTTGTTTGTGTAATGTTTCTGTATCACAAATGGACCTTAGATCTATCCTATATTTACCATTTGTTTTGGTGGGAATTTGTATACGAAACGAAATGTAAAACTATCCATTCTTTTTAGTTTAATTTGAACCGATGATTCAGGGTTCTACTCCTGTCACTATGTGTTGTGAACAGTGTTGTTAAAACCGGACCGGACCGGCCGGTCGGCCCGGTTAAACCAGGAATCGGTACCGCCGGCGGTCCGGTCATGCCTATCAGACCGTTTCTGCAAAAACCCGGCCGGTTCTCGCGATCTAGAGGTTGGACCGGCTGACCCGTAACTGTGGCCGGACCGGATGTCAAGATTTAAACGACTGAATCAGTCCAGAGCTAGTCTAAACGACGACGGTCATGATGAGTAATTGAATATGAACGAGATTTGCGATGGTAAAGAAGATAATATATGTTTTTTTATTGAGAACGATGGTGAACAGGAAAAAGAAATAGGAAGAAAGGTTATAGGGAATTGTGAGTAAACTCACCAAATTCACTTAATTTAATTATTACTCTCCATCCATTTTTTAAATATCTTATGTTAGCTTATTTTAATTATTTTTGTATTAAATCTATATTAATTCATATATTAGATTAATTGTAAACAATATCCGGTTCTTAAATCCGGTCCGACCGGTCGGACCGGTCCGACCAGTGAACCGATAAAGAGACCGGTTCAACGTCCGGTCCGGTTCTGAAAACATTGGTTGTGAAGGATGGAGGGGCCTGAAGGGAGGGCCATGTAGCCATGGGTGGGGTGCGAGAAGGGCACAGGGGCAGAAACGTTAGGGCGGTGAGGCATCTTGTGGGTTTGGGGACTAGGGTTGCAAGCTTCCATTTCATATTTGATGGCCAATCACATTCACATTACGTACACTCTTATTAAATTTATTTTCTTTATTTAATTTATACATCTTACTATCTGTCATATTTTACATGACCACCACACATATTAGTGGGTGCGAATAATAAAACATCGACTACCTACGCGGCGCCTATGTGACACATGTTTTTTCTCATGTGTACATTCAGTCATTCACCACAACATATAGCCTTGTGTTTCTTTGAGGAAAAAAATTCATAAATTTGGAAAAAAATTCATAAAGTTTTGGGAAGTTGCCAAGATGTATGAGAGGAATACATAGAGAAATATGAAGACAATTAGTGTTTAGTTATATCACATTGTGACAACAATCACAAATTAATGAAATTTTACCATAAAGTTTTACAAAGAATATAAGCACCCATCTAAAAAACACCCTTCCTTTTTCCATATCATCAACTTAATTATACGCACATTTACTATAATCAAATTATTTATTACAATAAACGATTTAGTTTTTAACATATGAACTAGCAATTAAACCCACGTGCGTTGCGACACGGGTACATTGCAGATATTCAACGGATTAGTCAAATCGTTATGTGATGTGCGAGCGATGTGCAACGGGCCCATTGTATACGTTGAGTAGATTAGTCCAAGCATTGTGTTATGCGCTAACCTTATGAAAACACATGTCTCGACGTACTCAATAAAATCTATATAAGTGTCACAGTTAAAAAACGATATTACCGTCGGTGAAAATCAAGGATGAACAACAGGTAACTAAATCTTAAAATGAGATGTAATAATAAGAATGAAATCCAAATACAACCTCACTAAAATGAGAATACCAAGGCAACGTTTGTCTCTCTCTCAACTCTAAAAGCAATCTCTTTTTATACACCTCTCGTATCGACTATGGCAATAGTAGCACATCAAGCTTTCTCACCCAAAAGCTTGTCACTGCAGTGACTTAAATTTGGTCCGAAGTATCACATCCAAGGGCGAGTCGACTGACAGTAAACGTTGCCGTAAATGTTTATGTAGGGGGAATCAAAGCCGCCTGAACATAGCGGTCGGGTGCGGGTTCTGATTAAGCAGCGACAAGGGTTTTGGCGAGGTGTACTTTAACATTTAGGGCGTTAAGGCCGACATGACATGTTAACTTGCATTACATACCACTCCCTTCTTGTGTTAAGGGGCGTTAAAGAAGTTACTGGTTATTTTGTTAATATGTTAACCGAATGTTGAAAGCCGGCATTAAATTAGTTTCCTTTTCTAAACAAAAAACCACTAAAAATATATGGTTAATTAGGTGAAATTAACGGGATTAAACCATTTTCTTGGATTAAGGTGGAGTGAAATAGGGATAGTCGTTGATGATGTGTCATCTAGATGGAGTTAAGAGATGTTAAAATATACCTAAAGGCCTAACAACTTATTATTTATTGGTTAATACACTTCTCCCATTTCCTTATTAGGGAAACTTAAAAAACTGAATCTTAATCAAGTTCGTTCGCTTTTAATTAAGCGTGTTTTTACGAACAAACGCGGTTGAGAATCGTACGGGATATATTACTTAACTAGGTTAGAGTCCCGTGGGGACCCACGGTTCATCCAAAAGTAAAATGAAAAAAAAATAGGAAAATCAGAATTGTGGTATGCAAGTTGTTTTGGTTACTAAATGTTTGATAATACAATATGTATGAATTTTGATGTTAAATGCAAATATCATTTAATAGTTTAATGTAACGAAATGATGGATATGCCGACTAAGCAAAGTTTAGTTTGACAAATAAATATAAACAAAGAATGGAATCTTATTCAGTATTTGTTCTAATGGATTTATTATCAACATTCCTGTTTTTATACACAATATCATTTGGCATATACATTTAGGGAACGTTGGAACTGTCTCGCTAAATAATCGGGTGTATGTTGGAATTTTTTTGCAAGGATAAGAGGGACTCACATATAGTTAAAAAAAATAGAACACAATGACCTGTTGAAGCAACTTCCACGACATTGGAGGTCACCTATGAGAATAACGTTCGGGGAAAAACGATCTACAATGTGAAAACAGAATTCAAAGATTGAAAATGGCAACAAATGATAAACTTGGAGGCGAAAACAGAGGAAAATAAATATAGTGAAGAGCGTAAATAAAAGACTAAACGATAATGGTTCCAGAAGTTGTTGATGCTCTTGCAGTTGCATACTCTTCTGCAACAAATTGATCATGTTTTAATCTTGTGAGGTTGGATTTCACGATGAAAATTAGGCATATCACAAACCTTATTGGCCTGTTCATTGCTAGTCTTGTTTTGTAGATACTTGAGTAGAAGTGCCTGTAAATCAGCAAAATATGGTCAGAATAACTCATTTTTCACCGAGCTAAGACCATTAAGTTAGATAGCATAATTAATACTTTCCCGTAAACATTGATCAAAACATCTAAACCACTGCAAGGAATAAAATATATTGAGTGACAAACTTCAGGAATAATAAGTTAATATGAAGTAAATGTGAAAAGATGTGTGGGTGGGTCACAAATTTGGGGTAACACGAAAGACGGGTCAAATATTACTATATTTGACAATCATCACATAAGTTATCTATTAAATTGGACAAATATAGTAATATAATACCAACTAATAATTTAAACGAAATAGGTTAATAATTATATGCAATAACAATAGTTTGTGGCAACTTTCAACCGTTAGACCCGATCAGCCATTTGACCCGCTATATTTTAGAAAAACTTTTTATTTGACCTGTTAGAGAAAACAAAACCCAAATCGACATACTTGTAAGTAAATAGGTTGAAATTGTCATCTCTAATATGAAGTCTACAAAGAAAGATACACACCTTCGAGTTTTGTTGTAGTTAGATGTCAAGCCAAAGGATATATTATACCCTCCTCTCATGCTAGGGTTGGAAATTAAAATAGAAATAACCTAGCAATTTTAAGAAGTGCGAGAACACGACCCCCGTTGTTGTCACCTTCTCCTGACAATGCCTATAAAAGATAAATTCAGGACACAATTAAGTGAATGTAATGTGATTAAAAGAATCAAATGGATAGGGTAATCATGCTAGTTATTAGACTGCACCAAACGTATCATGTGATGCAATAGTGAGGAGTTAGTTTGAATACCAGTCGGTTTTCAATCCAGGCAACCACCCATGTTAATACTTAGAGGGTTTTTGGGATTGAGTTTGGAAATGCAAAAGTGCTTTTGGTCAAAAGTGCTTAATGGCTTATGACTTTTTGAAAAGGAGTTTTAAAAAAAGTGTTTGGATTAGCTTTTGGGATGAGAAACGTCAAAAAGTCAATAGATTGTTATTTTTTTAAGTGTTTCGCTTAACTTATTGTGAATATTGGTTGTATGGGTGGTAGATTTGTAATTTTTTTCCAAAAGTCAAAAGCCAAAAGCTAGGATTTCTAACTTTTCAAAAACAGCTTTTCCACCCTTAAAAGCTAAAAGCCAAAAGTCAAAACAGAAAGTGCTTTTGGGTTACACAAACAGCTTATTGACTTATTGGCTTTTCCAAAAAGCCAATGTGCCAATAAGTTGTTTTGAAACTCAATCCCAAACACCCTCTTAGCTTGGCATCATAACGTAATAGGGTCTAACAAAAAGTATACAGATAACACATGGGCTGCATTGTTACTTCAATATCCATCTACTTTAGTGCTTAAAGATGTAAAGACGTAACTATTCATCCATTTCAAAAGATTGGCAAACTCAAGGAAGATTATATTAACAATTATGACAAGACAATAATGTTTTTCCTAAATATCAAAACATAATCAGCAAAACACCTGGGTGAACATGACTATACAGATACAAATGGTATTTTAGTTGATAAATTCTAAAATAAAAAATGGACATACCAATGAAGAGGGGTCCTTCCATGATTATTTGGTGCATCAAAATCAGCAAGATTCTTGGCTACAATGTAATTTAAGAAGGATGTTTAAATTGAGCTATTGCAACATGAACTGCATGTCTGTATATAGTGAACTCCCAAAAATAATATAAATAGCCAAGATAAACACAAAACTTTAAGAAGCTTACAAATGTGGACTATTAATATACAGTTGAATTTGCACAAAACCAAGTCCCATCTTGGTCTATTTTGTTTATCTAACAACTAATTATCACTTATCACTTATCTGAACTCGTTTCTTATAAAATCCTGTAAACCTTAAGTGCCAATTCTACAGAAGTGTTTTTAAAAGGTAAATGATTTACCTGGTAACCATTTACGTCAACAACTTCAACACGAGCACCAACTCTTCTTCTTATTAATTTCTCAACCAAAACGTCTTTCCCCTCAGTTTCAAATCCACCACCAAGTCAATTTTTGTTACCTCTTCTAGAATTTCCTGAAAAAAAAAACAAATAAAAAAAATACAAGATCCTTAAAGAGTTTCCAATAAGATTTGTGACTCAGCAACCAAATCTTATCAGATTTGGCTACAAAAGTGAAATAAAGATTCAATTACTTGCAAGTTGCAACTTCAGTTATTTGAAACTATTCTTATTTTGGGTGCAACTTTAATCTCAATGTCATGGCCATACACAGATAGCATACAAAAGTAAAATAAATGCAAGTATGTTCAAATTAATTAGTAGTACGCTCCACTTCCACAATTGATCCATATATAGTGAAACACAATGTTAATAAGTTACTATGTCAGTTACTTATAACACTACTTCACTGAAAAAATAAACAGAAAATAACATTTTATAACACTACTTCACTGAAAAAATAAACAGAAAATAACATTATCTCCGCGCATTATTTTGTCTTCATTTATTTAGTGAAACACAATGTTAATAGTAACTGACGTTTTTAATTTAGTGTAAAACTGGAAAAAAAATGATATTATTAGCGTTTTAAATGGATAAATGTGATATTTTGAAATTTAGAAGAACATACATGAAATTTTGAACTTGCAAAACACAGGAGATAAATGAGATTGCCCTTAAGTATTCACTTTGGTCCTAACTTGTAAACTTGTCTCCTGAAAGGGTCTATCATTTACGTCTGTACATGTGTAAACCTAACCCAATGCATGCCCGACATGAAAGACCATATGGCATGTTACCTTATTAGCTCAAAGTTATTACAATATATGGAGGAAAGAAAACGGAACATAATAAGTTGTTTTTTAGCTTCATGAGACCACAAATCATCATATATACACAACGCGTGTGCACAAAGAGAATACAAAAAGTTAGCTACAGATAATAGAAGATACTTACAGCTTGTCTTATAGTCCGAGGAAAACCGTCAAGAATAAACCATGATTCACCTTTCAATTCCACAGCTTCGAGTCTTTTGACAATAAGTTGATATAATCTCATAAGAAACTAACTTCCCTTGGTTCACTATCTAAGCAAGCTGAATAACACATAAAAAAAACAAATAACCAACGAATCAAGCAGCAAAAATTATTCAATCTGTCATAAACTTATAACCAACATTAACAACAAATTGTCCTCTTCACCTATAATACTAACTAATGGGCCTCCATTTATAGATCTATAACTTCTATTAAAGCAATAGTTGTACGACTATAAAAAAGGGCATATAATGGTTGACTATATGTAATTCATAAAAGGAATCAAGTAAGTTTAAATGTGACCGAGTATTACCTGATGTCTTGCAGTTTCGCTAGCATAAAGCCGTTGTCACCTTCTGTAACAACGTTGTCAACATCCTCAAATTTTCCTATGTAATCTGTTGAAAGTGATGCCTTTTAATAAATACAATAAAATTGGCGCTTTATGTGTTTATTGCATAATTACCTGTCATTTGATTACGGTTGACTACTTGACTCGTGTTCTCAATTTTCCGTAAGGTATGAAGTTGAAATAATGGCATGGTATGATGATATTGTCCATCACCCACCGTTAGTTTCAATAGGTACTTACTTAAAGATCTAGAAGTCATAATAATCAAGAAGTAATTAAAATAAAATGATGGTCATTTATGAACAAACACATACTTATTAACAAGTAAGACACACATGAATGTTACCTGTCATGGCCCGCGAAGGCAACAGAAAACCCCAAATAAAATTGAAGCTGCAAGAACAAAATAAAGCCATTTTTAAGACATGAAATTGTAAAGGTATGAAAATCAAAAACCTAAATCTAATTCCAACTCAAGACTCTAAAGACAACTAATAAAGAATCTCATTTCCTTCATTTCAAATCATCAGCTAGTAAAAACCAGAACGTGAATAAAATTTGTATACCATAAACATGAACTCAGCTCATTATACATTCAAGTTCATTTATGTAATTGAGGGAAATAAAGTTCTACTTTAAATTAACCCGACAAAAGCTTATTATTGGCCTCGAGCCTTAATGTGTTTTCCCTTTGCCTAACCAGGCATAAGCCTTGAGACGAACCGAGGTGTAAGCCAAAGACAGAATTAAAAAAGCAAATATAGAAAATAAAATAATGACAAAGAAAGTCTAAAACATAAAAAAACACACATTAAAAATAAAATAAATGCCACATAAAGTCTATAAAATAATAAACACACATAACCCCATGAGGCGCCGCTTCAGACACGTTTCTCAGTCCCTTGACTCGATGTGCGCCTAAAGGCGCACGCCTCGGTGGTTTTGTAAACTATGCTTGGGGGATCTTAGTCTATTTGGAAATATATTTAAGCATGGCCACTGATGTGTATCTTAGAATGCATCAATAAGGAACCCAACAAAGTTATAATAAATCCAAAATTAATAAAACTTTGAAGATAACAGCATACCAAAATTCCAATGCTTTGATGTAACAGTGGTCCAAACGCAACTTGCAAAAAAACCAGGCAGTTTAATTGGTAGTGATCCATCACTTGACTAGCGACATGCGCGGTTCCAGGTCTGACCAGACCAAGCTACACCTATTTAAACCAATAATGATCTTCAAAACATCCTTAAGATTTCAGTAAAAATCCACCAACGATAGCTAGGAAACTTAAGAAAAAGGTCTGAGCTACCTGCAGAAAATTAAAGGTGTGATTGTAAAAGTAAATAACAAAACACAACCATTCAGTTATGTTCTGAATATCATTGGTGGAAACAATGTTTAACAACAATTCATAGAATGTATGCATTTCACTTATTTTTAGATAAACACAACCATTCAGTTAATTGTTTTATTAAATCTGATAGTTATGCCTTGCTATTTGAGCAAGGCTGTATCATAAGGCTACATGGATGATGAAAACATATTTTAATAAGAAATCTTCATGTAAACTAATTAATAATGTATATCTTGTAACTAATGGGGCTTGCTAAGCTTAAGTACCTGATTCAACCCGACAACATAATCATTGGACACTTCCTTATTCATAATCTAACTCGTAAAATTGTCTCACTCGCTTTGCTTTCTTCTACATATAAATATTTTGTGTTCAGCCATCTGTCAAGGAATATAGGTTTAGATATTAATCACATTTGTAGTAGGATAAATTAACAAATCAGGTTACTCAAAAGTTGCTTGAAACCTGTTGTGAGTGGTGCTAGTACAGGCGTACAGAACGCTGGTGGGTGGTTCAAGTGCAGACGTGTGGTGGCAGAGCTGTTTTTGCAGGGCTGAGAACAGAGGCTGAAACACTAATTAGGAGTTTGAGCTTGTCAAAATCGACACCCGGGTCACAAGTAGAGATGGCAAGGTATCCAGTAAAGGCAGTGAAATCTTTTAGCCAAAAGATCCACTCACAGCGCCTTCAACAACCGCGTTGAGATGAATGTAGTTAATTTCTCTGCCCTTGCCCTTGCTTAGCTTTGAGTTGGTATGTTTACACAAAAAGAAAAAGAAAAAGAAAAGGTAGTAGTAAATTTCTTTGTGTGTTATACTCAACCACACGACTTTATACACTATAAGTATGAACAATAATTGAACTTGTAACAATGATATTCCAGCTTCCATATGGTATGAGAGGTCTCCAACACTATGACATTGACCAACTTATGGAACTGAGTTAATACCGCAATAACTTAAAAGATAATAATCAAAGATGTTAGTATGAGTACAACTACTTTTTATAACATGATGCTCTGTTGTAGTATAAGTTTTAACTTTTTATGTTACTCAATATTAGTATATAAGTACAGCTACACATACCGCGAACACCAAGCCGCACGCCTACTCGGAAGGGGTGGCGGCGGTGTTAACGAAGGCGCCCCTGCCTCTATAATAGAGTTGTTAAAAAAGCCTGCGGCTAACTCAAAATAAGCTAGCCTTAAAGTGGGCTCGAGCCAAGGCAAGCTCGGCTTGGGTTTAAAAAAGTGCAGTTGAGGCGCAAGGCGCGACCCCCAATCGCCTCAGCCTACACAAGGCACATTGTTTACAAGAAGTATGGGGATAGAGAATACCTTGCTCTGATCACTCTCCTAAACTTAGATGCAAAAACTCTTAAAACCCTGCCGTTTTCGTTAATTTACATCAAAACTTAATTTTCTCCTCATTTTACTCTGCACGTCGATATTAATTTCATTTACAGTACATGTTTCTCCTATCATGCCTTTTGTTTGTGTAACGGTGAGTATAACTGTTCAAGCTCATAATACATTGCAATCAAAAGAATCTTTTATGTAGAGTAAAATTAGGAAAAATAGCTTCACTGTCATCTAAGTTTATTTTTGATGTAATAAACTAAAACGACAAATTTATTTTGATAGTACTTTCACATCTAAGTTTAGGCGCGTGACAACACCATATTCACTGTCATTGATGGAAAGGAATTTGATATGGCTTTGGAACCAAAAATGTCGATGAATAAAATGACAGGACGATTCTGGTTCCATTGGACTCCAAATGCAAGTAATTCAAGCAATGGAGTAATAGACACACATACACCTAGCCATATAATCTAATATTATAAACACGCATGTTGATTCAGATAGGAATGAAAGTATTTAACTTTTAGGCAGAAAGTTAATATAAGAGAAAACTTATGTTTTAAAAGATATAAAACAAACCTTACTTTATAAAACATCTTTGTTGTTTATATGCATTATGCCATCCTTGAGAATGCACTTCCATCTGCTCTTGGCTCGACTCGAGTCACCTGCTCCATGAAGATATTTAATTCTTTTAAATAAATGAAAATAATAAGAAAAAAGTATGCATTAAAATAAGAATACAACCTTGCAAAAAGTAGACATCCCTAGTTTCACTATTCCATGTCAACTTAGGTCTGTGTGTTCAAACAGGCCGGGTCAGCTTATAATGAGTTGAAATGGGTTAGACCAGGTTAAGCCAACTGAAAATAGGTTGGGCAGATTAGACCGACTTAAAACAGGCCAAGGGCAGGATAGCTTGTCTTAAAATGAGTCGAGCCATGTTAGACCGACTTAAAACGGTTCGGGCCAGGTTAGACCGACTTAAAACAGGTCGTAGCGGGTTAGACCGACTTAAAACGGGTCAGGCCAGGTTAGACCAACTTAAAACAGGTTGGGCCAGGTTTGAATGAATTGTCCAACAACTTTTTATGGTTTTATAATGAATACATACAATGTCTAAGTTAATAAAAATGCAGACGAATCAATGATTAGTTTCCAAGACAAACCTACACTAAAACAGGACGTCTTATTTAAATATGCAGTGTGTGTGCAGAAATTCTAAAGATTATTTACCTTACATTTAAGTATTCATCAACTACTTCAAACCTTCTGACATTTAGTTTTTTTTATAGATAAAGCCTCTGTCAATGGTTTGTCATAATGATGTAGGAAGCTAAGTAGTATCTCGCTCTCAAAAAACACAAACAAATGGAAAAAAGCAAATCGTCTTTTTTTAATAGTGTTAAATCTAAGTTTGTTTGCACCCTTTGCTAAAACTTGGTTGATGAATGAGATATTATGTTAACCATTGTTGGTATAATAAAAAACATACTAACCTCTAGCTCAAAAACCCAATGGAATTGCCTACAATGGAAGCCATTTATGGATCGCATATCAACATTTTTCCACAGAAAGTAGCAGCACCACCAATTTGAATTGCCACAAATCAGCACCAAAACAAAAAACACCATTAACCATATTTAGTGCTTATTTGACCCATGTCAGCATAATCCATAATGCAACCTAATGAAAGATAAATACACAACAGAAACTCTTCACTATCTTATTGTATGCCAAGTAATATTATCTTGAACAATCACATACTTGTAACTCAGAAGAACCGCAAAAACAATCAATATAATGAATTATAGATACACAACAGAACCTCTTCACTATCTTATTGTGATTTTTTAAGTTGAAATAATCATTTTTAAAACAAACTTGCAAACATTCCCTTAATGTTTTTATCAATACACACATAAAAAGTATAACCACATAAGGCATGTCATTAAGTAATACAAGTAACAAACATGCATAACAGTATGATAACATGAATATGTAAAAGGGAAATAAGAATGTGAATAGCAAAACATTATTTAAGTTTTAAAATATAAATAAAACAATTAATACTATATATTAAGAGAATATGATAATCATAATTAAGATTGTAATTGTCAATTGCAGATGATTTTCAAATCAACATAGCATAATGGAAAATGAAAGAAAGTAAACGAATTTAGGGTTTTGAAAGAAATTGCCAAAATCGAAAAACGTTGATTTTTGGAACTGAATACGATTCAATTGCAACATGATATTTTGTTGATTGGTTGATTTGTTGGAAACCTAGTATTGCTTCAAATAAATCCTGTCCACAAAAATAAAGAATGCACAAAATGTGTATTAAGAAAAAATAACTTGCACATCTAAGAATCTCATAATTGAAAATCAAAGTGATTTAGAAAGAAAAATAAAATAAAATTAGGGTTCCGATTAAACGTCAAATAAAGAACATAAATAGAAACAGAGAAAAGGAAAACATACAAACCAAGAATGCGATTGAATCGAAGGTTGTACCTGCAAGACGAAGATCAACGATTCATTAGAAAGAGGTTGAAGGCTACTGCGCATGGTTCTTAGTGCCTCGATTAGAATCATGAGGAGGAAGAAGGCGGCGAATTTGGGAAAAAAAAAAAGACTGGGTTTTTATATGATAGGTAATGGATGTTAGATGGAGCTCCATATTTGACTTAGAGCTTAGGTGGACACCCTAGGAAGGAGCCATTCAACCCAAGTTAACCTCAATTATTATATAGATAGATTGCGTTGATAAACTATCTACCTGTCATAAAACACTGTAATTAAAATTCTAATAATATTATTTCAAATTCAAAAGATATAAAATTAATTAATGAAGGGTATTGGAAACATTTTTTTAACTGATGATGATGCTGGCCATTAGAATACATTAATAATAATGCTATGTAACCTTTGTTTACGTAAGTTGATCCACGTCAGACGACGTTAAAAATCTTGACTCAATATGCAACAAATATTTATACAAATTACTATTCTATATAAATTTACAGCTTATCCATAAACCTATTAAAGTGCCAGCATTAATGGTTATAAATTTCTCTGAAGCTTCTTACCGATTTCCAGTAGCATTACGGTTACGTTATAAAACGGGACGATGTGCGTTGAAGCACAACACAAACCCTTTCCATTTGAACCCTTTTTCTCACTTAGAAAATTTGCAAACAAACAAAAATGGTTACAGAAATTGAACCCCACAACATTGGTACGATCTTGTACAACGTAAGCACAGCCACCCTTAGCCTTACCAAAGCCAAGAAACGATGGCGTCGAGCATACTTCACCGTATACTTCTCAAACACCATGGCGTCCATCGCCAAAAACGTCTTCTCCAAGGCGCTACCTGCTTCTCATTTCCCTACATATTCAGTTATCAATATAAACGAGTCTGTGAAAGATGGTTTTTATGATCATTTCTATGGTATTGATCAAATGCAGCTTGTTAATATAGTACAAAACAAAGACTTGGAAATGGTTCGCAGGCTTGATGGTGTCAAGGGTTTAGCGAAAACACTACACACTCATCTTGACAATGGAGTCGACGGTCAAGATTTAAACGAAAGGATAACCGTGTTTGGTTCTAATACTTACCATAAACCACCTCCAAAGGGTTTGTTCTATTTTGTGGCTGAGGCGTTTAAAGATGTCACCATTCTTATACTAATGGGGTGCGCGGTTCTTTCTCTTGGTTTTGGTATCAAAGCAGACGGAATCAAAGACGGATGGTATGAAGGTGGAAGCATACTTATCGCTGTCTTTTTGGTTATCGTTGTGTCTGCGGTTAGTAACTTTAGACAGGAAAAACAGTTTCACAGTCTGTCGAAAATAAGCAATAATATCAAGATTGATGTTGTTAGAGAAGGGAGAAGACAAAAGATATCGATATTCGATATACTTGTTGGAGATATCGTGGTTTTGAATGTAGGAGATCAGATTCCAGCGGACGGGTTGTTTATTGATGGGCACTCATTGCTAGTGGACGAGTCGAGCATGACAGGCGAGAGTGACCAAATAGATGTAAACGCCACCAGTAATCCGTTTTTGATCTCTGGTGCTAAAGTGGCTGATGGGCATTGTCGGATGCTTGTGTTGTCGGTCGGGATGAACACTACCTGGGGGAAGATGATGAGTTCCATCACGGGTGATAACAACGAGCAAACGCCATTACAATCACGCCTCAACAAGCTTACTTCTTCAATTGGAAAGGTAGGTCTTGCGGTTGCTATTCTAGTTCTTGTAGTTATGTTAATTCGTTACTTCACGGGAAGCACAAAAGATGAAAATGGTAAACAAGAGTATAATGGAAAACGCACGAGTGTAAGCGAAATACTAGATTCGGTTACTGGTATCTTCTCAGCAGCAGTGACCATCGTGGTGGTGGCCATCCCCGAAGGTTTACCATTGGCGGTTACCCTCACACTTGCATACTCTATGAAGAGAATGATGGCTGATCAAGCGATGGTTCGAAAGTTATCCGCCTGTGAGACCATGGGTTCCGCCACGGTTATATGCACTGATAAAACCGGGACTTTGACTATGAACCAGATGACAGTAACAAAATTCTGGCTCGGTCTCGAATACATAGAGCAACATTCTATTGATGCTATTGCCTTAAAAGTCCTTGAACTTGTCCATGAGGCAGTTGGGCTCAATACCACAGGTACGGTATTCAAACACGCTTCACAAATGGTACAAGAGTACTCCGGTTCACCAACTGAGAAAGCGATTTTATCGTGGGCGGTTGAGGATTTAGGTATGGATATGGAGAAACTGAAAGAATGTTCGACTGTTGTTCATGTCGAGACATTTAATTCGAAGAAAAAGCGAAGTGGGGTTTCGATTAGGCGAAACAATGACAACACTATTCATGTTCACTGGAAAGGAGCTGCAGAGATGGTGCTGGCAATGTGTTCAGAGTATTATAACAGCAATGGGTGTAAAAAGATAATCGATAGCGATTCAAGAACTCAGTTGGAGAATATAATCAAAGGAATGGCAGCAAGTAGTCTGAGATGCATTGCTTTCGCGTATAAGAAGGTTTCAGAAGGCACCAATTATCAAACATTAACCGAAGAAGGGTTAACTTTGCTTGGGATCGTCGGCTTGAAGGACCCATGTAGACCGGGATCCAAAAAGGCTATTGAAACATGCAGGTTTGCTGGAGTTGAGGTCAAGATGATAACAGGAGACAACGTATTCACAGCAAAAGCCATAGCCACCGAATGTGGAATACTTGAATCGGGTCATGAAGTATGTGAAGATGAAGTGGTGGAAGGCGTCCAGTTTCGAAATTTCACGGATGAAGAAAGAATGCAAAAGGTTGACAAAATACGCGTGATGGCAAGATCTTCACCTTTTGATAAGCTTTTAATGGTAAAGTGCTTAAAACAAAAAGGACACGTCGTGGCAGTTACTGGTGACGGGACAAATGATGCACCCGCACTCAAAGAAGCCGATATTGGACTTTCAATGGGAATTCAAGGAACCGAAGTAGCCAAACAGAGCTCAGATATTGTTATCTTAGATGACGACATTGCCTCAGTTTCAACCGTTTTAATGTGGGGACGATGTGTGTACAATAACATCCAAAAATTCATCCAATTCCAGCTCACGGTAAATGTCGCAGCTCTTGTGATTAACTTCATTGCAGCGGTAACTTCTGGCGCGGTCCCTTTGACGGCGGTTCAACTCTTGTGGGTGAATTTAATCATGGATACTTTGGGTGCACTTGCACTTGCTACAGAAGGGCCAACTAAAGAACTCTTGACCAAACCACCTGTGGGTCGGGTCGAACCTCTCATAACTAATATCATGTGGAGAAACCTACTGGCACAAGCTATTTTTCAGATTACTGTTCTGTTGACATTCCAATTCAAAGGCAAGGCGATATTCAACGTGGATGAGAGGGCGAAAGACACAATAATATTTAATACTTTCGTGCTATGTCAAGTGTTTAATGAGTTCAACTCAAGGAAGCTGGAGAAAAGAAATATATTCAAAGGTATTCACAAAAACAGATTGTTTGTTGGAATAATCGGGTTTACGATAATCCTTCAGGTTGTGATGGTGGAGTTTTTGAAGAAGTTCGCGGATACAGAAAGACTAAATGTTGTGCAGTGGGGAATTTGTGTTGGTATAGCAGCTTTATCATGGCCTATTGGATGGGTTATAAAGTTGATACCAGTACCTGATAAACCATTTCTTAGCTACATTAGGCGGTAAGCTATATTAACAGCTGTTAATACATGAATATAGCAGTTTATGATCGATTTGATGTTGTCTTTCATGTATTTACTTACATTATGATTATTGATTTATGATTATATAAGAATATTAGTATGGTCTGTTCTCATAGTCAGATATCAAGGATCAAGCTATACACCAAATAAAGGGACCTACAAGCATAAATTGTTTTACTTATATATTAAACCAAAACAACCAATTACAAGTGATACGTAGGTAAACGGGCCACAAGTTGCGCCGCTACCCCTTTTTGTATTGCAAAACCTACTCTATTGAAAATAAAACATTGGCCCTTAGTAGCTGGGGAATTACTTTGCACAACTTTCTTCACGCGATCGAGGAGCTTGATTGCTTGCGGGGCCAGCGCTCCAAAAGTATCAAAAGCGAAGGGCACAAACACATGCTGGTTCTCTAGACAAGCCGCTTCATGTTTATCCACTTTTTTGCTCTCAGCTTTCAAAACTGCCTGCCCAGCCACAAAACCCGAATCCCGGAGTCCCACCAATGGGGATACCCCAGTAAGGTCAACACACGCATGCTTGCCTTGCGCCCACCCGAACACAAGAACGTCCGCTGGCCTCAAGGTGGACCGCCCGTCAAGTGGGTCCGTCAAGAAATTCACGGGAGCCTCTTTTTTGGCTGAAATCCCTGCCCTTCGTAACACATCCCATAGAACATCTCTAACCAGGTCATGTCTGTATTTAAAGCCTGGCAACTCCTTACAATGTAGGGCGTGTTCTCCAAACTTGTCCAAGCGTGTTTTTTTACAGATCGGACACGGTTCGTCAATGGGGAACATAGGAATCATCAGTCGGTATTTGAGGACCGCCCGATATTCGATAGCCGACATATGTTGCCCTAGTCCTTCAATTGGGAGTGTAGTGAGGAAATCTTGAGCATGAGCCTCTTTGAGACATTCAAACACCGCTTTCTGGCGCGATGACATGTTAAACTCCTCCTCCATAGTCTGCATGGCTTTACAGTTAAACGCACTCGCCAAGATTTTTTGAGGCTTTTTTGGGGCGGTGTCTTTATCCGTAAAGCCGCCCACATCTACATTGGGGAGAGAGCTGCGAATATTGTCCAGTGCAAGCTTATAATCATCATCCATCCCAACCACCCCGCTGTTCCTTAGTATGTGTTCCTGTAGCTTCCAGGATTGCGCCCTAGAAGCCACATACGCATATGCGGACACATCTTCCGCCGAGCACAGGCCCAAGCCCCCCGAGCTGATCGGTAAGGACGCCAATCGCCATTGAAGATCCCCAAAAAATGCCCCCCCACAAACAACGATATCCTCAACAGCACCTCGGAGACCTTTGTCAAAAATGGATACTGCCTCCCCAACAAAGGTCGGTTGGCACGTTCGAAGCCCAAACAACAGTTTAGCCACACCCATACATGAGCGAAGCAATAAGAGCTCACTTTGGGGGTCCCGTAACTTCTGCAAAACGCCCATCAGGCCAACCGCGCGCTGAGCCCTCTTGACTGCCATTGAGCTAATGTAATCCCCATCACGACTAACAGCCCCCCCTAGAAGCTTTACCCCTGTCTGTGGTCTTCCGATCTCTGCAGGAAAAATACCAGGCTTCACTTTCATACCATTGCATGTTGGCCAAAAGATCTCCGACTTCTTAATATTAAGCATAAGCCCAAACTGGGGACCTTCTGCTCGAATGATGTCTAGGGCTTTAGCTACTTCTTCGGCCTTGCCTATAATCGTGCCATCATCCAAATACCACGCATGAAAGGGTAAGGAACAGTGTTCTTCCACCTGTAGCACCAGCGGATGTAAGACAAGGGCAAAAAGAAGTGGTCCCAAAGGATCCCCCTGCTGGACCCCTGTGTAGGCCCCGATACAAGTGTCTCCTACATATAGCCTGGCAGGTTGGGCGTATAAGAACTGAACCCATTGGTAGATAGACGGGCAGCGGATACTGACTTCGCGCAGAAGGATTGTCCGGTCAACCATGTTGAAAGCGTTCGAAAAATCCACAGTGAGCATGGCCAGTGATCCGTCGTCACGGAACGCATTCAAGAATCTATTCGCACTGTGGAGAATAGCCTCTGCGCCATTGGGGACCCCGACCCCATATTGAAAGTCCCCTAAGTAAGCTGACATCTCCTTCCCAATTTTACGCATTGCAACTTTAGAAACCAACCTCCGCCAGATACCCCCGACAGCAATGGGCCGGATTCCGTTATCGGGCTTTAATAAGGGGGTTAGGGGGGCAGAGGCAATGAATTCCGCCAGAATTTTAGGGCACAGCCCTCGCAGCCAAATGTTAACCACCTCAGTGATGGCCACAAGAAGAGCAGATGGCGGAGAGGACCCCTGTCCGCACAATGCGTCCAAAATATGTTGTGCTCTCAAGCCATCCCTTCCGCAAGAAGTTCCTTTGGGGAAGGAGCGGATATTTTCCAACACACATTCAGCGTTAACCTGAAGAGCATCTTTATTGGGCAAGACATGAGGCAAGTGGGGGGGATCCCTAACCGGATGCTTATCAACCAAGGCTTTTAAGGTGGACTCCCCAACCGGTGCAACTCCAGAAGAGCACAAAACCTTAACCGCGGCCGTGAAGTGACCATCAGCAACCTTCCTCAAACATTGTTTGATATTAGCCCCATTCTCCGATTCATTTTGGCTGACTGGCCCTCTAGACGGCTCTTCATTCGATTGGGAAAGAAGGGGGAGAACAAGCTCCTCCATGCCCTCGCCATCTTTCCAAATTGCTAAGGAGCGCATGATGCTACTGCATTGCAAGGATTTACGATTCCCAGACCTCCGTTCCTGCCTTGAAGACGGTCGGATAGTGCGTAACGTGCAACGAGGCAGTAACAGCAACCTGATCCAGGCCTCAACCGACCCAGGGGAAGCCACCACCTTACCCAATGTATTTGATAAGGCCTGCGCAAATGCTAATCGACAAGACGAGGGGATGCTCTTAACTGTAGTAATCCGCATAGCAAAAAGTCTTTCCAGAAGACTGATATCTACAACCACCGTCCTACCAATATCCGGTTCGGTAGCGGGTTCGACTATTGGCTGTCTGGGCTTAGGGATCCCTATGATAAATTCACCCTTACCATCAGCATTTCGCAAGAATTTGGCGACACCATCTTCATGATGACACCCCCTATTGAGAGCATGCAGGACCATGCATTGGCCACATAACCACTGATTAAGGTTCTGCAAGGCGTCCACAACTTCCCCAAATAGGCCCAAATCCTCGGAAATGGCATTCCGCAAGGTTTTTTTACCATCATCCCACCCAAAATGGTCCCGTTTAAGGTGAGCAAGCAGCCGGGAGCTACTTGATATACCAAATTTACAAGAATGAAAAAATTTAAAGGGGCATGCTTGTCCTGCATCAGAAACGCAGGGTACACCCATTTCAACAGAACACCGCTGCCTTCTAACAGATGGCGACATAACTACCAAAACCCGACTCGAGGTGAGTGGGCATACGCTATCTCCCAAGCTCACACCAGGGCAACTAAAAGTTGCCGTTGCCTACTCCCCGGATGAACGCGATGCACCTAAACCATGGCCCTGAGGTCCCCAACTTTACCAATACCCAAATAAAGTAAACCAAGATGAAAACTTTATCAATACCCAACAAAATTAAATATTATTATTATTATTATTATTATTATTATTATTATTAGCTTGCCAATAATAAGGAAACTTTATCCCAATACATCCAACAAAATTAAATGTTATTCCTTTTTATCCAAATCCCTTGACCTTCTTTCTTTTTTTTTTTTTTTTTATGGATGACAAATCAGAAGGTTAAAAACAGTGGAAGGGCGAATGGGTGCAGGTTAGGGTCGAATGAAGGCAGCTTAGGGTCGAACGTAGGCCGTAGAGGTTAAAAATGGTCGAAGGAAGGCAGTAGGGGGTCGAACGAAGGCCGGAGGGCTTGAAAATGGTCGAATGAAGGCAGTAGGGGGTCGAACGAAGGCTGCAAGAGGGGTGAAAGAGGGTCGAATGAAGTTTGAAAAGTGACCGTTGGGGTGGGTGGGAGTGGAGGAGGGGTGGAGGCGGAGGAAAACAGAGATGGGTGAAGGCGGAGGGGATTACGGGAGGGGGAGGGTGGAGGCGGAGGAGGTTTACGGAGGAGGAGGGAGGAGGCGGTGGAGGTTGACGGAAGTGAGGGGCGGTGGAGGAGAAGGGTGGAGGAGGGAGGAGAAGGGTGGAGGAGGGAGGAGAACGGTGGTTCAATGATTAGGAGGAGGAGGCTATCGGGTTGTGTTTAGGTTAGAAACAGAGGAACAAGGTGTCGGGTTATTATCGGTTCAAGATAAGAGGGTCACCGGAGAGGAGGACTTCGGACGAGCATAAATTAGCAGACTCCTTTCCGGATTCACGTAAATCAAACAAAAATGTTGATTGATGATTATGATGGATGAGCTCATTAAGTAGATGAGCTCATCAAACAAAATGGATGAGCATGTTACGACAGTTTGAACTCACATTACCATTGAGAGCATGTAGCAGTGAAGTAGTGAACATAACTACATAAGCCATATATAACACTCAAAATCAATAACTTATTTGACATAACAAACTGATTAAGTTCTTTGAAATTGTGAAGTGTATAACTAAAAAGCTTTGGCATAGTGATCATGTTCTCTCCAAGACTACCAAAAAACTATTAGAAAATATATGCAAATCCCCACAGCTTGAGTCATGCCATTGTCAAAAAAGAAGTCTACTCAATTATATGTTCGTGCTCGTTTGGTTCATTTACAGGCCTAGCTTACCTACAGGTATCAATGAAGTCAATTATATGTTCGTGTCCTTCAGTTCATTTACAGGCCTACCTAAACGTATCAATGAGGTTGATGAAAATCAAAACCGAAATAAACTTGAATCGCTCAACAAAATCAACACATTACAGAATGAGTGCAGGGTACCTTTCTGTTACGATCACTTTGATGCTCTTGCTTTAACTTTTTTATTCTTTTATTTTTCTTTACTGAATTATAAACATTTTATAAGTACAAACAACACTTAACTTGAAGTTAAAAAATTAACGATGATAAAATAAGCAAGTTAATCAATTCTCATGACATTTTATTTACAGCTAAATAGGTAACCTTAGTACAGCTAATAATACTTTATATTTATAACAAAGAATAACTACATTACAGTAAAATACATAAATGGATTTTTTTTTTCACTATTTATAATGATTTTGAGGTTATAAGTTTGCTACAACATCATAATTCGGGGTGGATTTCCCAGTATTATAATAATACAAATAATAGAGTTGTATATTTAGTGTAAATCAATAGTACACATAATGTTATAATTATTTATTGAATTATTTTATGAAATTAAACAAAGCTACATCAATTTTGAAAAAAAAATAACCAATTCCGTATAAGGGTGGATTAGAGGTGTACAAAACGGGTTTTTTTTAAAACCGAAACCGGTTTTTTTTTTAAATCGGTTTTTTTTAAGTTTCAAAAACCAGTTTTTTTATAACCGAACCGGTTTTTAAACCGGTTTTTCGTTGGGTAATACATATTATAAAAAACCGGTCCTGATAGGGTTTAAAACCGGGTTTTAATAACCGGTTTTTAAAACTGGTTAAAAAAACCGGTTTTTTTGTCTGGGAAAAAAAACCGGAAAAAAACCTGAAAAAAAACCGGTTTGCTGCTGCATTTTTTTGGCTACTGCTGCTGTTTGCAGCTGCTGTTTTGGCTACTGCTGAATTTATTTTTTTTCATTTCAAATAAACTTCAAACATTATTAAGAAACTTATAACATAAAAACCTTCATTTCATTAAGTACTAAAAGTCTAAAACATCAAACTTAAAACAATAAAACATCCAACTTAAAGTCTTAAACATTAGAAATAAAACAACATTAACTACTAAAAACTCAAACAAGTTAAAGTCTTAAACATAAGCAAGCGTCTCTTGTCTCTTGAAAAACATCTTTAATCTTCGCCCGAACCCGAGTTGTTTCGAAGGTATTCATCAAGTTCGGCTTCTTCGTCGGTCATTGGTTCAATCAAGGCCATATTCACCTCGTCCTCATACAATTCGGCTTCGTACTCCAATTCTCCCTCAAGTGAGCGCTTATCTTGTACTCTTTCCGCCGCATCCAAGTAATCCTTTAAGCAAATAGACATCTCAACCGCCTTAGGAGTTAGCCTCGTTCTCCTTATCGATAAGACCCTGCCACTAGTAGAAAAAGCGGATTCCGAAGCTACCGTAGAAGCTTGGACACTTAGTAAATCTCGGGCCATGGCGGCTAGAATCGGAAATTGTTCTTCCTTTTCTTTCCACCAAGCCAACAAATCAAAGTTTTTAAATTGTTCGGGAGTGTAGTGTTGTAAAAAGTTTGAACCACTATATCTCCCGAGTTCGCTACTTGGTGTGTTAGTAGCTTCAGCATGTTCATTTAAATTCCATAAATGACTATAAAAAGCAAACTCGGAATCGTTGGAATTCTCGTCCAAAGTGTTTCTCAACGAATCATGAATTTGTGAGCTTGAACCATATTTTGATTGATAAAAAGCCTACATGCCATTAAGATGATTGCTAAATTTATTTTTCAAACCTTGGCTAAAACATGGGTCTTCGGCACAATTTAAACCCAACTCGTCCGCAATTTTATCAATCATAGAATTAACGCCCCTTATGTTATAGCAAGGGTTTAAGGCGGCGGCACAACAAAAAACCGGTGGTATCTCTTTAAAATATTTTTTAAGTTTTTCTTTCATTTGTGTTACCATATCCGAATACGGATGCCCATACACACTTATCTTGCTTAGTTTAGATGTCATTAAAAATATTTTGTGAATTGCTAAAGGACTTGTGGGATAATAAACACCGGATAAAGCGGTTGTCGACGTTTTAAAAACTTGTAGCATATCGGCTATACGCTCGATAGTTTCCCAACCCCTTGCATGGTAAGGGTTAACCTTACCACGACTCGACAAGATTTCATGAAAAGCAATTAAAGTTTCTTTTTGTGAAATCGCCTTTTCAAACATGATACATGTAGAACTCCATCTTGTTGGGCAATCCCAATTCGGACCCAAACACGGTTTTTTCGCATCCGCACAAAACTTTATATATTTAGTGTGTCTTTGTACGTTGCTAAAAATATCACGCAACATTCTTCTAAAACCCTCCTTTTGTGACTCAACAACTTTTAAACCGTCTTGAACCGCCAAATTTATGATGTGTGCAACACATCGACTATGAAAAAATGCACCTTCACAAATCGGGTTATATTTTAATTTTAATTGTGTTATTGCAACGGTATTGTTGGAGGCGTTATCAAAAGATATAGAAAATATTTTTTCCTCCAATTTATAAGTTTTAATAACGTTGTCAATAACCTTAAAAATATTTTGACCCGTGTGTGGATAATCGAAAAGTTGAAACGCAATCGTACGTTTCATCATTTGCCATGAATCGGGTTGAACCCAATGTGCGGTGACACAAATGTAAGAGTCGGGTACACCATGAGGTGTCGACCACACATCGCTAGTAAGGTTTACACCGGTTTGTAAATTTTCAAAAAAAGAAATTGTTTCATTTTTAGCTTTTTTCCACATTTTTAAACAATCCCTTCTAAGAGTTGCACGACTTACATGAGTGTATCGTGGTTGGAGAGTTCTTTGAACAAGGCGAGTATACCTTTGGTTGTCGAAGTGGTTGAAAGGAAGGCTTTCTTGAATGACAAAACATGCCATTTCCTCACGAACCGCATCAAGGGAGTAAGCGAAGATCTCTCCTTCACTTGTCATTGCCGGTTGATCATTCGAAGCTTGTGCTTTCAAAACCTTGCAAAATGGCTTTGTGATGTGCTTTTGCAAAGACGAGTTTGCTTCCGGTTTGTAGAAACCTTTACAATATTTGCAACGGGCCTTTTTTTCACCCGAAGCCATTTCACACATATCGTAGTGTTGCCAAACTTCTCGATTTCGCTTGGTAGGAAGAACCCGAACCACCACATCGCTACTTGAAGCACCAATGTGAGTGGAATCTTGTTGGCTAGAGGAAGCCATTTGAAAGTTTCTTTTTTTTTTTTTGGCTAAAACTTAATGGTTTTTTATGATTTTGGAGAGTATTAAGAGTGTATTAGAGTTGTGTAATCAACCCAAAACATCATGGGGTATTTATAGGGGTTAAAGGATGAAAATTTGGGGGAAAAAAGCCAAAAAAACGGTCACATTTTGACCCAAACGGTCATATGACCGTTGCTGCTGCTGCTGTCCATTTTTCCATCGTCAAAACCGGTTAAACCGGTTTTTTTTTGGTACCTGGAAACCGGTTTTTTGGATGAACCGGTTTTAAAACCGGTTTTTTGTCATACCCGGTTTATTAACCGGTTTTAAAAAAAAAACGGTTTTTAAAAAATGCATTTTCCTTATACAATACCCGGTCTAAAACTGGTTGCTTTTAAAAAAAAAAACCGGTTTCGGTTTTTTTTTCCGGTTAAAAAAAACCGGTTTTTTTGTACACCTCTAGGGTGGATGGGGTGGTCATCACACCCAATCACCTTGGCTGTCAGGGATTCTTGGCTTATGGTCAAAATGGTTCAATTGTCCCGCGATGGCTATCACGGATTGTTTCCCTCGCGGTCATGATAAAATTGGTGGGCTAGTAGTCGTGATGGTTACGACCATCACGGACCACCCCGCCACCCTAATCATTTAATGATTACAAACAAGTAAACCCGACATACCACCATTGAACGTTACACCGATTGCGGCATCTCGGTTACATGGCCTAGTGGTAATGGGTGTGAATTTCAGACATGACCCGAAAACACGATCCAAAGTTAACACGAAATTTGCAAGTTTAAGTTTAGTCTAAATGGATTTAGACCAGTTACATGTTGAACTCGCCAACCTGTTTAGCTAAACGGTCAGGTCCGGGACAACCATACAGGTTGGACCGTTTAACCATACAAGTTCGCGTAAAAATTTGAGGCCCTGGTCGGGTTGGATCATGAGATCATCAATCTTTCTAAATCATGCAAGATTCATGTCTAGGTGATTTATGGGAGTAGATTCGTTTACCGTTAAAAATATTACGGCATCTCAGAGGGTCACTACAGACTGCCGCCACTGCCGTGAAGAACTCGACAGCCGGTTTGACGTTGTGATGGTCCAGCATTCACATCGATTTCCAAGCAAAATTGTATGGACAAACAATACATGCATACATGGTCATGAGGAAACTGATCGTATGGTACAGAATGATAATCTAAATGAGGTTACAGTGGGTTTAGGTTAAGTTCACTATTCAAACACCACCTTTGTGTTCTCTGTGTCCTTTCTTTTTCATTCGGATACCTTTGGTGTGGAGGAGACCCATCATTCAATGGTTTTCCATCTCAACTGCCACGTTGGAGTAGGAGCATTATGAACATAATGGTCCAAGGGTGTGATTAGGAGCATCCCTCTCTTAAAAAGAAAAAAAAATATGGCAGCTGGGCCAACCCAACACGTGTCTACCACACTCACGAGATACTATGCAAATATCCATGAAAATCAATCTTTTTTTTGGTTTTTTAATGCCCCACCCTTTTGGGCGGTGATAAAAGTCTTAGAGTGTGTAGTGGGAGCGTGAGTCGGCGTTATAAACAAAAATAGCGCCCCCACATCGTTACGGAAGGGCGTTATTTGGCAAAAATGGGGGCATGCATTTTATTTATAACGCCAAATCACAATTGAACCAACCAATCATATAATGCCACGTGGCATAGTGAACCAACCAGTCAATCCTTGACAAAAGGGGGGGGGCGCTATTTTCCCCTTTACCACTACACCCCTTTTTCACTTCATTTCCCCATGCCGACTCAGCTGTCACGTGGACCAATCAGAATCAGGGGCGTTATAAATAACCCCCTCCACTACACATGGTCTTAAGATTTGGTAGTCGGGAGTAGGCTGTTCAAAACGCTCGGCGCCCGCCGATCCCTCGCCGCTCGTTTGGAATTTGCTCGGAAATTGCCCGTTTGATTTTTTTCTCGGTTTTAAACGAGCCAATCGGCTCGTTTCGGTTTGTAGACGAGCCAAGCACGAGCAAAGGTCCGCTCAGCTCGGCTCGGTTCGGCTCGATATATTTGTTATTAATTTATTATATATATATATAAACATTAATTACAATTATATTTATGGTTTTATACAAGTCACTCTATTGATTTGACTCAATATATGCACATATACAATTATATGTATAGTTATTGGCCCAGTCAACTTAATGATAACTTAACACTAAGTTTAATTGTAAAATCCTAAGTCGTGAAAAAACATGCTTGACTTCCTATTCCCATTAGTTGTCTACCATCAATCATCTCCTGCTATCAACCAAAGCCACAACTCGACAATCGTTCTCTGTAGTATGCTCATCACCTAACTGACCTCAACTAGAGTCTCATTCTCGAACGGTCAAACCTCAGTCATCACTAGGCAGCGAGAATATTAAAGGAAACATCCTAAATTTATGGTTTTCCAAAAACGCTCGCCGCTCGTTCGAAAAAATATGCGCTCAAACAATGCTCGCTGGATTTCCATCGATTGTAAACGACCCAATCTGCTCGGTTTGGTTTGTAAATGAGCCAACTACGAGCAAAGGTCCACTAGGTTCGGCTCAGCTCGTTAACAGCCCTAGGCGGGAGTTCAAGCCTCATAAGAAGAAGAAAAAGGGTGTTATAAAAGGGTGTAAAATTGGGCGAGGAAATTAGCCGTTAAAAAAAAACAGATTTTTTTTTTGGCGAATTTCAATTTTAGCAGTGTTTAATCGCACCCCATTCTGGAGAGCCCACTACTCCACTCCAGCTATACTATTTTGTTTTAACCAGGGTGGACTGGCATCAAAGTTTAACCTGACGTACACTAGAGAACATCGCAGAGACCAACCTTTGTGAGGGAGAAAGGCATGTGAGTTGCTCATTGTTAGAGTCAAACCGTCTTTATATCCGTGCAATGAATAGTTGCATACATGTTTTTTCTGTTCTTTAAACTTTTAGTTTAGCTTGCAACTGTAATTAAGTTTGAATATATTATCATCTTTTATTATAACTTTACAAAAGCAATTTTGTAAAATTCATTGCAACATACTTATTTTTATCTTTTATTTCGAAATAAAGTTTAAGGTTTAGTTCTTTATTATAAAATGACTCAATCTACCTTTACCGACTTGTCGTTATTTTAATACTACAATGTAACATGTTATAAAATTTTGAATATACTTTTGTGATCGGTTACGGTATCGATCTTATTTAAACCGATACAGACATTTGTTTTTTGTGGTTTTTTAATCAATTTAATACACTTGTTGGCATTTGTTTATTATAATTAACCGGTGCATGTATTTGTTTTTAGTAGTCATGCTTATTTATGCTAAACGAAAGCTTTGAGTCGAAAACGCTTGTTTTGGGTCTGGGTCAACTGGATAACCCAAGACCAGATAATGGTTACTTTTGGGTCGTACATATGCATCTTTTATTCCAAAAAGAATACGTGCCAAAAAAGGGACAAATTCCAAACATTAAAAAACACAAAAAATTATTTAAATGAATTAGGACCCCTTTAACAGCCCATATAAAAGAGCTCATAATAACTTTCCAAGATTCTTAGAAAATTATGAACTTAACAAAATGGTATTTGCTCTTACTAAAGTTGCGTAAAGGGATGATACAAGAATAAATAAAAGAATCAAATCGTTTAATAGGGTTGGTCTGACTGAGCTTTTTATGTAACTTCCTAACACTTTGTTGGTCATTTTCAAATGAGACCGATGTGAGCTTTTCCAAAGTAATGATACGCGTTAACATAAGCGAAAGAACTATGCCATTCGACAGGTTCTAAGTTATTTGCAAGCAATTTCGACGATTTAGCAAGTGTGAATGTTAAAATAGCTTTTGGTTGGTGAAGTATCTACAGCTATTTTTGGAAAACAATATATATTATGCTTTGTTTGATGAAAATTTCAAACAACTTGGTAATAACTATAATATTTATATACTACTCCGTATGTGTTAGAAAATGTAGGACAAATGACAAATGCCTTTAGTTACCTTGGTGTGGTTGAGGCGGAGTAAGAAAGTCTTTAGCATCTTATATGGTTTGCAACATCAATTGTTAACTTTTAGAGTATATTAGAGATGAATCCTGTGTGCTGGAGAAATTACACGGATTTAGTTTTTAAACTTATATTTTGTACGAATTTGATCTCTAAATCCTCAATAGCATTGTTTGTTTTGTTAATGGTAATTGAAGCGATAGGGAGCCTAATCCAAGCGGAGGAAGCGTCCCTATCCTCATAAGATAGAATCCTCGCGCCAGACGGCGGCGCCAGGATCTATTCGCGCGCTGCTTGCAAGGTGTGCAAGGAAGCGTGCAAGGATACCAAGTGATAAGCAAGAGCAGCACCTGATAAGCGCGTGCGACCACGCGCGGAATCTTCCCTCATCACCTTTCGTACGAGGTACAGAAGACAACAAAAGGAAGATTCACAAGGATCTCTGGCAGTGTACGCGCCAATAACAGAGCGACAGGTGGCAGGAGTGGTCCAACCACCACTGACAAGGACGGCAACATGACTGTAGCCACGCTCCCACCATATCGTCGTCTACAGTGACAGCAGACATCCCCTGCTGATGTCAGAAGCATGGTCAACGACTGTAGTAAGGACAAGAGCGCCGTCCGCCAATCACAGCTTGCCACGTGTCCGCCTCGAGCAGCAGCCATGCTGCAACATGACGTCATCCACAGTAACACTGCTTTCCCGCCATTTCTATGGAAGGGCTTGGACTTGGGCCTTGACCAGGCCCAACTAAGGATTGTTTCTCATGGGCTCCTCAGCTAAGCCCATGAGTTCTCCTATAAATAGAAGAAGACATCTCCTTGCAAAAGGATCCAGAAATTCTCATTGTAACCTAACATACTCTCTCTTGTAATTATTCATACTCAAATCTTAATAATAATCCGGCTAGTTACAGTGGACGTAGGTCGTTTTTAGACCGAACCACTTATATCTCGTGTCTTTATTTACGTTGCATCAGACACACTCGCACTCACAATTCTCACCCGGGTTTGACCAAACGGATTGGGTAAAGGATTAATCTTGACGAACATAAGTATTAACCCTACGTAGATTAGTCTTAATCTCCGTGATACTTATTATTTCTTCAGTAATGTTAAAGTTACATAAACTGACTATTTCACCTTTTAAAAAGTTACACTTTAATTTCCGAATTAATAAAATATTTGAAATGTTTATTTTTATAATAATGTTAATCTTAATATTTATTTTGTTGATGGATTATCATTATTTTGAAAAAAGAAAACCGTTAGCAAATTGTTAAACTTAGCCAAAATTTAATCATTTAGGGTGATCCGTATTAGGGCTGGCAATGGGTAACCTGTATAAGACACGATAAGACCTGTTAACTGAAAAGTACACTATGTCATTTTTTGCTTTTTTTAAAATACTTAGAATTAAGAGGCAAAGATCCTTCATTTCCCTTTTTTGGTACATAAAACATAAAACTGTGTTATAAACATGAGATTTAAATGAATTAAACGAGTCATGTGCATGTTTAGAACTTGATTTGTTCGCGTCGTCAGAGACATGTTAAGACACGATTTGACATATCTAATCCGTATCCATTCGGTTTTCAGGTTTGGCGTGGTTACGGTGTGTATGAATCGGCGAGTAGGTTTAGGCAAGGCTACAGCCTACCAAACTATCTACCATTCTCTTCCAAGAAAAAAAAAACCCTATATAGATATTTTTCAAATACCTTTTAGTTCATCTGGTTATTCTAGTCCCGACAATGAAGACTAGGGGCGGTTCTTCATTAGGGCCAGACCGGGCCTCGGCTCACCCAGTTTTTCGTTTCGTAATGTAACTTTTACCGAAATTTTTATATGTATTGAGTCCGGCCCCACCAAATTGAGCCCGCCTTACCAGGTTTTTCGTTCAAGATCCGCCACTGATGAAGACAAATTATTGATTTCTCGCTACACATTAACTCTCGTTGTTGCTATTCATAAAAGTATATGTTTGGAGCTTATGATACATGGAGTTCATCAAGAACTTATATACAAAAAGATCGAGAGGAAGCAATGCAACAACTAAATATTTTTTTATGAAAATCCAATCTTCTAAATCTAATGACAAATCCTTATTCCTGTAGATATTAAATGACATGAAGAGCCATTTTACATTTCTTCAAACAAAATATGATTGCAAATCAATGAGCACAATGACCCTCTTTTGGACGGACCAAACCAAACCCACCCCAATTGTAGCCCTTGGTCCAGGATGAGTTCGGTCTGCTATACCGGACAAGTTTGGGCGGAACTTGTGGGACCATTTTGTTTGTTTTTTTTATAAATTTGGTAGTAGGTTGTATATTGTGAAAAGTAGGTCATGAGATGGAGGTTTGAAATGATCTATGGTTGTAGGAAAAAAAATGGGATTGAAAGGATTATGATTTAAAATGGTTTGAAATGATGTGTCATTGTGACATGACGGGATGCAATTCAAAACCACCATTACTAGGGGTGTAAATGACACGTAGCGGTTCGAGAGCTACTCAAGATCAGCTCGGTAAAAAGCTCGAACGAGCCGAGCCTTATCGAGCCCGAGCCTGAAATATGACTTGTTTAGTTATCGACCCCGAGCTCGAGCCTTATATACAAATCTCATTTAGGCTCGCGAGCCTAAACGAGCCTAACCAAATGTTTTATTATTATTTTTTATATATGTAGTTTTGTCCTTTAACATGTTAATTTTAATTAATAATATTGGTGAGCGAGCTCGAGTCGAGCTTTTGCTCGTTTAAGCTATTGAAATGATCTCGAGCCGAGCTTTTAGGTCGTTTAAAATTATTTTTAAATTACCTCGAGCCGAGCTCGAGCCCTTAGATTTTACTTTCGAGCCGAGCTCGAGCTTAGAATGGTAGGCTCGAATCGAGCCGAGCTCAAGCTCGAGCCTCAGAAAAGCATGACGAGCCGAGCACGAGCCTAGTCGGGCTCGACTCGTTTACACCCCTATCAATTACCATTGTGGAACCTCTAAGACTACTCTAATTCACAACCAACACAACCCAATTTTCAAGTAAAAAAAGTAATTTCTCTCTCTTCCACATACACAACCCAACCCAACCCTACTCAAAATTTAACACACATTTACAACCTAAATCATACTAAAAATATATTTTTTAACGAACTCGGTTTTTAATAAAATTTATATCAGGATGTTCACAAAAAAATTAAGAAATACCGTATATTTAGTTTTATTTTTAAGTTTAAATATAACAAGTTATTTGAGAAATTAAGTTAGTGAGGGTGTAGTTGGGTTGCAACCCTTGATTGGTACACCAACCGAGTTGTGAGCTTTTATCATTTTTCTTTATTTATTATTTTATTTGGTTTTTTCCCGCAACTAACCATTGAATTTTCACACCAATGTGGATAGTGTAACGCCAACTCGATTTACAACCAACAGAGAAGTTTTGTATGCAATTTTCAAACTTCTCGTGACTAGTTTTTTTTAGAAGATTTCTCCCTTTAAAAAATTGTGTGACAGAGATTTTATTAAGAAAAATAAGGTCATCACTCATTCAAAATTGCATCACGCCAAGACGAGCTTACTACTACTACTACCACAGACCTCAATAGTACTTTCGTTCGAGATACAACCTTTCTTTACCGTCAATCTACACCGTTCTTCGTCTCCGTTAACACACTTTCACTCCGCTTCTTTCACCGCCATCAATACCATCACGAGCCTCCTATGTTCTCGAAAAAGAGCGATACGGCCTGTATCGGGTTTACATGATCTCTTTTAGCTTGGACAGTTTTTTTTCAATTATAAGTGTGGGTTTCGATTTAGACTTTATATTTGGTTATTTTCTTTTCAATTGAAATCCTTCAGTGAAAGTTGTTACCGACGAGATTCTGTCGGTGATCAAGCTGGTTTAAGTGTTGATATCGGAGGCAATCGCTGTGTGTAATCCACGTGTTATGCGCGTTCGGAGCATTAAGAAAACGTACGGCGCAAGGAACATGTATTTCTTAATAAGGTAGTGAATGACGAACCGCCACGTCAATGTTATTATTTTTTAAATGTTTTACGTTACCATGTAATGGACCACTAAAATAGTAAAATGTAAATAATACTATTATTGTCAAAGGAAGTTTGACAAAATAAATTCAACGACCGACGTAATGTCGTGTTTATTGCACAGCAAAACACATCATATTAAGTTTCAAATATACTAATTTCTTTGAAGTTTCGCGTCTTCTATGTATATAAACGCCGCGGGGTTGCACCAATGTAACCAGAAAATATATCCTCATCAGCATATTTATTTAATTCCCTGTCAGCCTAATTTCCTTACTTTGCAAACAAAACTTAACACTCACAAAAATGGTTGCAGAAATTCAGCCTTTGCACGACATGTTGTATAACATTGGCACAGCCACACTTAACCTTACCAAAGCCAAAAAGCGATGGCGCCGTGCTTACTTTACCATATATTTCTCAAAGGCCGTAGCGAAAAACTTCATCGCCAAGGCACTCCCCATTGCCAAATTCCCCACATATTCTGTTATCGAAATCATCCCACAAGACGTTGTTCCTAAGGTCAGTATCAATACCAAAGAGGTGCTGGAACATCATTTATATGGTATTGATCAAACACAGCTCGTTAATATCGTACAAAACAAAGACATGGACACGCTTCACATGTTTAATGGTGTCAAGGGTTTAGCTAAAACCCTTGATACTGATCTTCAAAATGGAATCAATGGTCACGATTTAAACGAAAGGACAGCCGCGTTTGGTTCCAATACTTATGAAAAACCTCCTCCAAAGAGTTTGTTCTATTTTGTGGCTGAGGCTTTTAAAGATATCACCATTCTCATACTAATGGGGTGCGCGGTTCTTTCTCTTGGTTTTGGTATCAAAGAAGACGGAATCAAAGACGGATGGTATGAAGGTGGAAGTATACTTATCGCTGTCTTTTTAGTTATCATTGTATCCGCTATTAGTAACTTCAGACAGGAAAAACAGTTTGACAGTCTGTCGAAAATAAGCAATAATATCAAGATTGAAGTTGTTAGAGAAGGGAGAAGACAAAAGATATCGATATTCGATATAGTTGTTGGAGATATTGTGGTTTTGAATGTAGGAGATCAGATTCCAGCGGACGGGTTGTTTATTGATGGGCACTCATTGCTTGTGGATGAGTCGAGCATGACAGGCGAGAGTGACCAAATAGATGTAAACGCCACCAGTAATCCGTTTTTAATCTCTGGTGCTAAAGTGGCTGATGGGCATTGTCGGATGCTTGTGTTGTCGGTCGGGATGAACACTACCTGGGGGAAGATGATGAGTTCCATCACGGGTGATAACAACGAGCAAACGCCATTACAATCACGCCTCAACAAGCTTACTTCTTCGATTGGAAAGGTAGGTCTTGCGGTTGCTATTCTAGTTCTTGTAGTTATGTTAATTCGTTACTTCACGGGAAGCACAAAAGATGAAAATGGTAAACAAGAGTATAATGGAAAACGCACGAGTGTAAGCGAAATACTAGATTCGGTTACTGGTATCTTCTCAGCAGCGGTGACCATTGTGGTGGTGGCCATCCCTGAAGGTTTACCATTGGCGGTTACCCTCACACTTGCATACTCTATGAAGAGAATGATGGCTGATCAAGCGATGGTTCGGAAGTTATCCGCTTGTGAGACCATGGGTTCCGCCACGGTCATATGCACTGATAAAACCGGGACTTTGACCATGAACCAGATGACAGTTACAAAGTTTTGGCTCGGTCTCGAGTACATGCAACAACATTCTTCAAGTCTTATCGCCCAAAAAGTCCTTGAACTTCTCCACGAGGCAGTCGGGTTTAACACTACAGGTACGGTATTCAAAGACTCTTCACGAATGGTACCTGAATACTCCGGGTCCCCAACCGAAAAAGCGATTTTATCATGGGCGGTTGAGGATCTGGGTATGGATATGGAAAAAATGAAAGAAGGTTCGACTATTCTTCATGTCGAGACATTTAATTCAAAGAAGAAACGAAGTGGGGTTTCGATTAGGAGAAACAACGACAACAGCGTTCATGTTCACTGGAAAGGAGCTGCAGAGATGGTGCTAGCAATGTGTTCAGAATATTATAACAGCAACGGGTGTAAAACGGTGATCGATGGCGATTCAAGAAAAAAATTGGAGAACATAATCGAAGGAATGGCAGCAAGTAGTCTCAGATGCATCGCTTTCGCGCATAAGATGGTTCTAGAAGGCGCCGATTATCAAACATTAACTGAAGAAGGGTTAACTTTGCTCGGGATTGTCGGGTTAAAGGACCCATGTAGACCCGGATCCAAAAAAGCTGTTGAAACTTGCAGGTCTGCTGGAGTTGAAATCAAGATGATAACAGGAGACAACATATTCACAGCAAAAGCCATTGCTACCGAGTGTGGGATACTTGAACCGGGTCAAGAAATATGCGACGACGAAGTGGTGGAAGGTGCTCAGTTTCGCAATTTTACAGATGAAGAAAGAATGCAAAAGGTTGACAAAATACGCGTGATGGCAAGATCTTCACCTTTTGATAAGCTTTTAATGGTAAAGTGCTTAAAACAAAAAGGACACGTCGTGGCAGTTACTGGTGACGGGACAAATGATGCACCGGCACTCAAAGAAGCCGATATTGGGCTTTCAATGGGAATTCAAGGAACTGAAGTAGCCAAACAGAGCTCAGATATTGTTATCTTAGATGACGACATTGCCTCAGTTTCAACTGTTTTGATGTGGGGACGATGCGTGTACAATAACATCCAAAAATTCATCCAATTCCAACTCACGGTAAATGTCGCAGCTCTTGTGATTAACTTCATTGCAGCGGTAACTTCTGGCGCAGTACCTTTGACGGCGGTTCAACTCTTGTGGGTGAATTTAATCATGGATACTTTGGGTGCACTTGCACTTGCTACAGAAGGGCCAACTAAAGAACTCTTGACCAAACCACCTGTGGGTCGGGTCGAACCACTCATAACTAATATCATGTGGAGAAACCTACTGGCACAAGCTATTTTTCAGATTACTGTTCTGTTGACATTCCAATTCAAAGGTAAGGCGATATTCAACGTGGATGAGAGGGCGAAAGACACAATAATATTTAATACTTTCGTGCTATGTCAAGTGTTTAATGAGTTCAACTCAAGGAAGCTGGAGAAAAGAAATATATTCAAAGGTATTCACAAAAACAGATTGTTTGTTGGAATAATCGGGTTTACGATAATCCTCCAGGTTGTGATGGTGGAGTTTTTGAAGAAGTTTGCTGATACAGAAAGGCTAAATGTTGTGCAGTGGGGAATTTGTATTGGTATAGCAGCTTTATCATGGCCTATTGGATGGGTTATAAAGTTGATACCAGTACCTGATAAACCATTTCTTAGCTACATCAGATCCTAAGATACAGTTCATAAGTACATATGCATATAGGTTATTCATACACTTGTATTGACTACATTGATATTCATTTATATACATTAATATAATATAATTTGTTCGTTATCTGTTTTTTCATCATGGTTGCCTCATGGCTGATAGGGAAGCTAGCTGATGCAAAGTTGTTTATCTAAATGACAATAAATTAAATTCTAAAAGCATCAAACAATGAGCAAACATGGTTAAACTCAAGTAACTTAAGCCATGATTAAACACTTTCATTCGTTATTACAATATCCCTCCATTCTTAATTTGTTCGTGAGTTTCATATTAAATTATCAAGGATCAAGCAAGAGGGATGTGCAATCACATTTTGTTTATTCTCACACTAAATAAAAGAGACCAGGTAAATCAAAATGAACAGCACCAAAGTTGTGATAGTAAACACATTATGACAGTTTGAACTTATAAGAAAACAATCAGGTATTTGTGGCCCAGGTTATTGGAATTATCAATTATGCCAAAAGTTTTTTTATATAAACATCAAAGATGGAAAGCATGCCAATTATTTGTTTGAGGTAAACATCCGATGTATTTAACAGTGACATATATGCTAATAAGACTACTCACAAAGTAGCAGATTTGAATTCATTTATATACAGGACCAAAAACACAAAATAGAACTCAAGATCGACAACAAACTAATCGAGTTCTTTAAACTTTACGAATTTCATAACTCAAAGCTTACACATAATGATCATGTTCTCTAGAGAAAAATGCTAGTTTGCACTTTGCACTGCAAAACATGCTAGTTTGCACTTTGAACTGCTAAAAGTCTAAAACAGTTTGAAAATAAATGCTAAATGCCTCTGAATTCAAGCTTAGCCCTATTCTTACACCCTGTCATCTTATTTTAACACCGTGACACGTATACGACCAGTATACTTGTATGTATACGAGTCGTATACTAGTAAGTGAATGTCAGAATGTGTTTAGCTACGCAAATATATGGCGTACTACATACACATTATCGTTTTCAATCATCTTGTAAACCTGCAAAATCCTACCGTCATACGCGATTGTTCCACGGAGTGTCTCATGAAATTATTAATTTCTATCAATGAAGATGATGAAATTAAAACTGAGATAAACTTCGATTACTCATCTAAAATTTCGTGGGATTACAATTGATGAAAATCAAAACTGAGATAACTTTTATTGATTCGTTCGATTTACCATCAGAATCTACACATTATTAATGAGAAGGTGTGGGTGTACCTTTCTGTTACGATCGCGCATTGATAAGTTAATTTGAAGAATATTATAGATAGAGCAAGTATTTGTATTACTTGTGTAGATCTCTGCGTGCGGTGATACTGTAGGATTGAGGTCGATAATACAAATTGAGGAACCGCCATAGAACGAGATGCTTTTGTTTAATAAATTGAGATCTTTTCTTTGTTGTTTTGCATAGGGTATGTTGGGCAATACTAGCCGGTCGTTAGTAGATAGAAACTAGTAGTTGTCAGCTAGTGGCCGAAAGCTGGTAGTTGTATCTGGAAGCTGGTAGCTGTAGCTTTTTAAAAATAGGAAAAATGGAAATAAATAATCCCAACTATTGACTATTGGCCAATAACAGTCCCAACTACGAAAATCACTAATATTGGTCCCAACTTTCGACATATTGGAAACCAATGGACCCAAACTAACGGAGGCTAACTCCGTTAGTGTGATGCTGATGTGGCATGCTTAGGTGGCAAGATGATCCTACGTGGCATGCCACGTGGCAAAATGATCATACATGGCATCCAACGTGGCATCCTACGTGGCATGCCACGTCATCATCACACTAACGGAGGCTAACTCCGTTAGTTTGGGTCCGTTGGTTTCCAATATGTCGAAAGTTGGGACCAATATTGGTGATTTTCGTAGTTGGGACTGTTATTGGCCAATAGTTAATAGTTGGGATTATTTATTTCCATTTTTCCTTAAAAATATATAAAATAGCCAAATAAGCATTAACTAAAAGCTTGTATGCATGTTTTTTTTATAATAGAATGGGCATTTGTGTCATTACTAATTAAATGCATTAGGACCATAGGAGACGTAGTGGATTTCACGGTCTCCACGGTTGAGGCCCGTGAGGAGTGATGTACCATGGCCTCCGAGGCACAAGTGGACCCTCCACGTTCCACACCACTACCCTCATATCGTATAGCCTGAATCTTAGAGTCACTGACCACCACTGTTTTCCCCACTGCCCTCACTTCTTTCACGTTAACAACGATGTTGACTACTATGACACTACCACCGCAAATTATTATTCTTAAGTGTGGGCCTCCCACACTTTAGAGCCATAATAATCCATATATAATTAGTATCTTTACTCCGTTAGTTGCGATGATTTGGTTGGTATTCATTTAGCTATGTAGGTCTGTTTTATCAAGATCGGATCTCATATTCTACTATGTGCTTGTGAATAAAGTGTGTGTGAAATGTGGAATCCGAAACACACACAATCAACAATCAAAAAATCACATATCTGATATATATTCGTGATAAGAACAATGATCTAACAACAAATTATACTAAGATTTCTATAAGAATTGACACTGAAACACATAAATCCTAGATAGATAGATGGAAACCTAGAGAGAAAATGATTAAGAGTGTGAGGTATGAAACGAGAGGAGAAGTTGTAAAATGATTAATGTTTGAGGCTCATATACTTGGGTCCAATTACTTAGCCCAGTTCTCCGCCACAACTACTTAAATACAAGCCCAAATCCCATGCTAGCCCTATTCTTCATAAATGATTATTACGTAATAACTATCAACCCGACAAATCCCCGTATAGACATTTTGTATCTACAACTTCAATAAAGAGATACTGCAACGTTCATAACTTAACAAAGTGTGAAAGTCGTTGATAAACTTCGTAGATCAAAGTGCTCGGGTGTAGGTAACTTCATTAAAGTTCAAGAGTTGAAGTGTAAATTAGTTAAAAATATATAAATTTACTGAAGTTGAGAGGCCGTATTATGAATTTGTTACAGTTGAGGGGTTGTAATTGAAAGTTTAACTAAATGACACAAAAAAAAAACCCAACTATTGTGCTTAGTAGTTGTTACTTGTTAATATATTATTTTATACTTCCAAATTCTAATACTAAGATTATTGTCAACGTGTCTAAGGGTAGTTTGCCTAGTCTTTGATATAAAAGTCAATGCACCAAGAAGTATCATGCTTGTTCAGATCATTATTATATGAAGTCACTTGTAGGATTATGGATAAGCAAAATGTAATGGGTTGAAAAATAAATAAAAAAATGTATTATTACATTATGTACGACTCGGTTTATGATAGATCTAACAAAATGTTTATGATACATAGGTGATTATTTTGATATAATTTATATAAAATCCTATATATTTTTGACATATGCCTCTAATGCTTCAGTTTTATTAAAAAAGCAGCTGAGTGGGCATTATATAAAACGCAAAGATAAATAAAAATAACAGGATGGGAGTCTTGAACATGAGACCTCTGCATCTTGATGGAAGGAGTTAAAAGTTATAAACCACTGGGATATTATATATTTTTTAAATTATTTCACCCATGTAATCTTTACAACTCAATCTTAGAAAAGATTGGTGTTACCCAAGGATTCCATACTATACGCTCTATATAAAATGCAAAATTCAATGATGTCCCGTGACCTCATTCTTCTTAGAAGTTTTTTTTTTTTTGTAAAATAAAAAATCGAAGTTTATTCCAATTATTATGTCAAGTGGTTTGGGTCAAAAGGGCATGTCATTGTACCATATAACATAAATTTATGTCAAACAAAAAGTCAAAGTTTATTATTTGAAATGGTCTGGGACAATTGGACATATAAATGATCTTAAATATTAATAACGAATTATATAAAACAAACAGCATTTGAAATGTGAATAATAAAATTCGACCACCATAGAATGTTATAAGAGACAGTGAATTAAAACGACTTATTTATTTATTTATTACATATGACAATCACGCTGCATCTTACTTAGAAGCTTTCTTCTCAGAATGTCTATATATAACGGTGTCCAAACAGGTGCAGCATAACATAAATGTTAAAAATATACATATTATCATTCAAACCTTACTGGACTTTCTTATTGGACTTAATAATATGGGCTTACTTATTATTCTGTATAGTAAGTGGGCTTATTAGTGGACTATGTTTTTATGGGCTAATGAATGGTTGTTACGAGTTGTTATAATCAGGTTGATCTAACGGTGGACATTTTGTTGATCGTGTGGCTGTGGCTTCTTCTCGTGTATCTAAGCAGAAGCTTCTGGAGAATATTATATAAACGAGTTTATTGTTTTTATTATTCATTATTGTTGAGTCTGTTTCTCTCTCTGATTAGTCTTTCTCTGTATTTGTTAGGTCTTCGTCTTCTTTATCTCTGTATTAGGGTTTATAGCTCTGTAAGTCGTTGTGTTGTATTGTTCTTATTATCGATCCAATATCTGATCATATTATCAGCTATTGGATCTAACTTTGTATCTTTCTTTGAGTTCTATGATTGTAGAACTCTGGGTATTTGGGGGGTAATATTTTGGGTTGGTTTAATAAGAGTTTTGTCACCTGTTTTGTCGCTATTTCCTTGTTTGTTGGTTGTTATTCTTGTTATTAGTTAGTTTGTATTGTTCAGATTCAAATATTCAACAATAAACCCTCTTCATTTACCTTTTATCAATAGAAAATTTTGCTAAAAAAAGTACTAGAAAAATGGCTGCAGAAATTCAACCACACGACATTGGAACCATGTTGTACAACATAAGCACAGCCACACTTAGCCTTACCAAAGCCAAGAAAAGATGGCGTTGTGCATACTTCACCATTCATTTCTCCAACATTATCCAAATCATCCCACGACTTGTTGCTCCTGAGGTTTGTATCAATATTAAAGAGGCGTCTAGTCATCGTTTCTATGGCATTGATAAAACACAGCTCGTTAATATATTACGAAACAAAGACATGGGAACGCTTCGCATGCTTGATGGTGTCAAGGGTTTAGCAAAAGCCCTTCACACTCATCTTGAAAAGGGAATCAACGGTCAAGATTTAAACGACAGGACAACCGTGTTTGGTTCCAATACTTACCATAAACTCCCTCCAAAGGGTTTGTTATGTTTTGTGGTTGAGGCTTTTAAAGATGTCACCATTCTCATACTAATAGGGTGCGCGGTTCTTTCTCTTGGTTTTGGTATCAAAGAAGACGGAATCAAAGAGGGTTGGTATGAAAGTGGAAGCATACTTCTTGCCGTCTTTCTAGTTATTTTTGTGTCTGCGGTTAGCAACTTCAGACAGGAAACACAGTTCGACATTCTGTCAAAAATAAGAAATAATATCAAGATTGAGGTTGTTAGAGACGGAAGAAGGCAAACGATATCCATATTCGATATTGTTGTTGGAGAGATCGTGGTTTTGAATGTAGGAGATCAGATTCCAGCAGACGGGTTGTTTATTGATGGGCACTCATTGCTTGTGGATGAGTCGAGCATGACAGGCGAGAGTGACCAAATAGATGTAAACGCCATCAGTAATCCGTTTTTAATCTCTGGTGCTAAAGTTGCTGATGGGCATTGTCGGATGCTTGTTTTATCAGTCGGAATGAACACTACTTGGGGAAAGATGATGAGTGATAAAACGCCATCACAGTCACGCCTCAACAAACTAGCTTGTTCAATTGGAAAGATAGGTCTTGCACTCACTTTCTTGGTTTTATTAGTTGTGTTAACTGTTGATTCGAGTACCGGTAACTTCTCAAAGGCACAGACCAACCTTAAGGTGACTATCACTGAAAGTCTACCGATAACGGTCGCCCTCACACTTGCATACTCCATGAAAAGAATGATAGGTGATGAAGCCATAGCCACAGAATGTGGAATACTTGAATCGAATCAAGAAGAATGTGAAGAAGAAGAAGAAGAAGTGGTGGAAAGAATGCAAAAGGTTGATAAAATTTGTGTGGCAAGATCTTCGGCTTTTAATGAGCTTTTAATGGTAAAGTGCTTGAAACAAAAAGGACACGTAGTAGCAGTTACCCGTGACAGGACAAACGACGCACCAGCACTCGAAGAAGTCAATATTGGTCTTTCAATGGAAATTCAAGAAACCGAAGAGGCCAACCAGATTTCGGCTAATGTTATTTCAGCCGACGACAATATTGCCTCTGTTTCCACGGTATTAATGTGCGGACGGTGCGTGTACAATAAAATCCAAAGATTCATCCAATTTCAGCTCACAGTAAATATAGGAGCTCTTGTGATTAACTTCATTCCAGAGATAACTTCTAGTGGTGTCCCTTTAACCGCGGTTCAGCTACTGCAAGTGAATTTAATCATGGATACTTTGGGTGCACTTGCACTTGCTACACAAGGGCCCACAAAGGAACTCTTGACCGAACCGCCTGCTCATCGAGTCAAACCACACGTCATTAATATCATGTGGAGAAACATTTTTGCACCAGCTATTTGCCAGATCACTGTTTTACTGGCGTTCCAGTTTAAAGGTGAGGCGATACTTAACGTGGATGAGAAGGCGAAAAACAATATAATTTTTATTACTTTCGTGTTATGTCAAGTGTTTAACGAGTTCAACTCAAGGAAGCTGAAGAAAAGGAATATATTCAACGGTATACATAAAAATATGTTGTTTGATGGCATAATCGGGATTGCTATAATTCTTGAGACTCTGGTGGTAAAGTTTTTGAAGAAATCCGCTGAGACGAGGAGATCAAATAGTGTGCAGTGGGGAATTTGTATTGCTATTGCAGCTTTATCGTGGTCTTCGCAGAAAGAAGATGCATGGAACTCCGAGAACAACTTCCATGATACCACACTTGATCAGTCCATGAAGAAGATAGAGTCTGAGCTTGCGCGGCTACGGGCTGGAGCTTGTCCATGTCTAGGAGCCGATTATAGAAGAAGAAAAGGCTGCAGCTGTTAAGAAGCTTATGCTATAAACTAAACTTGTATTGTAACGATTTGTTATGTGGCACATTATTATGTGATTAACTTAGGATTCGGCAGGATATTTTGGTTACTTAATTCTGGTTAGTTAACTGTCAAACCATCGACCGTTTATTTCGTACCAATTGTTGTCTATAAATTTTTTATGCTACGTAATTTAAAAAAAAAAAATCTGAATCGTAAAAACAATCATTTAATTATTTTTAATATGAGTACCCTATTACTATATATGTTTAAAAAAACAATATTTTTTTTTATAAAAAGTTGATTAGCTTTGTGTATAACGTGCGTAATTAGCATCCATAGCGTGAAGAATTATGAAATATAGCGTACGTAATTATTGAATGTGTGATGGCGTGTGTAATTAAGGTGGCGGACAAGAATATCCTTTTAGAACTCACCCCCTATCTTTTAATAGGTCACCATATTTTGTTGTTTACCGTTGCTGGAACACTTTGGCGTGTTCTATGGTATGAGTCTATTCTATTGTACCTAAAGGCAATTAAGCAATTACTCTACTTTTACAATTACTTTAATTATATAGATAGGAGAAATGTAAGTTTTAAACAAAACATCTTATAATCCAAAAATAGTTCAAGGGCAAATGTAATAGAACTCACCTCAAAGCATTTCTCTTGATGATAAGTTATCAATGGCTTCGTTATCATATTGTCATAGCAACAACAATCAAATGCTATACAATAACTTTTTTTTTTTGAAAGGCTGCTATACAATAACTATTGCTAACTTTCTATCTATATAGGAATTTTAGTCGATTGATTGCTATTCTATCTTATATAGTAACTTTCTATTGTACTTTATTGTGACCTATTGAATGGTTCAAACATGGAAATACGGTATCAAGGCATGGCATCCATCGTTGGGCCGACTTCTAACTCTTTTAAATTTGTAAGTTAGTTGTGTATTTGTCGACTCAACAAAATGCCTTGTCAAATGTGTGACGGTCAATCATCTTTGCCAAAAATCATGAACATGGTGGGGGCTTCCACTCTTGATGGATCGATCGGTAGGGCCTGCAACCGCTGGATTCGTGACCCATGTGGCCGGCATGGCTGCTCTTTAAACTTTGAGTGCGGTCTTGTTCGTTAGGGCGTTGTTATTTGGTTTTATTCTTATCTTTTTGCTACTGTAATGTCATGTGGCTGACTAAATATTGTTGATGTATTCTGATTTCTGTCCCAAGGAGAACCAACCCAAGTGGCCAAGTGAAGTTGGGTAGTTAGGCTATCTTAAATTAACCTTGGGCCTTGTATTGGCTTGGGCCTTGCTATATGAGTCAGATAGGTTTATTTAGTAACTTAAATGGGCCAAAGTTCAGTAGGTTTGTTTATATTAGACGTGAGCAAATCGGTTTTTTTTTGCCGAACCGGTTTCGGTTCCAAACCGGTTCGCTACAGTACCGGTTCGCCGACCCGGTTTCGGTTCCAAACCGGTTCGGTTTTGGACCGGTTTTGTCGATTCGTAAGACCGGTTTCGGTTTGTTTCGGTTTCGGTTTCGGTTCTTTCGCGCACAATTAAAAAAAAAATAGGGCGATAAGAAAAAATATAAACATAAAAATTCGACTTTTGTTATTTTTTTCGGTTTTCGACTAACAATGGTGGGTTGGTTTGAGGAACCGGTTTGGGATGGGTTTGATGAAGCCATGGAAGATGTAACACAGAAGCAAAGCGGAAAAAACGGGCGAATACGGTTGCGTTTTTTGGTTTTTCGGGTTCGTTTTTTTACTTTTTTGAGTGTTGTGATCAACCCAAAACATCTAAAAACCTATTTATAATAAGTTGGGATGGCAAATGGTGATTTAGAAGCAAAGTTAACGGTCAAAAACATAAAAAACGAGCCTAACGGCTAGTTTCTAAAGTTCAAAACGTTCAAACGGTTCGAACCGGTTTCAAACCGGTTTTTGGGTTCGATTCACGAACCGGTTCGGTTCGGTTTCTCGTGGAAAAATGGGGAATCGATGCTCGAACCTACTATTCGTATATGAAACCGCACCGGTTCGTGTAGGAACCGGTTTGAAAACGAACCGGTTTGGGCGGTTCCGGTCCGGGAACCGGTTTTTTTGGTCACGTGTAGTTTATATATCTTGTGACTTGTACAGTTGTACTAGAATACTTTGTAATTTTTACTACAATAAATTTTAAGTTTATACAAAATTCAAAACATTCAAGCCTTCGGTAATACATATTAACTAGTACTAGCCCATATTACATATTAACCAGTGTTTTAAGAATCGCTAGGTGTCAATCGGTCGGTGAGATACTGATTAATGATTAATCGGAATTAGTAGGGATTACTCGTGATTAATTGGATTGGGATTTTATATGTACTTTTTAGTTTTATACATGTACACACATTTTATATGTAGTTTTTAAGGTGGTGTTTGTTTTTCTCCCAGAAGCACTTCTGACCTCTTTTGTCTGCGCCGCGCAGACGCGGGCAGACGTTTGGGGCGGGCAGACTGTTTGTTTTTCGGAAGACATTTCACTCCAAAAGCTCTTCCTGACCTCTTCTTGGTGCAGACTTGGACCAAAGTCTTCTAAGGTCTTCTTCTCTTCTCTTCTCCTCACCCACCACCACCACCACCACCCACTACAACCACCACCACCGTCACCCACCACCACCACGGTCCACCACCACCACCCACCACCGTCCACCACCACTACCACCACCACCCACCACCACCACCACGGTCCACCACCACCACCTACCACCGTCCACCCACCACCACTACCACGGTCCACCACCACCACCACCACCCACCACCGTCCACCACCACTACCACCACCACCACCATGCTCCACTACCACCACCCACCACCGTCCACCACCACCCACCACCACCATCACCCACCACCACCACGGTCCACCACCACCCACCACCGTCCACCACCACTACCACCACCACCCACCACCACCACGGTCCACCGTCCACCACCACCTACCACCGTCCACCCACCACCACCACCACGGTCCACCCACCACCACCACCGTCTACCACCAGAGTGCTGTAAAAACTCAGTTTATTTAAATTTAAGTTTATTCCAGCAACCTGCAGACGTTAACAAACAAACAGTCTTCTTCTTGCAGACTGCAGACCTTTGGTCCACCTCTTCTCCTGCAGATGTCTGCAGATGTGGTTCGCAGACTGCAGACCTTTTCCTGCAGAAAAAACAAACAGCACCAAGTTGACATGTTTTAACCTCTAACTCGACTCATATCTCTATCTCTAAGTATATGGGATTAATCGCCATAATTTATAAGTTTTGGTCAGAATTTGACCGAAATTTACAGATTTTTGCCAAAATTTGGTTAGACATCCACCGACTAAAGATTAATCGGTGTTTACTCAGTAAACCTTCGGCTAACAATTAATCGTAAGCTAGGCGGGATTTTTACAACCATGATATTATTATTAACCAACCATACATGGGCTCTAAAAGAAAAAACGTCAAAGGTATACAACCCAAAGCCCAAAGACTAAACAATAAGAACTCGATTATTTTTTATAATAAAGTTGCAACATGTTACAATGTCAATTACATATATAAATATTTATTTGGTCCAAATGAATAATAATTTACTAAACCAAAAGTGTAGGCTCGTGTTGTTAAGAGTCCGCTCCTTACTCGTAACTGAAGAAAATAACGTAGTGGAGTGACAAATCCAAAACTTTAATTGTGAATCAACATATACATTTGATGGAATGTTTTAGGGTGAAGCAGGAACTACGGTTTCTTGGTAAACATAAATCAAACTTGTTGGGTTAACTAAGTCGGCTGAACCATCCAAACTTAAGAATCTTTAGCGTTTCTAGCTATTAGCCTCTTTCTTCGATTTCGGGTAAGCCGCTCAACCAAACTCAAGTTTCGGTAGCTTCATTTAGATATCCTATTGATCCTACATGTCCTCATGAACTAGTAACAAACATCAAATTTTGTATATTTTGATGTTTCTATTTCTGCTCAAAATTGTTCACATGCGAAATTGGAACAACGTCGGCTCAATTCATTTAGGGGTTCTAAGCGCTCTTTAAACATGTGTTTGTACTTTGTAGTAAAGTTTATACATTAGCATAACTTTTTTTTAATATAATTTAAATGTTTTGCATTTATGTAAAGATTTAAAATTGTTTAAAAACACGTTTTTTTTAACAATTGTACTTGATATTAGCAGGGATTAGTATCTTCATTAGTCTCTCTACTCTCCCAGTTGATTTATCAAAGCATTGGATATTCGGTATTCCATCCTTTGTTCATTGTTTTAAGGAATATACTCCGTATCTATTAATGATAATAAATAGACATTTTTCAAAATTAAATAAAGATTTCACAAGAATCATTGTGGATGATTACTAATCATTAATCATTCATGGTATGGTTTTCTAGAATAATCACAAACTTCTAAACAAATTTTTGGTAGCTTTAAATCATATGGGGTTTGCAAACATATCATGACAGAATAAAGTTACCCTATTCACATTCAGTTTGATTTTCTAAATCCAGTTATTATTGAATTTATAATTTGCAAACAAGTATAAACCAATAAACAAATGAGTTTTACAAAGGGTACTCATATCTACACACCCCAAAGTAACTACACACTCTGATGCATCTATACGGGGCGTATGGACCCATACGCCTCGTATGGGTCCATACTTTATTGTTTTTTCTATCAGCCAATTATCGGTGTCTGCCACCACCACCACACCCGTAACCATCACTGTCACCCTCCCCCACCCCTTCAACCACCATCATCACCCTCCCCCACCCCTTCAACCACCACCGTCACCCTCTCCCCACCCTTTCAATCACCACCATCACCCTCCCCTACCCCTTTAACCACAATCGTCACCCTCCTCCACCCCTTCAACCACCACCGTCACCCTCCTCCACCCCCTGATCAACCCCAACCGTCACCCTCCCCCAACCAAAACCCACCTCCAAACAAAACCCAAACCAAAAAAACCCGCCCGTCACCACCACGAAACCCACCACCTTTACTTATCCCAATGTCTAACATGGAATAACGTGAAAATGTACATCTATACACGTGTACGAAGCCATACACGGCGTATAGGAAACTATTGACTGCCTTTTGACCGTAATAAATGATAGTACAAAAATTATACGTGACGTATAGACTCATATGCCCCTTATAGAAGGGTGTGCAAACAATTTTGAGGGTGTGGCGTTACCATGAACTTTACAAATAAGTATAAGTAAATATATTAATTATTAATTCTCAAATACATATACAAATAAAAAAAATGATAAATATCAATGCAGTATGTTGGTCGTATTAATTATCCTGGTGAGTTGCCATTGGGGTTGGTGGCCCAATGGTAGAAGCAAAGCTTCTAGAAACACCTAAGGGGAAGGTCATGGGTTCAAGTCTCATAAAGAGTAGAAATTTGCCGTTCAAAAAAAAAATTATCCTGGTGAGTTGGAAGCCAGAGAAACCGTACAAGACAAATTTTAATATGTGAACCAAAATTCATAAAACACCGCTAGTTGTATCTTTCCTTGATAATATGTTATTATTATAAAGTAGATAGATGGTCCTGGCTTTATCTGTAAAATAAGTTATCTCAATAACATGTCTAGTCACATGTTATATACCTGCATATAAATGTATTGTAATAATAACAATAATAATTATATAACAATTATTAATTTATAAAAAGGAGAATCTTAAAAGCAGGAAGTAAGTGTGTTGAGACTTATGAGAAATCCTGTCACTAATAACCCTAACATCAACAACTAAGATTCCCACGCCATACATGTACTTGCATTCTTTTAAAACAAAGTTAACTTTTATAGGTTGTTTTATTAACTCAAAATTACATCCAACATTATTATATTACAATGACAATTGATACAACAATACACAACAAAAATAATTTGGTGTATAGAATTATTTCACTGGTGTATGCATTGTGTTACCTATATAACATCTTGCTAAAGAAAGAAACCCAAAATTTTATGCACTTTTAAAGGAATTGACATGACTAACAAGATTTCTTCGTTATATGATAAGCTTTGAAAGAATATTGTAGTATTAATGATTGTGAAACATAGCAGAAGATGAAGAACTGATGTGACTTACAAAGATTTTTCGTTAAGTTCATAGAAAAAATTTAATCTTAGGAAGAAAATTGTAGTGTTATTGTGTTAATGTTTGTGAAACAGAATGGATAAAAAAAATTAATGACTTAGGATAATTTCTACGTTCAAATTTATTTGAAGATGTTAGAAAGAGCATTGTACGTAGTGTTAGTGTTAATTGTTTGTGAAACATAGCAAAGGATAAATAACAAATATGACTTACAAAAATTTCTTCATTCAAATTCATATGAAGATCTTAGAAAGAATATTTTAGTGTAATTTGTGAAACATAGCAACAGATGAAGATACCACATGATCTGATCATTTCTTAGGTTTAAGTATAAAGAAAAGTTTAGATCATGCTGGCAGCTTCATCAATTACTAATTCACTTTGTTACTCTTCTTCTGACTCTTTGTGTTATGAATAGAGAAAGAGAGGAGGTAGAGAGCATGTAAGATGGTGGAAATGAGTGAGGGGTATATATAGAGATAAAAATTAATGAAGAAATTAAATAGGTTGCAATTATTGAAGAAAAATAAAATACTGAAAAAGAAGATACTCTCAGTATTTTTGTTTCCATTTTAGTGGGATAGTTGTACAATTTTGAGCTTGTTTTGTTTGTTTTGTTGGTGTATGGGGAGCTTTGTTTATTCAAATGTGTATGTGTGCGTGAATTGTTTATATGGTAATTGGTAAAACCTTATGTAATTTTGAATTACTAGTGGGAATGCCCGCACGTTGTAGCGGGAACATTTGTTTTATCGCCTCCTAATTGTTGGTGACTTGTTGAAGAACCAAATTGAGACAATGATTGTTTTTATTACAAGGATTCAACAAATACCAAATTTCATCTTTAATTTTTTCCTAATGGCCTATTTTTCTCCAAATTTCTCTTAGCAATCTAGCTCTTCTATGACTTCTGCTACCAAAAATCTCCCTTCTTCCGAACTCTTCCAGCCCCATTTATCCCTCCCATTATTGAAATTAAAAGCCTTCTTTTCCCCCAACATTGCCTTTAGTTGCTCCTGTACGAGTTGCCAATTCCTAATCCATGCCAACATCCACACCTTCTCTTTTCCAATCAATATAACACACTTATGACTTATTCTGTGCTACAAAATTCCTAAGTTCTGTATCAAATTTCATATTCACACTCATATCATTCCTTACAATTAATGCATTTATGATGGCACTTGTAGCTTTTTTTTCTTTTATCATTTATAAGCTATCATAAAAGATTCAACATCGAGTTCATTAAACTTATCAGCTACAGATCAAACCACCTCTGAATTTCAGATGGTTCAAAACCCCAAGTTTAAAGACATCTTTATTATTAAAAAATTGGCATTAACGACGAAGTTTCTCCTGTGGAAGCATAAAAAAAGTAAGAAATAGCAAATGCGCCAAGCTGAAAGGGGTTCACCGGAACCCTTAATTTCCATTACCGACCTTACCATACCAGGTGCATAGGTGCAGCCCCATGCCACCAAGTACCACCCTCAACTTCAGCCTAAGAACCCTAGAACTGACCTAACCGCCGACCATAGACCATCGCCGCCGCTGCCTAAGACATGGCAACGATTAGCTTCCTCCCCAATACGCTTCATCTACCGAGACCACCTCAGATTTGTTGTTGCCCAACATTATGCAAAATTCAGTTTCCAGCTCAAAATCGAACCTAAAGCACAATCAATTAAAGTCCAATTTCTACAAATTGAGGTCAAAAGACTAACAAATGAATTCAAATAAAAGAAAGTATAACACACAAAATAACATCAACTTCTCTAATATCAAAACAACAAATGAATTCAAATAGATACGTAAAGCAAATAAAAATAATCACTTATCAAACCTATCGGCAATTCCATCAAGAAATTCCACATTTTTTAATCTCATCAATCACTTATAAAACCTATCGGCAACGATTAGCTTCCTTACCGATACGCTTCATGTATCGAGACCACCTCTGATTTGTTGTTGCTCACTATAGCGTCGGCCGTTGATATTTATGTCTATAGCTGATACACATAGTCACAAGTCTCCTACTTATATTCAAGTGTAAACAACATATTTATTAACAGTAATTTTTGTTTTGATTATTCTATGTTTTGATTATTCTAATAGTGTGTAGAACTAAAGTAACTTGTTCATATCCTTAACAACAGTACAACGATTAAGTCCCAATGAATTTTTCCTGCAAGACCAAATTAAAGGAGCTAAAAAATGAACCACCCAAACATAAATAAAAAGGCAAATTTTCCATGGTCTAAACTGATTTATATAATTTAGTTGGTCTTACTTGGTAAAAAAATGAATCAGATTAGCGGCACACTTTATGTCCATAGCAACGCAACATAAATAAAACAATAACTAAAAACAGCAACTAATCAATTGTACTAAACAAGAGCAGAAGTGAACGAAACTTTTGACAAAGTTTGAAAGAGAGAAAGAAAGGCGTTAACGATACCTGATGTTCGTGAATCAGAGATGAGTGAGAACCAATAGCGGCACTGATTGCGGTTTCTAGTTACCAGCGGTTATTGACAAATTTCATTAATGGAGAACAAACAAAAACTTGAGAATCAATTAGAGTTAGAAAAGGAAAAAAATGTAAATTAATACAAACTACATATCAGTATTAATGCCGTAATAAAGACTGGGGTTAGGGGAATTCGCAACTGTTCTCATAAACAAATGTGCCAATTAATGAATATCAAATTACCCGATCTAACATCCCATTACAATGATTTTAACAATTAACAGTTCTTTACTAAATCAAAATGTTTGAACATCGTATGCTTTTTTCTCAACATTTTCTTGCATCCCCTCTTTAACAACAATCTCAGGTGATTCAAACACACCATTCGCTATATTCATTACACTGGTAACGAAATAACATGAAAACAACAAGCACCTTATGGATAAAATTCAACAAATCAACAGATTAAAAGAATTGACACAAATGAAAAAGCTAGGGTTTAATTAGTATACCAATCCATCACCCATGGCGTTTACCGGAGAGGAAGGAAAGCTTCGGGCAGCTTATGGCCTGAGAAGTCGATGAGCCTAGGATTAAGATGGGAAAAGAAGAGATTTGGGGACTATCAACAAACTAATCAAAAAAAAAAACCTGCCAGATGAAATTCAATTGAATCCTTAGAAGTGTTTGATATATCATTTAACAGATGAATCACAAGCATTTGAAGAGTCACATTGATGGGGAGATAAATGTCCACAATTGATGCTTCATCAGGATATAAAGTGTATTGAAATTCTATTCAATGTGATGGAGGTCTCATTAATTTTAGACATTCATTTACAATACTAATAGCTTATTAACTTATGGTGATAAAGAGAGGAGCATGAGCAAGTTGGGATTGTACAATTGGTATCAAAGGTGGTACATAAGGGTATAAATGGAAGAAACATGACAAAAATTAGAGATTTACACATGAGACTCTTGAGATGTCATCTTAACTTTGCCAAGTTAGACATCTTTGTCCATTGCTCCCTCTTTATAATGTAATATAGATAAGATTTAACGAGATATGTGGTATAAAAGTGTATATGTATAGATCGATTAAAGTCATACTAATATATACAACTAATAATATAAGTGTTTGGAAAGCTTTAATCATTTCAAGTACTAATTAATATCAATAGACTATTAGCATTACTGTGATGAAAAAACTTTTTTTTTCTTAAAAATGAGAGTAAGTTATGTTAAATCAGAGCCAGAAGATAGTACGAACTACTAGGATAAAGTGTATAAAATATATTGCATGTAATATAAATTATCATCCTCCAGTCCTGTGTGATTGTGATGTGCTTTTAAAAGAGCCACTTTAATTACAATAGTAAAGTCGAATCATAGTCTTAACTCTTACAGATACGAATCATCTACTATTTTGAGAGCTTTTTATTTGTTTAGTTTTGTTATTATTGTAGCAAACTTTTATTTTATTATTGCTTAGTAAAATTTAGAAAGTGGAAAAACACGCCAAAGCTTGAGAAGATAACTAGTATGTTTTCGTCCCTTTGACTTTTGATACCTTTGGTTCCTTGGCACCAGAAGCAATCCGTTTCCTGACAAGGGTCCAACGGGGGTTATTCATAGCAATGTTTCGACTCCACGGGAGCAGGGGTTGTGTTTAGTAGATTGGGGTTTGCGATTCAGAAAGACGTGGCGGCGCAGTTTGTTGCCCGTCTGCCAGTTTTAATGTAATTTGAGAGTTATGAAATGAAGAATCAATGTTTAAATCAACTTATGTCTTTGTTTTTCTTTTTATTATAGCAAACTTTTATTTTATTATCGTTTGATATAATTGTAACATTAACCGTCGATAACTGCAGTTTTTCCAATTGCCCCATTTCCTCAACTAATCAAGGTGTCATTATCTATTTGTTGAACCTATCATTGACAGTTAATCTACAAGTTTTTCGATGATTCATGGTGGTAACCTACTTTGTTAGTTGGTGGAGTGTGGCTACACTCAACGCGATTCAAACGCGCGCAAACAACATGTATTGTCTAACTCGAAATGAGTCAATGGTCATAGGGGTGTCACCTAACTTGCCATGGATCTGTTGGCCCAGATAATTAGATCAAACACGAACACGAGATATTTGGGGGGACAAACCCATTAAGCTTAAGCCTAACAATTTCCCCCTTAATCTTGATGCGTTCTTAATTCTTTGATTGTCATATTGTCTCCAATAGACCGTGTGTTCGTGTTTAATTCTTTGATTGTCATATTGTCTCCAAAAGGATCGGCCTAGATCAGAAAAGAAAAGGGAGCCTTGTCAGAATCAAAATCTCAACAAAGAAGATGATCAATGCAACAACAAAGATTTACTTATACCAAATGATAACGTATTGTAAAATTTATAATATTAAAAAATAATCCAGGAAGTTTATTACATAGGACAATGATTTATGTGAACTTTATGACTTTTTCATATGCATACCCTTAATTTAACTATCAGTCTATCATAACCAAAATCCCGTGATTCAAACATCACAAGTTAGATCCAAACACTGTCATGAAACACAACATAGAAAATTGTGTTCATTCTGCTTTCTATTTTTAAAATACAACAATATAATTTCCTTAGAAGAAAGATAATACCAAGTGACTTTTAGAATGAAGATATTGTATGACTTATAAATTATAAAAAAAAAGAAAGTATTTTAAACATATTAATGTATTTATATTTATATGACTACAGAGAAAGAGTGGTCCAAAGGGAGACAAGTTGAATATTGTCACACCCACGCCACCTCTCGCCCCCATGCAGACAACTTAGCGACCTTCTCTATAATTACAGCTTTTTAAATTATCTTTACATCTTTGGTTGGGACCATCTATGTATCTATAATTTCAAATCAAGTAAATACATCATTATAGTAATTAAAATATTAAAGGAGTCATTACTATTGAGATATATAGATATATACAGAAGATATGAAAATATTCATTTACTAGCTTTTATCCCGGGAGTGTCCCGGGGTTGAAATATCTAATATAACATAATAATATATCTAATATGACAACATATTTAATGATTTGCCAATACATGATTAATAAATAATAATAATAATAATATTTATTTTAAACAAACATCTGTCATAAGTTATCATATTCAAATATAAAAAAAAGAATCTATGTCTATAAAGTTATGTTTATCGTTTGTGATTTATTAGTAAAGTAAAATATATTTGAAAACAAAACCTCACAAAATAGTTGTTTTTTTTCTCCGTTTTTTATATAGCACTATGGTACTCGTTGGAAAGATAATAAAACGCTCGTTAAATTGGTGTAATTTTTTTCTTTAAAAAATCTCGTATATAAAAGATATTAACGTTTAAAAGTTATGGGAGGAAACATTAGAGAGAAAATTTAATTTTGTTTTTAAATTCTTATCTTTTCCTAAAAATAATTATAATATATATAGATTTATTAAAAAAACTCAAAAATTAAAAAATCCTACATGATGCCACGTGGCATATTCAAGGAGGGGTTGAGACCTCCATTGAATGCCACATCATCAAAGTTCAATTCTTTTATTATAAGTTATAGATTATAGATTTGAAACTAATTTTATAGGTAACCAAAGTACATCTTTTTTTATTTAATTAATAAAAAAACATGTCCAAGTATATCTTATTAAATAATTCATGAATATGTATATCTGCGTTGTACCAGTTTCAAGAGCATATAAGGTATATATAATTCATGAATATGTATATCTGCGTTCTTCATTAGACATTTTTTGGCTGTAAACCTTTCGTCATCTTACGTGACATGGACAAAATGTGACAATGATAATGATAGATATCAGCTAACATTTGTACAAATAAAACATGATTATGATAGATATATTAGATTAAAATACAAGTACATCCTTCAAGTCAGATAGACAATTAGCGAGGATTATTAGTGAGGTTCAAGCTTTCCGGACCCCTAGTGTATTAACAGCTCTATGACCTAATGTGGAGGCCATGGGTCTGGGTCTCGCTTGGCGCAAAATATGAGTTAGCTTTTACCCCAATGAGCTATCGGCCGGTGGTTTCCTTGAAATGGTGACGGACTTGGTCACCAGTGGTATATTCATTCGTGATCATGGGTGGCCTATTACCATTGGCTGTGATCCAACTTTGCTATATTGGTTATTTAAAAAAAAGCTATTGGACTAATGTTGTAATTTGATGGCTAGAGGAGTCAATTTGTTTGTTTATTTAGTTTAATTGTTTGTTTTAAGTTGGCGGAACAGAAGTAGGCCAAATCAATTGAGCTGGCTATTATCATTTTTTTTTAAATATAAAATAAATTCATAAAATTTGCCAAAGTTACATTAAAATAGAAGAGAGAACTACATAGATAGTCCCTGTGGTTTATAGCTATTAACATAGTAAGGTATTAACTTTTTTTTGTAACATGTTAAGGTCTTATGGTTTAGATTTTGTTACATGTTAAGGTATTAGACCTAACTTCGGTTAAAAGTTAACCAAAACCATAACAAAACTAACAAGGTTAAGTTTGATGGACTATTTCTGCCAATACTCAAAAGTTTAAATTTTTTTTCCCTCTCCTCTTGATCACGCAATTCCGGCCAGGATTCCGGCAAGAATCCGGCCGATCTCCGGCGAGTACAAATCATGTTTTTAAAGCCTTCTCAATCGTTCTACTTAATACCAATACGTTTCTCCACTTGAATCACTCGTATTCCTATGATTAATTGGTCCATAAACGCGGTTTTAATGAGCATCAAATCCGGGTTTTATTAATGAAACGGTCGGAACTTTAAAACGACTAAAAACTCGTTTTTAACCCTCCTATATATAAACAAATTGTTCCATTCGGTTTCTGCACACTTAGACAATACAAACTCACATTCTAAACATATTAATCGCGTCCAGAAGTGTTTTAGTCGGTGCATTATTATCGATTCATTCCTTGCTTGTTCGGCCCCTTTAACGATCTTGTAAGTCCAATTCATTTATGTTGTTTTGATTTGTAGTCGTCCATGATAAAAAGTCCTATACTTTATTTGTCGTATCAGTATCAATCGGGTTTAATTGAATTTGGGTTAGGGTTAGGGTTTAGGTTTGTATTTGGGGAAGAAGATGAAGTTTAGTATATCATTTAAATAAGCTTTTTATGGACCAATTAATCATAGGAATACGAGTGATTCAAGTGGAGAAACGTATTGGTAATAAGTAGAACGATTGAGAAGGCTTTAAAAACATGATTTGTACTCGCCGGAGATCGGCCGGATTCTCGCCGGAATCCTGGCCGGAATTGCGTGATCAAGAGGAGAGGGAAAAAAATTAAAACTTTTGATTATTGGCAAAAATAGTCCCTCAAACTTAACCTTGTTAGTTTTGTTATGGTTTTGGTTAACTTTTAACCGAAGTTAGGTCTAATACCTTAACATGTAACAAAATCTAAACCATAAGACCTTAACATGTTACAAAAAAAAGTTAATACCTAACTATGTTACTAGCTAAAAACCACAGGGACTATCTATGTAGTTCTCTGAAAATAGAAAGTAGATGGACAACAAGTTGCGACGCCACTCCTTTCTGAATTGCAAACCCTAGTCTACTAAAAACAAACCTCTGCTCCTCTGGAGATGAACTATTGTTGTGGGTAACTCTTTGGACCGTGGTCAAGAAACGAATAGTTTTTGGTGCTAAGAAACCAAAGGTATCAAAGGCCAAGGGGACAAAGACCATGTTGGTTCTCTGCACAAGCTTTAGCTTCTTTATTCACTTTCTTCGATTCCGCCTTTCTCGATGTCTTTCTAGCTACAAAACCGTATTCCCTTAAACCGGCCAAAAGAGATACCCCCGTGAGGTCCACACAGGCATGTTTCCCTCCAGCCCAACCAAAGACGAGCAGATCCGCTGGTCACAGAGTGGATCTCCCTTCCGCAAGGGAAGTTAGAAAATTCACAGGGGCTTCCTTCTTGGTAGAAATCCCAGCTCTTCTAAAGATGTCCCACAAAACGTCCATCACCCAGTCATGTCAGTATTTGAAACCGAGAAGCTCTTTGCAATGAACTGTGTGTTCCCCATGTTTATCCATGTAAGCTTTACGGCAGTTCGGGCATGTTTCATCTCCCGAATACATAGGGATCATCAACCGGTTCTTGAGAATAGCCATGTATTCCACTGCGGACATGCATTGACCCAAACCCTCAATTGGGATAACGGTCAAAAAGTCCTGAGCATGGCCGGGGACCCTTCAGGCATTCATTCACCGCCTTCTGGCAGGGGGACAAATAAAAAACTTCTCCTAGGCCCTGAGCGATTTTGCTAAACAAAGCATTCGCCAAAGTTTTTTGTGGCTTTGAGGGGCCGGTGTCCTTATTAGAAAACTGCCAATATCAAAGTTCGGTAGAGAGACATCTAAGTGTTCGAGTGCCTGCTGATAGTCCAGGTCAAGCCCGACGACCCCACTGTTACAAAGGATATGATCTTGTAGTTTCCAGGACTGAGCTCTAGATGCCACAAAGGCATAAGTCCCAACATCTCAGGCTGAAAGGTGGCCCAAGCCACCTAGGCGCATCGGCATGGATGCCAATCGCCATTGTAGGTCATCAAAGAAGGAGCTGCCACACACAACTATATCTTCAATAGCCTCCCGGAGGCCATCATCGAAACAAGATACCGCATTCATCATCAAACCCAAAAAGTAACTTAGCGACCCCCATACATGACCAGAGCAGGGGGAGTTCACTTTGGGGATCCCTAAGGCAGGGCAAGACTCAAGAGTTTCATAAGGTCAACCGCACCCAAGGCCCGCCGCCCTGCCAATTCCCTAATCAAGTTAGGATCTCAGCTAACACCCCCACCAAGGAGCTTAACTCCTCTCTCTGGTCTACCAATCCCTCTTGGGAAAAGCCCGTCCTGAACATTAAGCATGTCACACGTCGGCCAAAAGACCTCTGTTTTCTTGATATTGAGATGAAGCCCCAAAGATGGCCCTTCCGCGTTGATGATGTCTAAAGCCTTAGCAACCTTAGAGGCATTACCTATAATCGTCCCATCATCCAAATACCAAGCATGTAACAGGAGGTTGCAATGTTCCAAAACCCGAAGAATAAGGGGTGTAAGGCAAGAGCAAAGAAAAGGGGCCCAAAAGGGGACATTCTCCCTTTTTAGTGTGTCATGTGGCATGCCATGTGCCATTAATTGATTTTAGAAAAATAAATTAAAACAAAATTGGATTTTTCTCTCTCATGTTTACTTCCATAATTTTTAAACGTTAATATCTTTTATATACGAGATTTTTTAAAGAAAAAATTACACCAAATTAACGAGCGTTTTATTATCTTTTTAACGAGTACCATAGTGCTATATAAAAAACGGAGAAAAAAACGACAATTTTTTTGTGGGGTTTTGTTCATACATAAAAAAACACGAAGTGTTCAAGTAATTCATTAATCATGTATAGGCAAGTCACTAATTATGTTCAAATCTGTAAATATGAATTTTATTTTCAACATGTGTTAGCATTGGAGTTGTACATTGTTTTAGGTTATGTATTAATATTGGAGTTATACATTGTTTAAGGTTATGCGTTAACATTGGAGATACATTGTTAATTGTTTTTATTTAGGTGCTACCGGAAGCTTTTCTGCATGTAACTGTAAAGCGCATCATTCTATTTCATATGTAAAATTGATATGTCATATTATATTTCTCAATCCCGGGAAGTTCCCGAGGTATAATCTAGTATACGGTATACTAACAAAGTGTCGTGTTTGATCAAACCGAGTTTTGTTGCGTTTTCTTTTTCTTTCGGTGGGATAAGACATGTCACATAAGAGGCCTGGACCATTATAAGCATTGTAAGTATTCTACATCATAAGTTGGAGGCCTGGACCATTATAACAAAATTTCACATTTTTTAGGGTTTGTAGTTTCTTTACTAATTAATTACAACTACAACCATTTTAAGTTAGCGTGTGTTATTATTTTTAAGTTAGCGTGTGTTATTAGTTTTTTTATGTGATTTTCTATGTTGTGACAAAGTTAATTACAACCCCTCAGAAGTGGACCCCCTAGCCACTCTACAACGGTCAGACTATGATGTCTTAACCGGGCCCATGTTGACGCGAGAGTGGCCGGCCCACAAGCGAGTCGAGGCTGCGCATAAGGAGCACTAAGGCTTCCATCCGGAAAATTTCCCGTCACCTGCCACTTGACTGATGTTGCATCCTCCACAAGAGGCAAGCCTCTCTGGAGTAAATGCACGGTAGTAGAAAACTGGGGGGCCATCAGAGTCGAACCTAACCCCTTCGAAAAGAGTAGGCGCAACCATCACTTGGCAAAATATCCAACCATAAATGTTGGAAGTGTGTTATTAGTTAGAGTATGTATGTATATATATATATATATATATATATATATATATATATATTTGACTAATATTTTGATATAGGAAAATTTGGTAAACACATGTTAGGGACTGTTTGTTTTTTGCCCAGAAGCATTTCTGACCTCTTTTGTTTGCGCCGCGCAGACGTTTGGGGTCTGCAGATTGTTTGTTTTTTGGAAGACCTTTCACTCAAAAAGGTTTTTCTGATCTCTTCTTGGTGCAGACTTGTTCCAAGGTCATCTAAGGTCTTCTCCTCTTCTCTTCTCCTCACCCACCACCCCCCACCGTTCACCACCACCACCAGACTGCTGTAAAAAAATCGATTTATTTAAATTTCAGATTATTTCAGCAGCCTGCAGAAGTTAACAAACAAACACTCTTCTTCTTGCAGACTGCAGACCTTTGGTCCACCTCTTCTCCTGCAGATGTGTGCAGCAGACTTTAGACCTTTTCCTGCAGAAAAAACTGTGACAACTCGGGTAATTCTCTCTCTTGGTTTCTATTTTTGTCTGTTTCTTTTGTTCATACTCTTGGTACTTACATAATTTTCGGGACGAAAATTCTTTTAACGTGGGGATGATGTGACACCCGGCAAATTCAAGTTAACAACGTCGTCTAGATTAAAGTCTACCTTAGCGAGTCACGCGTATGTTGTACTTAACTGGGTTAGTTAGGTCGGGTTATGGTTCGGGAACTATCGGTTAGTCTAGAAGATCATTGGATGTTGGTCTGGAAGTTCGTTAGATGTCAGTCCTTAACCAAGTGTACAAACGGTGACGATTTGTAGGATCGTCAGGGCATACGGAACGTACGAGTCTCGAGTCCCGGGAATTGGTGAACGAGTGTAAATATGTGTATTTACTTGTGTTATGTGTTTACGATCATTATGTGACTTGTCGGTACGTGAATATGCACTAACATATGTTAAAACGGGGTTTAACGCGCAAAACACACGAGATTAACCCCTACAGGCGATTAGGAAGCCTAATCGCCCATAGGGGAGGCGAGTAGGCAACATATGGGGCGATTGGGTGGCTAATCGTGTGAAGGTATAGGCGATTAGGCCTAATCGCGTGAGCCTTCATGCGATTAGCATTCCTAATCGCGTATAGGAGCTGCACAATCGCTAGTTACGGGCTGGACGATTAAAAACGACTATAAATACCATACTTAACCTCCTAAACTTCATTATACAAACCCTAGTCGTCCCATAACCCGCCCCAACACATAAACAACCTCTGGAAGGCGATTTTTGATCAAAACTCAAGGTTTCAAGCTTGAATCATCATACTTTCATAATTCTAAGGTTTGATTTTCATCCATAACTCTTTATAAACGTTTTTAATCACTCCCTAAGGGTCCAGACCTGTTGTTAAACGAAAAAGCTTTCTGAAAATCGTCAATAAGGGTTGTTAATCGGATTATAACTAATATGCATGTATTATGAGTGTGTATGATTAGAAAGCTAGGGTTTTTATGATTCATGATGATGATTTGCTATGTTATTATGATAGATCAGTATTGATATTGATATTATGATGATAGGAATCTCAATAATTGATTATTAGGGTTATTGTTATGCATGTTAGTGTGATGATTGCATGCTATGTGTATGGTGTTTGGATTACTTGATTTCATGCAGGACTGATTATACGAGGTTAAACGAAGGATTTTGGTTTAAACATGTTTAGAATAGTTGTTTGATTGATATTGGAGGTTGTTACACGTTCTAGGTTTGATTTGGAGTGTTAAACGCGCGAAAAATCGGAAAAACTGGGTAGCATGCGATTAGCAAGGCTAATCGCCTAAGGGTTAGGCGATTAGCAAGCTAATCGCCTGCTATGATGGGCTAAACGCCTGCTGAGCATGCAATTAGGGGCTAATCGCCTGCTATGTTGTGTTTTTGCATGCTGCATGACCCTAATCGCCTGATAAGTTCTGAAATGCATGTCACATGACCCTAATTGCATGCAAACTCAAAAATTTGCATGTCACATGACCCTAATCGCCTGCACTGTAGGCGATTAGCATTCATAATTGCCTGTTGACCAACGTAATTGCTAGTTGACTTTTCCTAATCACCTGTACTGCTGCTGTATGTATATTTTAGCATTCCGAGACCCGTTTTGACATCTAGGAACATGCTAGGAACCCCGTAACATGTCTAATAACTCAGTAACATGTGTTCGGGTCAGTAACGCGTTAATTGAACTATGTGCTAGAACTTGTTGAACTGTAACGTATGTTAAGTGTGACTGCATGATTGTGTGTTTGTGAGTACTAGTGTAACACGGGAAGTCTCGGGTCACCAATGGGATGTCGAGTCTTGTACATTTGGTCATGTTAACAGTGAACGTGTTTTCAAACAAACTTGGTTATGGTCTGGACATCTAGGGACTAACTAACCTAAGGGTTATTAGTCTAAGTACTTGTAACTGTCATATGTTAGGTCGCTGTTTTACGGGACTAGCATAGCTTGTTGAACTATTCTATTATCTGAAGTTAACGCAACCTAAGGTGAGTTTACGGCCCCACTTTACTTGGTTTTCGTTTTCGGGGGAGAAAACATGTGTTAAACAACTATTTGGTAACAACTGTCATACTATGGGTTTTCAAACGGTTTACTATACGATCTTTGGAAGTCCCGGGGGGAACCATGAATGTGCTGGTTTGCACAACGGGGAAATGTGAATAGCGCTATTGGGAGTGACCAACCCCACCCGTCGGCATGGAGCGCCGGGCGGGTGCATATTGTCTCAAACAGGAACAGGTTTACTATTCGGGCACAATATCTGGTTTGCGAGTTAGTAATGGTTTTCCAATCGTAGTAGTAATGGTACATGCGCCTAGCTAGCGTACTTGGTTTACAATTGTTATAGTATGGACAGGTTATACTTGGAACTTTGATTACAAACCTGTAAACTCACCAGCATTTTTGTGCTGACGTAAACTCTTACATGTTTTCTCAGGTCGCTAAGGTAGCAAACTGGAACTAGGGCGCACGCGTCTGCACGGCGTCTAGTTAGAGTTGCATGGTTTTGAACATTAAACATTTGGTTTTGTTTTGTTTATGTAACGACATTTAGCTTCCGCTGATGTTTGGGATTTTTAAACTATGTTTTTGAAATTCATTTAGTATTGTTTATTGTGGTCATTGACTTGGATCCTGGTTTGTCATGCGCCTCGCGGTAAAACTCCGCAAGTGGATTTTGAGGGTGTGACAGATTGGTATCAGAGCCACTCCTGTGCCGTTCGGGATGGTGGGTACTACCTCATCAGGGACGATGAGACTCTTAACAGGGGGTGAATGTGACACCCCAGGAAAATCCCACATCGACCGTGGCCAGGAGAGATCCTTGGTTCATAAGTAATGTCTTGCCTCTTAAATCACCAACGCGTTTTGGGGCTTAATGTTAGTGGATGAGAGGAGAACTCCACAGTTAAGCGTGCTCAGGTGGGAGAAATTCCAGGATGGGTGACCTCCTGGGAAGTCTCCACTTGGGCACCCAAAAACAAATCCGTGAGCTCTGGATGGGCAAAGCGGACAATATTGGTGGTGAGAGGGGCGGGGTGTTACAGATGGAATGTGACACCCCAGGAAAATCCCACATCGGCCGTGGCCAGGAGAGATCCTTGGTTCATAAGTAATGTCTTGCCTCTTAAATCACCAACGCGTTTTGGGGCTTAATGTTAGTGGATGAGAGGAGAACTCCACAGTTAAGCGTGCTCAGGTGGGAGAAATTCCAGGATGGGTGACCTCCTGGGAAGTCTCCACTTGGGCACCCAAAAACAAATCCGTGAGCTCTGGATGGGCAAAGCGGACAATATTGGTGGTGAGAGGGGCGGGGTGTTACAGATGGTATCAGAGCCAATGGTTATAGTGAACTAGGACTGCATGTAGAGTCTAGTCTATAACTGAGTCGCACACACTAGATGATCACATGGTACTAACTTGTCGGGGTGTCTCTAAATCATCTTACCCTTCTGTGTTACATCATCCATTTCCTCTTACTGGGTTACTTGCTTACTAGACAGTGTGGTACATTGGGGTTAACTGTATACTCTTGAGATTGGTCCAAGACTCGGACATCTCCCTTTCCTACCCCAATAGAAACCCTTGTCATGAACTACCGTAGTATTTCGGTGTATAGCTAAGAGTCTATGTCCAGTGATTTGAACTTTGAACTAGGAGAACACTTGGAGGACCATGTAGAGCGGTTTATCATTTTGGGTGCACACAAAATCATAAACCGAAATGCATGAAAGCCCTAGTGAGCTCTGGGTTCGAATGGATAGTCCTGGGTTGGATCTGGCTTTGATCTTGTGAACGCTAGTGGTTATCATTGGCTGTGAAACTAAATTTTCTCGTCCTTTTGCCAGAATCATGTCTGGAGCACGAGGAGGACGTGGAGGTGGTCGCAATGGTGGGCGTGGTAATGGTGGTCGTGGGGGTGTGAACCTCACGCAGGATGACTTGAACAACTTGCTGCAGGCTGCCTTCCAGCTAGGGCACAATGGCGGTAAGTTGACCTAACCACTTCTATCTCATCGGTGAACTTTGTTTACATTCCCTGTGGTTTTCTTACGTGTTTCTTTACAGGTGGTCATGTTAATCCACCACCACCACCCATGTGCACCTACAAAATGTTTCGGGACTGCAAGCCCCATGAGTTCTCGGGTACTGAGGGTGCAGTGGGTTTGCTCAGGTGGTTGGAGAAAGTGGAGTCTGTTTTCCTGATGTGTAACTGTCTCCCTGAGGATCGAGTCAAGTATTCTGCTGGGTTGCTCCAGGATGTTGCGTTGACCTGGTGGAACGATATCACCCAGACTATGGGTATAGGGGAGGCTTATGCTATGCCTTGGGAGAACTTTGTGCAACTGCTGAAGAGGGAGTACTGTCCCAGGGAGGAGATTCAAAAACTGGAACACGAGGTGTGGAACCTCAAAATGTCTGGGTCGGAAATTGAGAAGTATACTGTGAGGCGGAATGAGTTGGCTGTACTTTGTCCTGATCTACATGTGCCGGAATATAGGAGGATTGAGCATTATATCTCGGGTCTTGTGCCAGAAATCGCAGGGTTGGTGGCTGCGGGGAATCTTCCTACCTACGCGGAGGTGGTCCGATCTGCTCATAGGATGACTAACTTGAAGGTGAGTGAGGGTATCTTGCCTGCCAAAGGTTCAACTGCTAAGGCTCCAGAGAGCAACAAGCGGAAGTGGGATAATGATGTGAAGAGTTCTACACCAGCACCAGCTCAACAGGGGAAGAGGTTTGATAGTGGGGGTTCGTCTTCATCGGGTTCTAAGCCAAGTGGTGGTTATGTAGGGAAGTTACCGAAATGCAATAAGTGTGGACGCCATCATCATGGGAGTTGTGACAACAATCGTTGCCATCGCTGCCAGAAGTTGGGGCATTTTGCCAAAGACTGTAGGGCGACTCTTCCATCGACTCAGGCCCCAACTACTACTCTGACTTCTACTACTCAGGGGACTGCGGGTAAACAGGGATGTTTTCACTGTGGGGAAACGGGGCATTACAAGAAGGAGTGTCCAAAGCTGAAACAGGGAGGGAACGGGAATGGTAATGGGAATGGAAATGGTAACAACGGGGGCGGAAACAGGAACGCACGTGCCTTCGTTATTGGGACTGCAGAGGCAAGACAGGACCCTGACACAGTCACTGGTACGTTTCTTCTCAACGATCGCTCTGTTAGTGTCTTATTTGACTCTGGTGCCGATAAAAGTTTCATATCTGTGGAAGTTAGTCGTTTGTTAGATGTAGTACCTGTTCCTCTAGAGGCTAAATATATTATAGAATTGGCGGACGGTAAGAAGATAGAAGCTACTAGCGTTCTTCGGGAGTGTCACATAGAGTTGTCGGGTTTGTCTTTTCCTATCGACCTTATGCCGGTATCTTTGGGTAGTTTTGACGTGGTTATAGGCATGGATTGGTTGTCGCTGTATCGCGCTGAGATCGTTTGTTACGACAAGGTCATCCGGATTCCTCTCCCTGATGGAGAATTTCTTTCTGTGTACGGGGACAAGAGCGGTGCTCCGCTAAGTCTCATCTCTAGCATGAAAGCCCTTAAGTATCTTCGGAAGGGTTATTCGGCTGTTCTAGCACTTTTATCTGTTTCCACTACCAGCGAGAAGAAGATCGACGATATCCCGGTTGTACGCGAGTTTTCTGATGTCTTTCCTGATGATTTATCTGGTCTTCCTCCCCATCGTCAGGTTGAGTTCGGTATTGATCTTGTGCCTGGCGCTGCTCCTATTGCTCGGGCCCCCTACCGTCTTGCACCTCCTGAGATGCAAGAATTGTCTAACCAGTTACAGGAACTCTTGGATAAGGGTTTCATCAGACCTAGTTCTTCCCCTTGGGGAGCCCCGATTTTGTTTGTTAAGAAGAAGGATGGCAGTTTTCGACTGTGCGTGGATTATAGAGAGTTGAACAAGGTAACCATCAAGAATCGTTATCCTCTTCCTCGTATCGATGACCTATTCGACCAACTCCAGGGTTCTAGCTACTATTCCAAGATTGATCTAAGGTCCGGTTATCACCAGTTGCGCGTAAGGGAAGTTGATGTTGCTAAGACTGCCTTTCGTACACGTTATGGCCATTTCGAGTTCTTGGTCATGCCTTTTGGTCTCACTAACGCACCGGCGGTTTTCATGGATTTGATGAACCGCGTTTGTAAACCGTATCTTGACAAGTTCGTCATCGTGTTTATTGATGACATTCTGATCTATTCCAAGAACGAGACCGAACATGGGGAACATCTACGGTTAGTTTTGGAACTCTTACGACGAGAACAACTGTACGCCAAGTTCTCGAAGTACGATTTTTGGTTACGCGAAGTCCAATTCCTAGGGCATGTAGTCAATGAACTGGGAATCCATGTCGATCCAGCTAAGATCGAAGCGATCAAGGACTGGGAAGCACCGAAGACGCCAACTGAGGTGCGGCAATTCCTAGGCCTTGCGAGTTATTATCGTCGTTTCATTAAGGGGTTCTCGAAGATTGCTCAACCCCTCACCACTCTTACTCAGAAGGATAGAAAATTCGACTGGGGTGAACCACAGGAGTCCGCATTCCAAAAACTGAAGACTAAGCTTTGTTCTGCTCCTATCTTGTCCTTGCCTGAAGGCACTGAGGATTTTGTTGTTTACTGTGATGCTTCTATTCATGGTCTCGGTTGCGTGTTGATGCAACGCGAGAAGGTGATTGCGTACGCTTCTCGTCAACTCAAAGTGCACGAGAGGAACTACACTACCCATGATTTGGAATTGGGTGCGGTGGTGTTCGCGTTGAAAATTTGGAGGCATTACTTGTACGGTACCAAATGCACCATCTACACCGATCACAAGAGTCTCCAGCACATTTTTGACCAACAGCACCTGAACATACGACAGCGCCGTTGGGTTGAACTCCTGAACGACTATGACTGTGCCATTAAGTACCATCCTGGCAAGGCGAATGTTGTGGCAGACGCCTTGAGCAGGAAGGAATCGACAAACCCTCGTCGCGTTCGGGCGTTGCAACTCACAATCCATTCCTCTCTGCCTGATCAACTCCGTTCTGCTCAGTTAGAAGCCTTGAAGGAGGAAAACCTTAAGGCTGAAACTATGCACGGTGCCGACAAACACCTCGAGCAAAGGCCTGATGGCCTGCGCTACTTCGCAGAACGCGTCTGGGTTCCTTTATTTGGGGGACTTCGGGAGCTGGTTCTTGATGAAGCTCACAAGTCTCGGTATTCCATTCATCCTGGTTCAGACAAGATGTACCAGGATCTAAAAATACTGTACTGGTGGCCAAACATGAGGGCGGATATAGCCTCATACGTGAGTAAGTGCTTGACCTGTGCTAAGGTCAAGGTGGAATACCAGAAACCGTCGGGTCTATTGCAACAACCCGAAATTCCAGAGTGGAAATGGGAACGGATTACAATGGACTTTGTCACACAGCTACCTAAGTCACCGAGCGGGAATGATAAGATATGGGTGATTGTCGACCGTTTGACGAAATCAGCCCATTTCCTTGCCATTAAGGAGACCGACACCATGGATCGGTTGGCTCGTTTATATCTGAAAGAAGTTGTCTCTAAGCATGGGGTACCAGTTTCTATTATTTCGGATCGTGATTCTCATTTTACTTCGCATTTCTGGAAGTCTTTGCATAAGGCTTTGGGTACCCAGTTGGACATGAGTACAGCTTACCATCCACAAACTGACGGTCAGAGTGAGCGTACAATTCAAACTCTAGAAGACATGCTGCGGGCATGTGTGATCGATTTTGGCAAAGGTTGGGAAGCTCACTTACCGTTAGTAGAATTCTCTTACAACAACAGTTATCATACGAGCATCAAAGCAGCTCCGTTCGAGGCATTGTACGGACGGAAATGCAGGTCTCCTCTCTGTTGGGCCGAAGTGGGTGAGAGTCAGCTCACTGGGCCAGAACTGGTGTACGAGACTTCTGAGAAGATCGTACAGATTCGTAATCGATTGGCAGCGGCACGGGATCGACAGAAGAGCTATGCTGATCATCGCCGTAAGCCATTGGAGTTTCAAGTTGGTGACAAAGTGCTTCTAAAGGTTTCACCGTGGAAGGGCGTCATACGCTTTGGGAAGCGTGGCAAACTTAACCCGCGGTATCTAACCTGAAGAAGTGTCTGACTGACGAGTCTCTCATTGTTCCACTAGAAGAGATCAAGGTTGATGATCGTCTTCGGATAGTGGAGGAACCAGTCGAGATCCTTGATTACAAGATTCGCAGTCTACGTCACAGTAAGATTCGCATTGTTAAGGTTCGATGGAACTCGAACCGGGGACCGGAATACACTTGGGAACGCGAGGATCAGATGAAGTCTAAGTATCCTCATCTCTTTCCTAAAGAGGCATTCGAGTCGAGACACATTACCACTGCAACGGAATGAATCTCGGGGCGAGATTCCTTTTAACGTGGGGATGATGTGACAACTCGGGTAATTCTCTCTCTTGGTTTCTATTTTTGTCTGTTTCTTTTGTTCATACTCTTGGTACTTACATAATTTTCGGGACGAAAATTCTTTTAACGTGGGGATGATGTGACACCCGGCAAATTCAAGTTAACAACGTCGTCTAGATTAAAGTCTACCTTAGCGAGTCACGCGTATGTTGTACTTAACTGGGTTAGTTAGGTCGGGTTATGGTTCGGGAACTATCGGTTAGTCTAGAAGATCATTGGATGTTGGTCTGGAAGTTCGTTAGATGTCAGTCCTTAACCAAGTGTACAAACGGTGACGATTTGTAGGATCGTCAGGGCATACGGAACGTACGAGTCTCGAGTCCCGGGAATTGGTGAACGAGTGTAAATATGTGTATTTACTTGTGTTATGTGTTTACGATCATTATGTGACTTGTCGGTACGTGAATATGCACTAACATATGTTAAAACGGGGTTTAACGCGCAAAACACACGAGATTAACCCCTACAGGCGATTAGGAAGCCTAATCGCCCATAGGGGAGGCGAGTAGGCAACATATGGGGCGATTGGGTGGCTAATCGTGTGAAGGTATAGGCGATTAGGCCTAATCGCGTGAGCCTTCATGCGATTAGCATTCCTAATCGCGTATAGGAGCTGCACAATCGCTAGTTACGGGCTGGACGATTAAAAACGACTATAAATACCATACTTAACCTCCTAAACTTCATTATACAAACCCTAGTCGTCCCATAACCCGCCCCAACACATAAACAACCTCTGGAAGGCGATTTTTGATCAAAACTCAAGGTTTCAAGCTTGAATCATCATACTTTCATAATTCTAAGGTTTGATTTTCATCCATAACTCTTTATAAACGTTTTTAATCACTCCCTAAGGGTCCAGACCTGTTGTTAAACGAAAAAGCTTTCTGAAAATCGTCAATAAGGGTTGTTAATCGGATTATAACTAATATGCATGTATTATGAGTGTGTATGATTAGAAAGCTAGGGTTTTTATGATTCATGATGATGATTTGCTATGTTATTATGATAGATCAGTATTGATATTGATATTATGATGATAGGAATCTCAGTAATTGATTATTAGGGTTATTGTTATGCATGTTAGTGTGATGATTGCATGCTATATGTATGGTGTTTGGATTACTTGATTTCATGCAGGACTGATTATACGAGGTTAAACGAAGGATTTTGGTTTAAACATGTTTAGAATAGTTGTTTGATTGATATTGGAGGTTGTTACACGTTCTAGGTTTGATTTGGAGTGTTAAACGCGCGAAAAATCGGAAAAACTGGGTAGCATGCGATTAGCAAGGCTAATCGCCTAAGGGTTAGGCGATTAGCAAGCTAATCGCCTGCTATGATGGGCTAAACGCCTGCTGAGCATGCAATTAGGGGCTAATCGCCTGCTATGTTGTGTTTTTGCATGCTGCATGACCCTAATCGCCTGATAAGTTCTGAAATGCATGTCACATGACCCTAATTGCATGCAAACTCAAAAATTTGCATGTCACATGACCCTAATCGCCTGCACTGTAGGCGATTAGCATTCATAATTGCCTGTTGACCAACGTAATTGCTAGTTGACTTTTCCTAATCACCTGTACTGCTGCTGTATGTATATTTTAGCATTCCGAGACCCGTTTTGACATCTAGGA